>JARHVA010003155.1:1290000-1297500 GCA_037957365.1 Torreya grandis | reverse complement strand
ATCAACTAAAACCCAAAGTTAGACATAACAAACCTAAAATATGAATAGCCTCTGAAATAAGCAGGTGAAAAAAGTCACTTTAATGTAATACGTATTAAGAAAATGATGATCACCAATCCATTGAGGAAGTGCACTATGTTGAGATCAGTACCATTCCATGGCCAAATTACATTGAGCAAAACTAAGGAACACTGATCAATATTGACCAATACTAATAACCACTATCTATCATAAACCAACTGATATCACATAATGTTGATATCAAAACCTTTGATAGATCATACATGTGTATGAATAACCTTTAGTTTTAATAATATAAAAATAACTTTGTGTCATCTCATGGTGAACATATAATGTAAAGAACAATTATAGACCATGGAAAAAATATAATGTGAAGAACAATTCCAACCAAGGAAACACATATTATAATATCAGTAATGTTAAGTAGCATAGTATATTTTAACCACCACATTTGGTGGGTGGGAATGGTGGTGTCATGAACCTACCCATATAGGTTCCCATCTCAACCCAGTAGCTATTCCAAACTACTTATTTTCCCCATACCCACACAATGTGTTAGTAATGAACATACATAACACATGCTAAAATATCATAAACAATCACCAAAATAACTTAAAATCAACTAATCATGTAAGAGCAAAACCAATAAGAATGAGACCCAATGGTCTCAAATGAAAAATAAAAAACCAAATAAATAAATTATAAATTTCAATAACAATTCCATGATCAGTAAATTGATTTAAAACATTAAAAGGAAATAATAAAATGGAGTTGGTTTCAAATCAATTTAAAATAAAATGTTCAATCAGATTAAAATAAGTTCAACAAATAATATCAAAATACATATCACATCACGAACACTATGTGACTCTATAAGTCACCCAAGGGGAGAAGGAATAAAAAACATCTTTATTACCTCCTAGATGTAAGAGGCATATTTATTACCCCCCAGATTTATGAGGCATCTCAATTACCTCCAAGAGGTATGAAGCATCTCAATTATCTCCCAGATGTCAGAGGAACACTATCAATTACCTCCCATAGGTAAGAACAATATCTATAAATTATAACCCAATAGATAACAAAACATAATCCATCACATCTTAGAGGTAAGTGCAATAACTGTACATCATAATCTTTAATAATGCCATAATACATAATTTTTTGATGTATTTGAATGAGAATAGTAAATGAAACCCTTTCAATTAATCCCAATATCACAAAACATACTACATAAATCTATATCATATCTCATGTATTTCAACTACTACCAAACTAGTATCACTCACAAAAAATAACCTTGCCAAAATAAAACACTGAAGGTATATGGTAGAAAGTAGTCTAATGTGAAGTTTGCATGTATGTCTAAGTGATTCTTAAGTACCAGTTTAAGTTTTAAACATCACTGTCAACTGTCATTTGGTGGAATCATCTATACCTATTAACATAAATCCATGTCAACTTCTCAAGGACATGATGTGTCAAAATGTCATTATTCATCAAGCCATACTCTAAATGACTTACACTTCACCATTCTAAATCAAGGTGTGGTACAAAGAAGAGAATAAGGTATTTCAAACCTTGACATATGGATTAACCCATTACCACATGATAAAGAGTAGAACATTCATTGGCACCATAATAACAAAATAATAAAAACCATGTCCAAAACACAAAATGAAAACAGACCATTTCTAATGATTGATAATCATAAAATATCAGATAGTACCAACAGTGATAAACATATTCTCTAAGCCACTAGCTTATATGCAAAAAAATAAGTATAATCTCTTTTAATGATTAAACTCTACAATGAGGAGGTACACTTACTCAAGTTAACAGTTATCAAAATCTAAAGCATATTAATCATGTTTTAATGCTATCACTAACATAGGTAAAACACTCAAGAGGGTATCACCATTATAAAATCCAAACTCTATCTAAGAGTGGTTTAGCTCCTTGTTATCAAGGAACTCATACTAACATGGTCATCTCCATAATTAGTTGATGCTCGTACCTATTTGTTACCAAAATAGCTCAATGAGCCACAAGAACTTCTCTTAATCAAAACCAATATCTAACTCCATAGGATAATCTCTCCACTATGTGGCTAAAAAATCATATCTTAATACCCAAAGGGGACAAAGGAAACTTTCCATAAGGATATTCAAAGCTAAGTGAACCACATGATGTTCATTATCAAGGCCATCCACATGGTATCACTAGTCTATCACCCAAGGTGAGGACCAATCTCATGAGACTCACATGGATGCAGATAAATTTGAAGTAGAAACCCATGTGCAACAAAATCAACCTCTCAATCTCTCATGTATAAAAAGTATACCCCTAAGTCTATGTAACCCTCTGAGGTTGACATAATTGAGGATTTCATCTTGAGGGACTGTACCCAAACTCTTTCTGAAACTACTTTAAAGTAAGAGTTGATTAATGAATAATGGGATGGCTTTACTAAATGCATCATGATCCATTATAATATTGTCACTCCATGTGAGAGAACCATTAACAACCCTTTAGCACACTCTAATTTTATTTACAAGGTAACATTTTCTTGAAAATGGGTTACTAAACCTAGAAAGGCCCATATAGACCCTAGACATATAAGATTTTCTATTGTCTAACTGAGATCAATCTCCATGGTTTTAAGAACCCAAATCAATATATCTAATAACTCATCTAAGAATTTCTCCAAAGTAAGAAGCATATGTCAATGGTTATGGTAAATTCCCATTAACCTAACACATAATAGCTTGCTCATAAGCTAAAATTAACTTGTCCCTTGAGGCCATTTGACCTTTAAACACCTAGTTGGAACCTTATTCCAATCCTTCATCAATATTCATTTTTTAACTAGATGGTTGAATGTCCAATAAGTCTTAACATGGGTCTACCAGGTGCTGAGACTACACAAGAATCCAAGCATCTATAACTTGTTTAAATATTCAATAGTCTAAGGAAATATTTATATTTACTATCCTTTCCTCTTTAATGACGTGTAACACCCAAAAAGTACACACATTTTTTCATTATGAATGAATTGGTACCAAACAATAATCCCAAGAACTCTCAGTGTAGAAACCTAGTTATAATACAAAAATTCCATGCCCAATTTTTTTAATTATTAACACACACACACAAAAAAAAAAAAAACACTTTTTTTTAATAATCACACACTTGACTTGACAAAATGTCTACAAGCATAAGTGACACCACAAATATTGATGCATACATAACATAAATTGTCTATCACATAAAATAAAACTATTCAATGCTCTCTTATAGATAGAGAGTATTCCACTGAGACAAGACTTACCAAAGTTTTTGTATAATATACCAAATAATTACGGTGATAACACATTGGTTACACAATGAAGATATATTCCAACTTGTACTCATTTCAAGTAAAAAGCATTGGATTCCAAACTAGTCCAAAAAGGTATGCTAACACAATGTTAGTGAGGAAACATGGACCTTACATAGATACAAAAATATATCAAGGAATAGATATCTCATCACAATCAATGGATTAATTTACATTTACTAATAATACAAAATGTGATTGAGTAACAGTTCACTGAGTTTAAATTTCCACATTATGTAACAACAAGATACAACAATACCACTAAGCAAAGAGACTACAAACTAAGCAAGGATTATTCCTAACCTTTATCCAAAAAATTTATAATATGGAAGTTATTTAGGCTATTAAATATTCATTTTCCAAGGAAAAACACCAAATATCATGGCATGACTATACTCTACAAGTATAAAATATGGTTGGCTCATCACTCGATAAAATGTCTATAAATCAGTAATGTATTAAATACTCTTAGAAAGAGAAAAATATTTCTAATAGATAAAACCAAATTTATAAGATAAAATGTCCTCCTATTAATCCATCAAATAAAAACCAAGTCAATAAAATTTCAAATGAGATTGGCATTCCAAACGGGTTTTAGTGAAAAACACAATTTTACTAAGAAAGAATAGAACAAATTGGTTTTGGAAATGGTCCACTAAAAATAGCAAATGCATCTAGATAAACTAAAACAAGGTTCCTCATATATTATAAAGATAAATATCAACCCTTTATTTATTGAAATTTTGACTTCAATTATTTTTAGCAAGTCATTCCAAATCAACTTTTAAAACTAAAGAGGAACAAGGGGTGTAGATTCTGCAAACATCTCCTAGAATTGGGTCCACTGATCAACATTCAATCATGGTATAATATTATTATTTATTTTTTATTTTATTTTTCCACTCTATTATGGTATTTTTAAAGGTTTAATGTCTTAGTTTCAATGTTTTCCTAATTTAGGTATTTATTTGGTACCGGTCCTGAATTAATTTAGTTTGATTTACAATTAGTAATTTTCAATAATCAATTTGCATTAAACTCTTAGTTATTAATTAATTTATACAATTGTCAAGATTTTTGTTTAGGTAAGGGTGATAACCATGTTTTCACTTAGATTTTCACCCTTTGATGAGATGTCTTAGCTCTTCTCATCCAAGTGGCACAATTGAAACACCTTTAGGCTTTGGGTAGCCTAAGAATGAGGTGAATCTTTAGATAGGGCTAGCTCCCTTCATGTACCACTTGTAGATCACTAATACACCTATACTAAAATTGAAAGTAAACTATCCTAAAGGATATGATACACCAAATTAGTTGATGACTACCAACTAGTTGCATGTTACACATGAGAATAAGGGACTAACCAAACATACCTTCAATCTACATCTTCTCACATTAATATTTCATTATGAGGTTGTGATAAATTTTTAGGATAGGAGGAATAGATGAGAGGCATAGAATGGCACTATTTTAATATATTAACTCACTCAACCTTGACATGTCATAAAACACTTCACATGACCTAAAAGAAGAAGTTTTCTAACTAAAAATAGGTGACAGAATGATACAACAATGCTAAGAAAACAACAGTCATCACATAAGCAAGATCAATAATTCAAGTAAACACACTATGAAAAATCATGGAAGAGATAAAAATTAGTAGTCTCTATTGATTCATGGTATGCAAATTAGCAAGGCTTCACCATACTCAGGTGGAGCATATTTTACAAAGGCCAAAATGGCTAGTAATTATAGAACTTGAGAGAGAGAGAGAGAGAGAGAGAGAGAGAGAGAGAGAGAGAGAGAGAGAGAGAGAGAGAGAGAGAGAGAGAGAGAGAGAGAGAGAGAGAGAGAGAGAGAGAGAGAGAGAGGAGAAGAAATAATTACAAAGGTCACAAGGATACTTGTCATACTTAGATAAGGAGTTACGTGTGCATGAGAATAGAGTTTGAAGTTGATCAAGCAAAGTTAAGAATCATAAGTGTCATCTTAAGTCATGAAACTCTTGAAATGTGGCATGAAATTCCCTTTGTTGGCTCAGAAGACTGCCTTCATTATTCACCCCTATTTGAACATCCCAAAAATAATTAGGGATAGGTAAGATTATTATAATTATAGGGAAGGGTTTCATACAATCCTCTCCATGAATTGGTTTCAAACTTGATCATTTAAATTTTTATAAAAGTGAGTTATCATCATCTATAGTAAAAAAATGCTCTTTCAAACACCTTGCACACTTGGCTTCAAATTGGATTTAGTTTTCCATAAAAATACATACAAATTATTTTATGAAACTTTTTAATACCCTCTATGGCCTTAGAGTCATTAGGTACACCTTAAAAAGACATCCACTTGAAGTTTTCATAGTTCTCGCCATCATACTCACTATGTCAGTTTTGATTGGTTGAGATGAGAGCTCTGGTAGGCACACTTAGGTGTTTTCCAAAGGAATTAAATAGATAATGGTAGTTATATTAAGTCTCAAAATTCCTTCCAAAGTTGATTTCATCTCTTGAAACCTCTTATAACCTACACAATACACAAAATACTCAAAAAGAGCAATTTTGTACCCTATCATATAGGTAACATTCCACTCAAGTGAATTGGAATGATATATGGAGAGTCCTCTATAATCTTAAATCAACTCCTAGCCATTTTGGTCCATTTGAATTCATCTCCTTCCCTATTTTCCCAATGGGTTCTTTCCAAGGGTTTAGCAAGGGTTTAAGCCTATTTTACCCTCTTAACCATTGTTGATAGAGATTTCACATTCAACTTTTAATTAAATGACACAAAATATTTTACAACCCTATCTAACTTCTCCTAGCCTTGTGAGTCTCAATGTAAGGTGTCAAAGTAGATATGAACAATCAAACCTCTCCTATCAAGCTTGTTTCTCTACTTTGCATAGGTCTGAGTTATCTTAAAGCCTAAAAATGGATTCTCATGGCTTCCCATAAAATATATATGCTTTAAACACACCTAATTTTTAAATCCATTATAGTGCTCACTTAAGGTTAGAAATAAATCTAACCCACCATTTGGCTTTGACCTAGAACCTTGTCTAATAGGCTTGATTGTAACCCCTGTGGTATAGGCCATCCAATTGGGATTATTTTCATTAAAAAATATTTAAAACCTATATAATTACCCCATAAAAATTATTTAACAATTTATAATTCCCACCTAAGCTTATAAGTTAAAATGCCTTCTCATTTGGGCTTTAGGCCTAACCATGCCTAATAGGCATGCCTGCAAATTTGAAGGTCTAGGCCACCCTGTTAGGATTCCTCCCTATATGAACTGTACCTTATGTATATTTTGATGTAATACATCTTCCTAAACCTTCCTTAAATGTTCACTCATCTCCTTATCTCACCTTATCAGCCTCCTTTAACAAAAATAGTTTACACTCAATGGAAGTGCCCTCTATCTAAGATAAAATAGAGGGCACTTCCCTTATTTTATCAGACAAAAAAAGTGTTTTAATGGTATCTCCAAGTTATAAGTATATATTTTGTTAATTTTAAACCCCTATTCATATTATTTTACTCTCCAAAAGTGTTAAAAACTAAGATAGACTGTGAGGCAAAAGACTGTGTGTAAGCCTCCACCATGTGGACTATGTGGTGCTTGATTGGAGCCTCTCTTTGTTCTATATCCATTATGATAGATCCATGAGACTATTATTATCATTATTAAGTCATTAAAATTTCTATTTATCACTTCAACCTCTTACCTACCTTTTCTTACACCTTGATAGTACAAGTCTGAATGTGACTTTTGACTGTGATTTGTGTTTGTAAAGGCACATATAGGTATGCTTATCTAATTTGGGCTTAGAGATAATGTTTATGATCCAATTAGAGTTTATTATGGTAAATTTACATATTTTTTTTATCCACTTTCTCCCTTTTTCTATTTTATACCATCACTTAGAACCTCAAACCTGCTTATTGTTTGTAAAAATCAGACACAGTCAATTATAGGTCAAAAACATCCTATAGATGTGAATTGTACACTAGGATATGTGTCACACTCCTTTGTATATCCTCTAAGGCATTTTGGATTAATTTTTAATCAATCAATTTTTATGTTTC
>JARHVA010003155.1:845000-1280000 GCA_037957365.1 Torreya grandis | reverse complement strand
ATCTATTCCATTAGTCATCCTTCCTTGTTGACCATATAGGCCTCTTAGCCAATTAGACCTAGTGACTTGATGTTAATTATTTAGATAAAAAAGAAACTTAAATAGAAGCTTAATAATAGGTGAATAAGCATGTTATAGGTCTAAGAAATCACTTTTCATCTTTTACTTGTGTCTCTCAAATAGTATACACCTATAATTCATGTTTACCTAGGTGATTAGGTGACCCTTTACAAGCATATCCAGACTCCCATTTTTGTGTAGACATATATAAACATTTATAGAAGGAAATAAGGGTTTTTTATGATTTTATAAGGTGAAATATACCTCACACTACCTTATTCCATTATCTAAAACTCCTCATGTCACTTTTCACCTTGAAAATATCATTAAACTTTGTAAAAATAGTGTTTTAGATGAATCTGTATAGTTATCCATATAGACAAATGCCATGCATGGGATATTCTCTAAATTTAAAATGAGCTTCAAGTATCTCCCAAGTCATCCCAATTCATTTGGATGCAAATTCTCCAATATCTTCTCCATCAGGTCACTATTAGGGTTTTAGGGAGTTTTAAGGGGGGTTTGGGTTCTTAGCAATGGTTCATAAAGGTTAGGGACCTAACCTATGAACTAATGATACTAGTTTATTTTATAAAATGACCCTTAACTTTACCATAGTTCTTAAACCCCATGAAACTATTCTTTATAGATATGTACTCATCAAGTTGCTCCTCGGGTAAGAATTGTGTATTTTGTGTAGTCTCGAGGCATTTTTAAGCCACAATGACCAATATTGACCCTTCATTTGCAAAACACTATTGCTTACACACCTAAAAATCCTTGAAAAACATATCCATAGTGGTCTGAGGTCTTACATAATCCCCTTTTGTCTTCTATTTCAATCTTCAAGTAACACTACCTTGAGGAAAGTATTAGGCCAATAGGCCTAAAGGTAGAGTTCATGAGTTTTGACCCCAAAATAGAGCTATGAATCACTTATCCACCCTTTATGATATTTAATTCACCTCTTAAGACATTTATATCATCTATGATAGCTTTATTTATCCACTTACCTCTTCTTTATATGCACACAATCCTCTACCTAGACACCTAGACATTTTTTCAAGTGACTATTGGACATGGATGCCCCTTTAGGTGGCCATTATGTAGCTATGTGTGACCTCTAGATCCCTCTTCCTCCTCAAAAACATATAGTATGTGCATACCTCTACCAATCTCTTATATATAAGCTTGGAGTAACTAATTTAACCCTAATCTAGACACTACACACCTTACACATACCAACCAGTATACTATTTAGGTGCCCATGTGACCTAAGGAGACCATCAATACTATTTTAAGGTTCAACTTCCTTATTTGGATGTTTTTGAGGGTGTAATTTACTCTAGGACTTAATTAGGGTTTAGAGAGGGTTTTAGTGGCCTACAATATTAATGATAGTTCATAGAGTATAAGACCCAAAACCAAAACCTTTTTCCATGTATGTCTAGCCCATAAACCCCTTAAAATATCTTGAATAGCTCTTGGTCCCATGTAGATTATATGGTGAGTACTAAGTGAAGGTTATTGACCTTCAAGCTCTTGTTAAGCATTATGGGTGGGTTGATAGTCTTAGGGATTGTTAATAGAGGTGGGTTCCTAAATCCCACTCTTTCCTCCATGGATCTTAAGTGTATATGGGTCCCCAACTCCCCTAAAATAATTGGGCTTGAGTCATCATACCATGTGAGATATGAGTGTTTGATTTGGTAGTTTGACATGGCAGATTAACGTAGTGGAGCTCGAGAGGGGTATTAAGACTAAATTGGACTATTTTATTGTATTCCTCTATTCCAAACACCTCATTCATGACCTATATCATTAATCAAGGTTTAGAGAGGGTTTAGTTGCCTACCATATTAATTATGTTTCATAGAGTACAGGACCTAAAACCAAAACCTTTTTCCATGTATGTCTAACCCATAGACCCCTTAAATCTCTTGAATAGCTCTTGGTCCCATGTAGATTATATGATGAGTACAAAGTGAAATTTGGTGACCTTCAAGCTCTTGGTAAGCATTATGGGTGGGTTGATAGTCTTAGGGATTGCTCATAGAGTTGGGTTCCTAAATCTCACTCTTTCCTCCATAGATATTTAGTTAATAGGGTTCCTCAACTCCCCCTAAAAAAATTGGCTTGAGTCATCATGCCATGTGAGATGATTGTTTGAGTTGGTAGTTCAACATGGTAGCTTAAGGTAGTGGAGCTCGAGAGGGGTATTAAGACTAAACTTGTCTATTTTATTATATTCCTCTATTCCAAACACTTCCTTTAGGACCTATATCAACATCATACACTTTTTCATGGCATGATTCTATTGGGGGTTTTGGATCTACTACTAAGGTTAATATGGGGTCTTTAGGGTCAAGGGTGGATTTAGGACTTATAGACTCAAATTGGGTTTTATAACCTTAAGCTAGTTATAGGTGTATTTGTAGCTTATAAGTTACTATATCACCCTTCTCTAGATTATATATTGTTTTTGCATAAGCCCTCAGTTATCTTGACCATCATCTTAGTCTGAGTTCTCTCCTTTGTGTGCATGTAGCACATTATGATCAATGTTGAAGGCAGACTACTTGAAACCCTATAGGTAGATGGTTTAGATGTGTTGACTATCAAAAGGGATTTAAGTAGGTACCTTAGAAAAATCAATGCTTCCATACTTTATTTGAGTTCTAATTGGCCTTTCCTAAATATCAATAACCCTCCATAAGATTATTTTCCTTATAACACATGGCCCTTACTTTGATTGTATAGGTTCAGTAGTATGGTGATCTAGGAGAACCTTTTGGAGACTAGGATTGAGTTAACCTCCTAAACTTGATTATGCTTTCTCCATAGGAGTTACACCAAAATAGTCCCCTTTTCTCACAATCTTAATGGCTCTTGATATCCTTATCAAGCATTTTATCTAGCTTTCATGTTTTACACTTGTGAAAAAAGGCTTGAACCCATAGGTGGTAGTATAGGGTTTATGGAGTTATAACATGGGACTCAGAGCCTATTATGATTTATATTTTTTTGATGAGACCATCAGATAGCAGAGGTTCCTTGAGAGTTTAATATGGACTATTGGTTCATACTCAAGATTGCCTATGAAGACCCTAGGCACACCTACTCACATACTCAATAGGGAAAGACATTTAGATTTGGTTACTCAGAGATATGAAGGATTTGAAACCTAGGATTCTATGAAAACCTTAACTCCTGCTAATAAACCTTAACTTTTGTTAAACAAGTTTGTAAAATCATTGGAGGACTAGTTCATGGCTTCTTGCCTATGAAGGCCATAATGAGGTCTAATCTTTATGAGAGAGAGAGACTCTTATACAGGTGTGTGACACCTCATTTGTCCCTATGGTGTTTTGATGACATCTAATAGACACTATCATAAACACTCAGCTCCTATTTGTATAGAAAATCAACTACAAAGTCATACTCATTTTAAAGTAGACTTTGGGAGAGTTTAAGGTCTATTTGACCACTCCAATTTATCTGAGGAAAGAATATTTGTGTAACTCCATGAAACCATCATTATACCTCAAACTACTCATCTTTCTTAGATATATACATTAGAGGCTCTTCTTTATGAAGGAAACATTATGTGTAGTTTGTTGCTTGAGATAAATTAGATGTTTCTTGCTCCAATAAGCTCCCACATGTGAACCAGGGGTGGAGGATGTAATGGAAAGACATTTTTAAAAAATTAGGAGACATATGCAGTCATTAGTTTCATCAAATAGGCCCAAAATGTACTAAAATTGATCCAACATTTACCCTATGTGGGTGTATAAGGTCAATTTTACTACCCCAGTTTCTTAACCATTATTTATAAAACACATGTCACCATTTTGAAAAAAAATACCAAGGACCAAAAGGATATTATACCCCCTTCCTATGTCCAAGAGCTCAGGTCACCATATTTTTTGGCAATATGATTATCATTGATGTCAAATGGGACACTATGGATGTCATTGATGTCAAAAGGATCAGGTAGGATTGATGGAGAGAAGAACATGTTTCATAGTTGCACTATGGAAAGTTGTTATGATTTTATATAGATCATTTATGTATGTTTAAATTAAAAATAGATAAAATATTCATTCTATTTTTTTCATGTACATTCTAGAAATATGGTTTACAAGTTTAGAGGAGAAGGAATGAGCTCAAGTTTAATCTATCTTTGCTTCAGAATGGATAAGGGTTATCAGTAAAACCCTAAGGGTTTATCCATGGCATCAACAAGAAAAGTTATATTTTGATTTTGTCTTGATATAGTTGGTAATTGATACCTTAAGTTATAACTTAATCCTTTTTCATCGTTAAGAAACCAGCCCCTTAACCTTGAAATTACCAACTTTGACCAATGATAAAAGGACTTTATATTTTCTTAAGTATATAACTTAATATAAGTCATACCTTGATCAATTACCCATGATTTATTGTATAAATAAGACCCAATAGATTAAAGAAAATTCAAATTATCAAAATTTGCTTTGAGTGAATGCATAAGTGATAAGTGTCACATTCATAGAGCTTATCAGATAGAGACCCAATGAGAATGAGCCTGTCAAAATTAATGATCGATCTAGTTGGAAGATCAAATGGCTCATGCTTAATTAGACCTTAAAGATATAATGGAGCATGATGAAGTCAAAGTGTCAAACGTCCCTCTGAATGAATACACTAACATCAAGTGTCACAAGCACATGATTCTATTAGATAGAAGACCACTGTGAGGATTATAAATGTCTAAATAGTGGGAATTGATAGTTGTGAATAGAAGGCACACACTTATGCCAAGTTTCATATCTTCAAAGGTTAGAAAAATATAAATATCGAGCTTGTCATAAGATCTAATGGTAGATGGGTGATCATGCAAAGGAGATCCAATGGAGTGAATGGACTCAAATGGTTTAAAGTGTTTGATGCTTATTGACACAATGGTAAACTAAAGACTGAGCAGGTTTGAGAAGATCAATAGAGTGGAAGTGATCTCAAGATATAGGAAGCTACAAGATGAGTTCAAAGTGTCAAATTTCAATGACCAAGTTAAGGTAAAGGATGTGTATCTTAAAAGATCAAAAAGCATGCAAGAGACTGGATGAGAAAAATCCATTAAAATGAATGGACTTAGATAGAATAAAGTTATTGATATTTAATGTCTTGACAAAGCTAAAGTTCAAAAGTGTAAAAAGATCTAATGATAGCATGATCCTATCATAAGGTGATCAAATGGATGGTTTTTACAGTTGAGATAATTAAATAGATACCATTGGATCATGGTGCCAAAGGTAAGATCAACAATAAACATTTAAATTCATGTCTAGATAAATGGTTAGTCACATGAATATGCAATAACCTATGTATAAGCCATGAATTTTGAAATAGATAATGATATTTATCAATCTAATTAATCAAATCTACATTATAGAGCTTATGCATCAAAACTTGAGTCTAATAAATGCTATAAATAATAAAAGAGACCTAAAATTATGGCATGATGCATGGAATCTATTTCAAGGTTTTATGGTTAGCTTTAGCCATTGTATAAGGCACTAATAGGTCTATCCATTGGAGCAATGGTAATTGATGAGCCAATAGAATTGAGATGTGGGAACTAAAAATTCAAGTCATAATAAACTAAAGTCTAAAATTAGTATGATGTGTTACCATCCAAGTGTGAATACAGAGAGTAGAAGCAAATCCTAGATCATTTGTTTATATATATATATATATATATATATATATATATATACATATATGATATCTAGGACAAAGAAAATGTTTTTGTAAAATTGAATTTTTTGTTGATCCAAATTGAATATTAAGTAGAGTGGTTGGTGAAGGTAATGAAGTGTGTAAAATAAAGAAATATCCAGACACAGGACCAGAGAAGAAATAGAGAGAAGCAAAGAGGGAGAAAGGCACAAAGAGAATGTGTAGAGAATGATCAATTGCATATTATCCATATAACAAAGAACAAATATATAGATTCAAGTATGAATCTAATTTTTAAATTGGACTTATAGCTCCATAGAAAAGTTTGATAGGTTGGTGCTATTAGATAAACTAAGTGGTTACTCAGATTAGGGAGTGGGTGCTTCCTTAGAGTTGGTGTTCTTAAATGATGGGATTGGTGTCTCCTTAGGATGGGTGTCCTTAAATGTAACCAATGAGGTTTGTCAGTGAGGCTTTGAACTATGAGGTTGGATTAGAACAATAGCTTCTAGAAACTATTCTCACCATGGTTTTTTCCTTTGGATTTTCCATGTATAAATCTTATGTCATGTGCATTTGTGCTTGTGTGTGATCTCTACAGTTATCTTTTAATCTATATATGCTTTTGAATTTGCTTTAAAAGGATTGAAAGACCATTTTTAGTTAATATATTGATTCACCCCCCTCTCAATATCTAGTTGTGTTCCAACACATATTCTTTCTTATGTTCATATTGAACATGACCTTGAGGTGTTATCTATGGATGCTAGGGAGGATGATAGAAAGGAGGGGTTAGTTTTTTATCTTTCTTAGCTTGAAACTCCTAGAATTTATCACTTGATGTTTATATTGAATTGCTTCTGCATATCCCTAACTCTTTATGACCGTGTCCATATTGTATAGATCTGTACTTGCTTGAAAACTCCTAAAAAACATTAGTTTCCTACAATTTCTTAGGTTTTCAAACCTTAAAATGTTATTAGGGGGAAGGAAGAGGTAAAACAGGGGTCAAAATGCATTGAAAAACATGAATTACATTTGGGTAAGTTGAATATCCATTATTTCCCATGTGTGGGCCTTTTTAGTGGCAAATAAAAGCCTTTGACCTGTGAAAATAGACCCTTAGCATATGAAACTATTTGACCATGGAATTATGGTATTTATAGGGACCTTTGAGGGCATAATTTATGGTATTAGTGGTTTTTTTGGGTCAAACTAGCATTATTCTATTTCCAAAGAACCCTTTTGAAGGTAATAGTTATTACCTCAAGTGAAGTTAAAAAAGAGGTGGCTTTAATATCAATCAAAGGAACTTAAAACATGTGAAGTACCTAAAAATAGTTACCACATACTTCTTATAGCACCCTTAACTCTTTTGATCTTACCATAATTTATAGGCTCTCATCATACTAGATGGATTCATGATAGGGCATAAGCTACAACATTAGGTCATCTTTCATATGAGTAAATTTAGACTGTTAAGACCATTCCAGGTCTTGTTATAAACTATCAAACATAACTAACACAATGAGATTAATAAATAGAAACTTAGATAGGGGGAAAAAGATAACCACCATGACATCTTAAAATAGTACCTCACTTGAACCTACTGCCTTGGAATGATAACCAATTATCCTACTTTAGAACTACCTTGACACTTTAAGAATCATGAGGGAGTGACTAAGGTGAGATTAGGTTCTTATAACATAGGTTTGTAGACACCTAAAACTAGTCTTCGATAACCTCTAATCAATATTTTGTCTAGTTTCCATCTAAAATGCACAATTTTGCCTAAAATCACTAAAACATGCAAAATAATATCAAACTAATATATTCAAGTGCAAATTTTGGCTAGGGTATCCCTAAATAAGGTAATTCAATTTATGGGCTAGCTAATTTTGATCAGTCCATTCAAGTCAAAATGTCAAATTTGCACCTACATGCTTTGGACTGCTCTTTCCTATCAAATCTTTTGCATAAGACTCATGTCTTTGTTATTTATTGTTGGTAACATCCTAAATGGGAATACACATCCAATGAATCTAATGTGGAATTCCAATTCTAATCTAGTTAAATTTAGGACTAATAAAAATACATTTTGATCATTTTGAGTAATTTGTGCATAAAGTGCTTAATCATGTTTAAGAGATAATTAACCCAAATCAAGGCCTAATCAAAAATTCCATGAAAACTTATTGAATAATTTGTTTTGGAAATGAATATTGAATATCTACATCATCAAGTGACCTCATTTTTTGAGAAGACATCCCTAGGCCATAAATGCCACAAACATCAGGATGCATGCCCTCCAGGGCTCATCAATGCCCTCCATGATGCCCTCCATGCCTCTTAATTACCCCTTACTCTAATTCCATGATGAGGATAATTACAAATTTAATTCCAAAAATTGAATTAATCCTCAACCACACATCTCAATCTTGAGATGGATGGTTTAGGTTGATTCTAATCAAATCTAAAAATCTATATATAGGAGGCCTCATAACATCATTTCTAAGCTTAATTAGTGTAAAGTTATAATGCAAGATTGGTTCCAAAATATTCATGCAACTAGTGTTATAATGCTAAATTGATTCCAAACCAAGCCAAGCCATAAGCCAAAGGTGCCAAGAGGAGATGAAGGTAGCCACACTCTATTGAATAAGACCTGAAGCACAAGTCGAGTGAGCCACCACTACAAAGGCATTTGGATCATATAAGGAAGGTGAAGGAACTCTTGTATTTGATTCCTTGAGTTTTAGTTGTGTCTGTCATTTGTTTTTGTTAACTAATCTCTCCCTAGTGTCTAGGCTTAGAGATGTTATGCTATTAGTGTTTTTATTTCATTTTGTTTTCATTTTGGAACTAATACCATACTAACCATCCTCTCTTGAGTCAAACTCCTAGATCACATTATGGCATGCCCATTGGAACTAAACACATCCTACACTTAAAGGAGATCCTTTTGCAACCTTAAAAAAACTTATTTGAGATTTTTAAATTCTTGAAAATTGGTTTTCTAAATTTTTTTTGCCATTTTTGGTTGCCATTTTTGTTGCCACATTTTTTACATAGTAACCGATGTCGGTAGAAATACCAACATTGGTTACTTGGCTTAACCAATGTCAGTCAGTAGAACTGACATCGGTCAAATCTTGGTTGAACATAACTGACATTAGTGGTATTGATTGACATCAATCACTATGTTTTTCAAAAAACACAGACTCAAGACCTACTTTTTCAAAGTTGTTTGTTTCAAACTCAAAAGAGCTTCAAAGCTAAAGGACATGCTAACAATTTTATTGTAGGACCATGCTGGATATTTGCTCAAAATATCTCTAAATCACTTTTACATGCTTAAAGTTGGATTAGGAACTTTATTTTGGTGTTTAACAAGGAATTTAAGTGTTTTTGGTGAATGTTTTGAAATTTTACAACTAAGACCAAGGGGTTAAATGAACACCACCAAACATTTCATTTGGGTTTGAAATTGAACACACTTGTCAATTTTTGCTTGCAATAGTTGTTTAGATTAATCTTGTTTGGTAGAAAGAGGGGTGTTGCATGTATGATCTTCCATTTATCCCCTATATGGAACCCTTAGAATCAAAAGCACCATTCTTATTGGAAATAGCCTAGTCAGAGGCTTAGAATGAATGTCACCTAAATCACTCCCCAAAAACTCACTAAAGTTTAGATGATATTGAAAATGACCCTAAAGACTTTCTATTGTTATGCTTTGTTTGTTTTTATGCAACTTGGATTGTGAGGGGGCCTTCATCACCTCCTATAAGTTATTTACAAAATATTTGACCCAGGGTTTCATCTCCTAGCATTGACTTCACTTGACTCTTTTGGAGTTGTACATGGGACATAATGGCACTTTGGACATCACACTACACTGAGTGAATAGTAGGATGTAATGGTTGTAAAAATGACTCGACCTTTTTGTAACAAGCTGAGTGATACGAACCTAAAATCCATGATTTTATTTTACATTGTTTGGCATGAAAGTCATTGTGAAATTTATTCCCATAGTGACGTTTGAAAATTGATAGTTTAGTCAACCCCACATGCCATACCCTTGTTAGGATTTGGATGATTGTACTTAGTGTATTTTGGTCATTTATCTTACTTAGTGTTTTTTAGACTAAAACTTATTTGTTTGTGTATAAATCCATGTCAAAACCAATTTGTCTATGTCATTATTTTATCTAAAAAGGCATTATGCCAGCTATTTTACACCACACTTGTGCCTTGAAATTTTTGCTAAACTTATTTGTGTGTGTGTGTCATTTGAGTTACAGAGGGTAGCGTTATGTTACCCAAATCATGTCAAACCATTTTGTATTTGAGTCTTTGAAACATATTATTGACCACATTATTCAAATATCCTTATGTTGTTAGGCTACTCAATTTGTTTCAAGACTTGTTTACCATTATATCAAAACCATTTATTTCAAACCATTTTATGTATACCATTTAGACTTTTGTCTTATGCCATCATGTTGTCCAATCTTGTCTAATTTTTTTGGTCAAATCCTAGTTTTCAACATTGAGTTTTCAATTATCCTTGTTAAGTTTGGATCCAAACATTTATTTATTTCTATTTAGGCCTCAATTCATGGGGTTGATACATAGATCTTTCTCTTTTGGGTTGCATAACTTTAATTAATTGATTACCTAAATTTGAAGACTATTGATGGTTTGTCTGTTTAATGCTTATCCTCATCATTATTTGTGCCTTTATTTGGGAGAACACAACCTTTCTCAAAGACCCTTTTGTCTTATATTGTATGCCAATTGATCATGTTTATGTTTGATTTCATGTGTCGGGTCTATTTCAAATTTGTTTCTAAACTTGTTAGATTAAATCAAATCACATCAGCCTTTATTTCAAGTCAAGCTTTTGACTCCATTTGGCCAAAATTCCTAGCATATGCCTATTTGTTTAAGCCTAGATTTTGACTCTATGTTCGGATAAAAGACCTAATAACTCAACTTTTCCCTTTCCTATTCTAGACATTATTCGGAACACTTTGACCTAGACCTGTGACATGTCATTTTTTATTCAGATGCTTAACCTTTTGTACATATGACATTTAACATTAGACATTTGACGTTACATTGTTTTATACCAAGTCTTAGTACAAATCATTTTAGAGATACAGCTCCACTTTCAAACCATATTGGAGATATAGTTCCACCCCTTCGACCAAGTTTGAACCATTTATCCTTTGGACATGGTTTTTCAGAGTTTGTATAACTCTAAGTCTTTTTGTTTTCAAAGATTTCATCATTTACGTGGATATGTCTCATGACACAAATGGTGGAGTCACTTATAATCCAACTTATGATAAAATGACCGTATAAAATGACTTTTATGGCTTTTGTCAAGACCCTAATGATGCTAATATGGTTTGTGAGATATATTTCTATTTTCCTCATAGTAATCATCCATGGGAACAAAATCATGAAGTAACTTACAGCCCAACTTGAGACCTTGACTGGTATGAAGAGGCTTGTGAAGAGGAACTTGAAGACCCAACTATAGATAATGTTATTTGGGATATGAATCCATACCCTCTTTACAATAATTAGTATATGGAACACAACTTATAAACAACATATGATCCAACTCAAGACTGGGATGATATGGTTTATGAGCAAGACTTGGATGTTTTTGCTTATTTAATAAATCAAGTTTCATGACATATTTTTTTATCTAATCATTGACTACCCCTAACCCTCCTTTGGATTATACGAGCTATCAAGCTCCATAATATCCAAGGAATACCATTATCATTCCAAGACTTAGTCTTTTGGCTTGTGTGGTAAATCATGCTCTACATCACCCTATCGTTATCATTTCAAGACTTCATCCTTTGGCTCATGCAAGCAACATGCTCTCCAAGGCCCTACCATTATCCAACTGCAAGTCATTTCTAATCCAATTTTGATCTTAACTAAACCTCAACCAATCCAATCATTCAAAGACCAAGTTGTGTTCAAAACTAGTATTTTCCAACTCATTAGAAACCAAGGCCAAGAAAATCAAGCAATCTGAGATGTTTTTATTGAACCATCCATTTCTGATAAGTCAACCTGTGATAAATTGCCTATTGATCCTATACCATTTATCAAGGATTCTCACACTGATAAGCCATTCTTGGTTTGGTTACTTATTTATTATTATAACCACCTTTGGGAAAATCATTACCTTAACCATGTGCCTATTTTTCAATATCCTCTTATTAACAAGCCAGTTTCTGAGGAGTTATATCTTGAACTTTTTTCCCATCCTAGAGGAGTCTCACTTTGACAAACCAATTTTTTTGGAGCCCATTGTGCCATCATAGGCTATTACTTATCCAAAACCAAATATTCAACAAGACATCATTGTAATAGAGTACCCATCAGATGAAGAATTAGAGTTAGAGTTAGGTTCTATTCTTGAATCGACATCATAGTTAACATCAGAATCAGAATCAACATCAGTCTCCACATCAAATTTAGAGTCCCTTGAGTTAGAATTAGATTTAGATGAAGAATATGTTCATGGTTGTTACAACATTTATTATGCATACCTCATAGATCAATTTGAATACATTTTTTATCCTTCTTCAATTTTTAAGGATGAGTACTTTAGCTTTCACACAAGTTCTCCTAGTATCTTCTATGAGGATTATGTAACCTCTCCCCATTCCATAGGCCATTACCATCAACCAAGATAGCCATATTATTAGCATTCCATCTCCCATAAGTGTCGATTAGGATTGATAGATTTACACTTTTTTGAACTGCATCCATGGAGACATCGCAGTTAAAGAAGAGCAAGGAGGCCAAGACAAAATTCATGTAGTAGAAGAGCACTCACCTAGTGACACCTTTTTAGAGGTGTTAGGGGATAATCAAAGATCAAACTCAGCCTATTTTAGTGACACTTTTTGAAAGCAATAGAATATAATCAAAGTCAAAAGTCAATATTCCTTAGTGAAACCTTGTCAAAGGCACTTACTAGATAATTAAGATAAATTCATTGGTGAAAATATCATTGAGGTGCCAATATCTGAGCACAAAACTTTTTTACTACTTGATAAAGACAAAATCAAAGATCAAATCAAAATATCTTCCTATCTACAACCTAATTAGAAGGTAGCTACTCTTAAGATCAAACAACAACAAAATCTAGTGGTCCTATTGAGATACCAAGTCTTCAGCCTTGCCACAACCAAAATTTTGTTGAATCTAGCATCAGCAACATTACGTGTGATTGAAAGTCTTGATCTTCATTTATTTCCCCACCATTATACATTCCATTATCATCTACCATTCCATTTCACAATCAAACCTACCATCCATTGTTTATCCTTATTTACCATCCATGGCTGCACTTTCCTTTGTAGAGGCTACAAAGATACCTTGTCTTGATGTTTGAAGGAATCAAAATCAATGACTAATGAAGATCACAAAATCATTTTTAGCAACCAAATTTATAGGCCATTCTTGATAGAATAGCTATTTAAACAAGGTGTAGGATAGAAATTAACATGATCAAGTATTTTTTTCATATCATTTATTGATTAGGATGTGCATCTCCCTCTCAATAGGAATAATAGAATCAAAAACCACACCCAGGCCAAAAACATGTTCCATACCATTTCACATTATCATGTCTATGATATTGTTACATATCTTTTTACCATTATCATGTATCCTACCAATCACCCCATAACTTAGGTGTAACCCTCATACTATTTTATCCAATCTATCTAAACCATCATTATTCTTAGTAATACCATGCCATCCTATCATTCCATTCCTATCTAGACCAAAGCCTATTTTTAGTCATCCTACCCAAACCTATTTTGATCTTGGTTACCTTGGTTCTTCCTACACTTTTTGTGAGAGGATTCTGATCAAGTTTCAACAATCAATCCAATCTATGTTTACAATGATAGTCTATGAAAGTAGTGTGACAGTTGATCTAGAAAGATATCTTTCATCTTATATCCATGTTTATTTATGTGAACCTACTTATAACTACCTATAGGTAAATCAGTGTCTCACCAGTATTTCTATTAATTATAACCACCTATGAAAAAATTAGTATCATTTACCTATGCTGTTGTATCATAGTTATAACCATCTATGGGCAAACTAGGGGCAACACTTGTTTATCATGCATTGTCGTATCACCTTGCCATTACTATTTTCATTTGACTAGCCATTTTTTAGATTTAATAACTTGTTGGGACCTAGTTGGTTTTTCCCCACCTTTTTTATGGATAGAATTACTATGACTTAAGGTCAATTCAGGACTATGTGGGTCATTCTCAATTCATGTTGAGGTCATCTCAGTCCCCCTTTCCATCCGCTCTCTCCAATTTGTAAGCAAACTAAGCCAAACATTCTCATTGTTTTATGAGTAGGTATATTTTCATACTCTAATGAGTTTAGATGTCTCAAAAATCCAAAAACATTTATAATATTTAAAAATTACCAAAAAATATTTATCCTATCTAAACCTAGTTAATTATCCTTGATCTACCTTTCTTGGGCATTGTCATTGTTAGGATGCTTTATTTTGATTTTGTTTTTAGGCTTTCTATTTTTTTTTTTTAAAGGTTATTTATTTATTTATTTTTCTATTTGTTTTTTCATTTTCCTATTTGTTTGCATTTAGCACTGTTGCCTTGAATCAGTCTATATGTGCTCATTGGGTGATTCCTTGCACACACTATTCTTGAGTCTATCCATATTCATACATCAACATTGTCATCATAGTTTCTATCATTGGTGCATTATTGTCAAGTGTTTGTTGGATATCAGGAGTCAGTCCTTATGCATATTTTTAAATATTCTTTATGGTGTTCTATCATGAATCCTACCATCATATGATATAGAAAAAATTAGCTTCAAGAAGGTCTACAATCAATGGAGCCACATAAGTTTCTCCTTGGCACCTTGGTAAATCCTTCCATCCCACCCTTGATCAATATAATTCATTTAACCATTCTAGTTGTAGCATTATTAATGAGGATGAGTATCTCCTTATTGGTAGGTACAACTAAATCATTTCTAATGATCAATCTCATTTTTCTATCCATCTCTTTCATCATTTTGTGCCCACTTATCTTTAATCTATATTCTAGGTTATATCCTTGAGTTATGCTTTCTAATCAGCCCTAACTGGGGCACAATCATCTTTAGCCAATCCAGATCTCTTAATGATTATAATCTCCTATGGGTAAATCATTATTTAGAGTTTTATTCTTGATTATAACCACCTTTGGGCAAATCAGCATCCTTTTTACATCAATGCATACATGCATTTTCTCATTTAGATTAATCACAACCATGGGTTAATTCCACCTTTCTTCTTGTTTCTTTTCAAGGGATCATCCATCAATAAATGTGATGACCACTCCCTCAAGGGGGAAACATCATAGGCTTCCCAAAAACCATTTGAAACTTTAATATTCAATCATCATCTTATTTTTGGCATACAGGCCATTTCTCATTCTTTGAGAAGACATTGCTTTGCCTATGGTTTTCAAAATCTTTCCAAATAGGGGCAAACTATAGACACCTAAAACTTGCCATCGATAACCTCCAATCAGGGTTTTGGCTAGTTTTATATCTGAAACACACAATTTGGCCTAAAATCACTAAAACACACAAAAGGATATGAAACTAATATATTCAAGTGTTGATTTTGGCCACGGTATCCCTAAGTGGGGTAATGCAATTTATGGGCCAACTAATTTTGGTCAGTCCATTTCGAGTCAAAATGCCAAATTTGCACCTATGTACTCTGGACTACTCTTTCCTATCAAATATTTTACACAAGACTCATGCCTTTGTTAATTTTTGTTGGCAACATCCTAAATGAGAATATGCATCCAATGCATCTGGTGTGGACTTCTAATTCCAATCCAATCAAATTTAGGACCAATAACAAGACATTTTGATCAATTTAAGTAATTTGTGCATAAAGTACTTAATCATGTTTAAGAGCTAATTAACCTAAATCAAGGCCTAATAAAAAATTCCATGGAAACTTGTTAAATAATTTGTTTTAGAAATGAATATTGAATATCTGCATCATCAAGTGACCTCATTTCTTGAGAAGACATCCCTAGGTCATAAATTCCATAAATATCAGGATTCATACCCTCCATGCCTCATCAATGCCCTCCATGATGCCCTTCATGCCTCTTAATTGCCCCTTCTTCCAATGCCATGATGAGGATAATTAAAAACTTAATTCAAAAAATTAAATTAATCCTCAACCAAACATCTCAATCTTGAGATGGACAGTTGAGGTTGATTCTGATCAAATCCAAAAATCTATAAATAGGAGGCCTCACAACATTATTTATAAGCTTAATTAGTGTAAATTTATAATGCAGGATTGGTTCTAAAATCTTCATGCAACTAGTGTTATAATTCCAAATTGATTCCAGGCCAAGCTAAGCCACAAGACAAAGGTGCCAATAGGAGATGAAGGTAGCCACACTCCATTGAAGAAGACCTCTTGAAGCAAGCTGAGTGAGCCACTACTACAAAGGCATTTGGAGCATCCAAGGAAGGTGAAGGAACTCTTGTATTTGATTCCTTGATTTTTAGTTGTGTTTGTCATTTGTTTTTGTTAACTAATCTATCCCTAGTGTCTAGGCCTAGAGATGTTATGCTATTAGTGTGTTTATTTAATTTTTTTCATTTTGGAAGTAACACCATACTAACCATCCTCTCTTGAGTCAAATTCATAGGTCACAAGGTTGACTCCTTTCTAGGCCTAAGGGAAAAAAGAATTCAATAGGTATAACTATACACTTAATGCAATAACCGGTATTGGGGATAATGAATTCCCAAGAAATAATAGTTTATACATCAAAACCAGATCACCACGTCATCTCAGAAATAACATGAATGGACACAAACTAATCGACTAAAGAGGATTACTCAAGTAGCCACAAATTTCAAAACATATATTCTTTACTATAGGCAATGAATATAATTACTATAGATTTTACTTACTAAAATGGACAATAATGGTTAGATGATAAGAAAAAAAATGAGGTTTATCATCCCCCCTCCTATGGCATTCAAGGTTAACAAAAACTTGGACAAATGGGTTGATCTAGGTTGTGCTAGCTTAATAGATTAATTCACATTCAATAGATGTAACCAAAAAGAATAACCAATAACCAAATTTATTGATAAACAAAAATAAACCTATCTCTAAGGGATTTCATTTCAATTAATTAATATCATAAATTGCATAGAATAGCTCAGGCAAGTCCAAGATCCATCACAAAAGCCAATACCACTATTGTACATCTTGTCAATAATTTATTACCTTGATTACATGAATAAATTGAGGGAAAATGTAATTACCTAAATCAATATACCATAGGTCTTTTCTCCCTCTTCTGGTTAATTTGTCATGTTAATCAAAGCTCCTCCTCAGGGTGAGCATCCATATCTAACCTCCTCAACTCCTCTAGTCAATCTTTCATTCTCCTCTCTAAATATCTTCTCTTATTCAGGCATCCTCCTACACTTTCAAGGATTCCCTTTTATAAAATTGATCTTCAACTACCAAATTCAACTCTATTTGATGACTTTCTACCTTCAATGTGGAATAATAGAGAGAATTAAATGCTTTTCAATTAATATAGTAAATTTGGTAGAGTTTTGAATGGATTTAAATTCTCTTTCCTTTCAAATGGCCCAAAATTTGTCTTCAAGTCATGCGTTATATTATGTTTGAAGGTAAATACACTCTTATTGTTTCACACCATTTTCTTTTACTAAATCATTTCATTGGCTATAAAATTAGTCTACCTTACTTTCTAATTAAGTCCTTCAAAATCACTATCTTATTACATCAAGTAAATAACTCTAATCCCATCCTCCACCAAGGTTTTATTCTCCTTCTTGTAAAGCATGTCCAAGCCCTTCACAGTTAAGAGGTTCCCCCCTGTGGGATATACTCTAGGAATGACTCCCTAATGGATGATCCCACTGCAAGATCCCACTAGACCTCTACCCACTCCCCTTAGGATAGGCTATCCAATTCCCCCTCTGATGACCTCCCACTTAAGTTATTTATTCCCAAGCCTATGCCTATTTATCTCAATGTGAGTACCCCAAAGAAAACCACCCAAAAAGGAAAGGCCATTTTGATTGATGAAATGGAAAGGAACAAATCATAGTTGGATACCTTTGACACCAAAATTAAACAAGTAGGGATGGCCCTTTCTAAACTCATTCAAGATTGGAACTCTTTGCATAGACAAGTAAAATTCTTGATTCAAGCCTTTGTTTAGTCTATTCAAACTACCCTATCCCCTACCATTCAATCACCAAAAGTCTTAAGAATCCCTCCTTCAGGTTTCCCTAAGGGGGTTCTCCCAAAAGAGTCTTCCCTACAGGTTAGAGGACAAAAGTTCCCTTGCATGCTCTTCCTTGGTGAATTTTTTAAAGGCCCCAAGAACTTCACTCAAGTAAAGGTTTCCAAGGTAAAACAGATCATCCTGATGAATATTCCTGAAGATGTTGAAGACCCTTTGAAGGGGATTTCCTCCTAGGTTTTTTTTGGTTTCCTATTTTTTGGTTCTCAATTTAATAGTGTATTTTTTTGTTTTTTTGGTTTCTCATCCTTGTTTTGGCCTGTTTCAACTTATTTACTATACTTTTGGTGGTTTCAGGGTCCCTATAAAACCTAGATTTTACCTTATCAAATAAAAACTAAATGAACAACTAGTTTTTAAAACTATGATACACAAGTCCAAAATTTTAATCTTCTAAACTAAATTCCAATTAATTAAATATTGTCTTTAAAAGTTCCTTATTCTACTATAAAATTTTGAAAGGCATAAAAAGATAATTTGAAAGGATAACCATCATCAACAAATTCATGAGAGGAAAGGTTAACCATCAATACTATTAGACTAAGGATAAGTGAAGTTAATATAAATATACTTACATCTTAGTTTCAAGATTTAATGAATGTAGAAATGTACTATTTTTTTAGAATGTTAACTCAACAATCCATAGTCAAATACAACTTTAAGAGAGGATTACAAAGCAAGTTACTCAAGCATTAGTCTATAAAAAATGAAACATGCATAAAGAACTAACTAACCAATCCTATTTATTCCTATAGGAATCAGAAAGGATAGCAAGAAACAAATTAAAGAAAGCAATCACCATATTACCTTCCCAAATGGATTCACCATACCTATGTGGCTCAAGAACATGTTCTCCCTTTATCAAGCATCCTTGTCTTTGTCAACAATGGTGGTAAGCTCCTCCAATGCCTCAAGAACACTCCATAAAACCTAAGCTCTTGATGTGGAATCACTAAACTAGCCTATCAATGAAACTTTGTGCAAATAATTTAGAATTATAACTTTGCAATGTTTAAGCTTTGAAGATATTCAAGCATAATAACCTTGCACCAAAATATATTTGAGATGTTGTCCATGGCCTCTCTATTTATATATTTTTGAGATTGGTCGGGATCAACCTCAACCATCCATCTTGAGATGAAGATGTGTGGTTGAGGATAATCCTAATATTTGGAAATAAATACATAATTATCCTCAAAATAACCTTGGAAAAATGGGAATTGAAGAGGCATGGGAGGCATTAACTAGGCATGGGTGACCCATAATCTTGATATTTTATGCACTTATGGCTTGATGGATGCCACCCCATAGATGATGTCACTAGGTGATGTAGATAATAAGAATAAATTTTCAAAAATAAATATTCAACAAATCTCATAGAAAATCCACTTAAGCTCTTGATTTGGATTAATTAGCCTTAAACAAGGTTAATTAACATTTGTGCAATTATTTGAAAATTGGCCCTCAACTAATCAAAATGGTAAGAAAGTCATATTAATGGGTTATAATTTTACTTGGGAAGAATTATAAGGTGAAGCTAGATGCATCGGAACTGTATTCCCATTTAGGATGTTGCCAACAGCAAATAACAAAGGTACATGATGTGTACCAATGAATTTAGAAGAAAAGAGTGATCTAGAGCACTCTATGGCGAAATGGTCATGTTGACTCAAAATGATCTGATCAAAGTTAGCTATCCCATAAAATGCATTGCCTTATTTATGGATACTTTGACCTAAATGGCACTTGTAAATAATATGTTTGAACCATTTAAGACATTTTATAGATTTTGACCTAAAATGTGCATTTGACTGCAATTCGAGTAAGATTGACAATTTCAACATAAATTGTGTTAAGAATTAGATGTCTACACAACTCATGATGGACAAAAGTAAAAATGCATACTAAATACACACACAAATATGTTTACAATGTATCTACTATAAGGATAGATAAATGATCGATGAGCAAGAAGATGTCAAAGGAAGGATGTTATAAGAGTGATCTAAAGGAGATAACTAATGCAATTTCACAACCTATTCTACATATTCTATTATCAACTCCTCCAAGCAAGTAGTTACCAATTTACTAGAAGCTCCCTACAAGGTTTTACATAAGTTATTGGAATGCAATGTCATATTGATCCCTCCCATGAAAAAGGTTGATACAACTAAGCCTCTTCCAAAATTATTTGATCAGAATGTTTTTTGTATGATAGAGCACCATGGCATACTATCAACAAATGTATTAGTTATTGACATAAGATTTAGGTTTTGATAGATGAGAACATCATTGATGTGAGTGTACCTAATGAAAGTACACAACTATTACCAAGTCACAATAGTGCAATGAATATATTTAGTGATCCTTTCCCTAAGCACATAGGTCAAGATATAAAAAATACATCTGGAGTGAATTACACATACAATTCACACCCTTCACAAGTTTCTAATCATGCAAATGCACCCCATTCCTTTAATGGAACCAACGGTACATATATTGTTTCAATGCCCTATAGGTCACTCATCACATTTATAGAGCATGAAATAATTGATAATTACTTTTATTTAGACTCTTTATTAATCAAAGTTCATATTAATCATCAATCTATACATGGTGTTATAGTTGATAATGGGTTAATGTGAATATGTTTACCATCAAACTTATCATTCATCTTGGATACACATATAGAGATATATCTCCTACTACCATAATTATTAAGGGATACAACATGCACATTCATAAGTATCTTGGTGAGATTGCATTACCATTATATGTTGGTCAAACACATGTGGTCACCAAGTTTATAGTAGTACCCAGTGCATGATTTTTTGATATATTATTAGTACACCCTTAGATTTATCATATTCACATAATACCTTTCATAGTTCAAAAATGCATAAAGTATATATTTTATAATAATTTTATCATGGTTCATGTTATTCCATATGACTACCCCCTTCAACCAAAGTTCATGATTCTTACACAATAGGATTCAGTTGAGCCACCTCAAGTGGCTCAACCTTCTCAAAAAATTCAACTAAAAGTAGGAACCCTTCCAAGGAGACCTATCCTTGAAAGGCAACTTAATCAACATTTTGTTATATATTCTAAAAGTTCATCTTCTAATTCTATCTTGGCATCATAGGTAGCTAAGAGTGTTCAACCCAACACACCAGTTTAGAGTTATCACACTCCATGATGTGTTCCAAAGAGACATAGAGTTTACCATGCTACACAACATAAACAATTTGCTATAGTTTATCATCATGATAGTGATAATCAAGGTACATAATCAAATCAATTTTTAAATTCTAAGTTGATATTAGTTACTTCATAATGACATGATACTCAACATTCATGAGAGATCATCCTTTATTAGTTAGACACAAAAACTATTGATTATGAGTCTCTTACAGGACTCATCAGTTAGTATATTTTCCTTTTCATGTTTTCATTTATTATAAAAAATAAATAGATGGAATAATTCTTATAATTTAAAAGCTTAGGACTTATGCATGCTCTATGTAGCTCATGTGCATTAGTTAATTTGTATTTAGTATACTAAATATTTCATTATATATCTAGTTTATATCAAATATGCTTCACACATGTACTTGGATTAAATGCATAACATGTAAGATTACCATTTCTAGACATCTACAACACAAAAATGTTGCACAGATAAAAGTACTCTACCTCGACAACAATGCACTATGCCCTTGTCTAATTCTAGCATACTTGTCCTAATGAACATAGGATATTAATTCTCAAATCCAAACAAGACAAATGCCTTTTAAAAATTATTTATACATCATTAATTTCATTGGGGGCATGTCATATATAGTTTATATCATTATTTCACTACCCTTCCTGTTCATGACTTAGTTTCTTACATTGCACAACATTTATATTTCACATTGATATATTACTAGATACTAAGTTGTTAAATATAAAAATGTTTCATATTGCATATGTTGATCAATCACATTTACTCTTACATGATTTGTGTGTTTTCCTATATTCTTCATGTCTTTTGTGTGTTCATTATTTTGGATTATGGACATTAGAAATTTCCTTATGTGTAGCTCAAAGCTCTCATTGTATATTTATAGGTGTGAGTGGCATTTGAATATGTCCTTTTTATGTGGCCCCTTGGCCTTCTATTGCATGTGTCATGTCCATGACACTTATTTGCTTATCATCTCAATGCCATGATGGATATATGCATCTTCCTAGCCTTTTAATTTCATGATGTGTATCATGCATCCTCAGAGTTTTTCTAATTAATTCCAGTCATCTTCGGCATATGATCACTTATCTGCATGCCAAAGTACTAACATATATCTTGATAATGTCACTATTTATGCTTGTTTCCACATGCATATTATATCACTATTTTTCACAATTTATATATATGAAGATGCCATACTCCTCCATGTTATCATTACTACTCATATTTACATATTTATATAGCATATCTCACGTAACTTTTTATTTTGAGTTAAGTTATTACATAGGCTTTATAAATCACCTTAAAATAGGGGGCATACACATTGGCTTGTCTTAGAGACTAACTTATAGCAACCCAATAAATAGTTGTAAATTATCAGCCTTAATATGATTGATCACGATCCATACCTAGAAATTAGTTTTAGATGATGGTTCTCCTTTAGGATAAGTGTGCAAGTTGGTCATGTCCAAAACAACACATTATTGTCCTAATAGGTAAAAAATTATTTTTAATAAATTCTCTAAATCTCAATCAATTAAGAATAACTATTAACAAGTACCTAATCATGCTTTTTAAAAAAATAATCATGGATCATATCAAATTTTTCTTAGAAAGGGGGCATCCTACGTAACATGTGTTGCAAATGGAATGGAAATACTTGTCATTATCCATGTTGTATACACCAAACTTAGATTATGCAAGTTTTTCACCATTTTTTTACCAAAAATGAATCTTATTTTGTCTACAATGGTTGATTCATGATTTTTTCACCCTTTTGAATCAGAACGATCCATTAGAATTCATACAAGGATTATAAGCCACACTACTACTTTGGGTATGCAATGATGGAGTTAAACGCACCTTTATTTATTAAGCACACTTTCCTATCACTGAGGATTTGGGAATACATATTCTAATCCAATATTTTCAACAAAATTTAAATCTCCAATAGTCCTACCCTCTATTGTCAAAAGTTTTACACTAGAAAACATAATGGTTCGCATACCCAATCAAGTGTATTTATTCCTTGTTATTAAATCTATGAGTTTATTATCTTTTACTTTTAGATTTTTATCTTAAGTAAGGAATGATTTATACATTTTTTATTATAGGATTATCTAAATCACATTTTAGTTTTGTTTCCTATAATCAAGACTATTCATCAGAGGTAATTTTAGGTATGCACTTTTCTATTTATCTAATACTTTCACTTTGCTACATTACTAGAATAAAAGTAGGGGAAATCTAGACACATAAATTAACATTTAAATTGAAACAATTCACTTGTAACCACTCCTTATATGAACTTATCTCATGCCTATTTCCATGGTCTTTCGATTATTATTCCTTCACTCATATTGTGGATGACCCAATCCTACAGGTAACTGATGATCTCAAAATATCCTGATCTACTAGTCTTAGTAACATAAATTCACTTTCAAATTGATCCACACTTTTAGTTTATATTTTATTTATCTTTAGATAATACCACCCTTTTTGGATGATCCCACTCCTTGGTAGTGTCAAATTCTACTAGCCACATCCTCCTACCAAATAATGGCTAGTTTCTCAAATTTAAATTCATGTAATGGGTCATCACAAAAATTTATAAATCTCTATCTAAATAAATTCCTAATATATCACTATAAATTCATATTTTAAACCATTTTTCACATAAGAGGCTCATACATGAAATGTCACCATAACATCTAACTACACATTAAGAGAAAAGCACTTATTTTTCCCAATTCAGATTCCACATAGCCTGATTATCCTTGAGCTAAGTATGCATACACCTCCAAGGTCACAAGTCATTTTTTAAGCATTTAAACACAACAATATTTTACCAAAATTTATCATTTTGTATGTTAGTATTTCACACACACACACACATACCACTATAGCATGGGAGAACTCCATGGATTATGATACATCTTCAAAGTATTAGTATGTAGGTAGCATCCAACATAAGGGGTGTTGAGGTCATTAAAAACATTAAATACACTAACCAAATTTTTATTTTATCTATTTATCATTCATGGTATATTTATCTAGGGTTACAAGTGAAGAATAAACCATACAATGGTTTTCATGAAGGATCGAGAGATCCTACATAGTCAAACATATAACACATGTGAAGATGAACCTACCATATCATTTATAGATAGATAGCCAAAATCAGATGCCAACACTTCCTGAAGACACCAGCATGTTGTGCCCTTATCTAATTCTAATGGTCTTTTCCCATATCTGAATGAAACCTTCTTCCTGATTCACAATATCATGACATAGTCATACAATCTATTTTCCAATCTTAGTCACATCCATGTATTTTAGTTTTCAAACTAAGTTATTTCTTTGTTACATTTTCCATTTTTAGTATCTTTCCAAATATAGTAAAATTAAAATCATTGACTTCTTAATTTATGCAAATATTTTTACATCCATATTTAGCTCAATTTATTTTATCTAAGTATGATCTAGCACCTCTTATTTCCCAATTTTTGATCAAATAGGGGCATTCGAGTTTTAAAACAATACACCAACCACATAAATTTATGGCATAAGTTATATCAAGTGTAAATATATAAAATATAATAAATATATTAATTAAATATCTACCTATGTGTTGTATATAAGGAAGATGAATTAATTTACCTTGAAACTAAAATCAACAGGAGAAATAAATAGATAAATACTTAATTTTAACTATTTTGGAGTCTAAAAAAGGCTAAAACTTAAAGAACAAGGTTTTGGGATAGTGAAAAACAAACCAAAAAATCATGTAGTGATATGTGATGGTGACCCATTTTGTACGGCTTAAATAGGACCTAAAATAAAAAGTCTTGAAAGTGGTCAGATTAGTCTAAAAATGGCCTTGAAAATCCTTATGGTATAAAAATTTCCAAAAAAAATTATCAATAGTATATATCCATAAAACCCTCTCTTATATAGATATATATGATCCCAAATTTAAAAATAATATCTCCTTTTATCTAACCCTTTTAGAGAGGATTACAAAGTAAGTTAGTCAAACATTAGTCCATAAATCATGAAAAATGCATAAAGAACTAACTAACTAAGCCTATTTATTCCTATGGGAATTACAAAGGATAGCAAGAAACAAATGAAAGAAAGTAAACATCAAATTACCTTCCCAAATGGATTCACCATACCCATGTGGCTCAAAAGTATGTTCTCCCTTGATCAAGCATCCTTATCTTTGTCAAAAAAGGTGGCAAACTCCTCTAATGTCTCACAAACACTCCATAAAACCTAGGATCATGATTTCAAATTACTAAACTAGCCTATCAATGAAGCTTGAAAAAAAATCAATGATCAAATGCAAAGGATTATGGAAACAATTTAACATTATAACTTTGTAATATTCAAACTTAAAATTCATGTCCATGGCCTCTCTATTTATATATTTTCAAATTTGGTTAGGATCAACCATGACCATCCATCTCAAGATTGAAATGTGTGACCATGGATAATCCTAATATTTGGAATTAAACTCATAAATATCCTCAAGATAAATAGTCATTAAAGAGTTATGGGAGGGATTAACTAGGCATGTGTGATGCATAATCCTGATATTTTATGCACTTATGGCTTGATGGATGCCACCCCATAGATGATGTCACTAGGTGATGCAGATATTCAAAATCAATTTCCAATAATGAGATATTCAAAAATATCTATGGAATTCTTACTTAATCTCTTAAATTTAATTAATTATCTTAAGTAAGTTTAATCAAGTTTAGTACAATTCTTTGGAAATTGGTGCATAATTAATCAAAATGGTCAGAAAGTCATACTATTGGATTGTAATTTGACTAGAGAGGAACTAAAAGGTGATGTTAGATGTGTTGGAGCTATATTTCCATTTAAGATGTTTCCAACACCAAATAATAAAGGTACGTGATGTGTACCAATGAATTAGAAGAAAAGAGTGATCTAAAGCACTAAATGGTGAAATTGTCATTTTGTCTTGAAATGATTTGATCAAAGTTAGTTGGCCCATAAAATGCATTGCCCTATTTAGGGATACTTTGACCAAAATTGGCACTTGTAAGTGATAAATTCAAACCATATAGGGAATTTTATGGATTTTAACTTAAAATGTGCATTTAATTGCAATTCAAGTAAGATTGACAATTTCAACACAAATGGTGTTAAGAATTGGATGTCTACATTTTGCCCCTATTTGAGAAGGCATAGTGAGACATTCAGGTCAAGTAACATCTTTTCAAAGAAAATATTTGTCAAGAATATATTGGAATAGACCCATGATGCCCCCTTGAGAGGACATACTAAGATGGAAGAAAAGGATGGACTCTCAGAAAGAGAGAAAGTGAGAGATTAACCCAGAATAGATCACATCCAGATGAGATAATGATTGCACACGTAATTACCATTAGTGATAAAAATATAATTAGATGTATAATAGGCCCTAGAGATATAGTGAATGGGAAAGATACAATACATAGATATAAGGGACATACTTTAAATGTAACCAATTTGAGAGTACAAGCTACACGCTTACAGCATTGATCAATCTTGAGATAAGTTGTACACTAAAATATTGCCATCATGGGCTTTAATGTGGAGAGATTGGAATTAGAGGAAAAGAGACAATGTTATACTTCAGGAAGGGAAGCACCACTAGAATGGGGTCTCCAAAGAAAATATAATAATAAGTACTCCAGTAGAGCAGATTTGATCATGATAAAATAGTTTTGCCACATTAGGGCTAATCTTGATCATTGATAAAGAATAAATAATGATTTTACCCTATATAGCTGATTTGATTAGGTTGTTATTTACATGTTGTGCCCAAGCATGGGCAATTGGCAAGTAAATTAGCTCAAAGATATAACCAAAAATATAGGTTAAAGTGAGTGGGTGTAAATGTATAGGTGATGGTGTAATGACTTAGAAAGCCATATAAAACCAAGCATATGAGAATGCACAAAGTGATGAGAGAGATGAAAATAATAATGGAGATAGCTAAGCTAACCTCAATAAAAATTGAGCACTCCCTAAATAGTTTCATGGACTCATGTTCTAACATGAACTTTAGGCCAATGTAGTTCACCCAAGTTTGGGAGAGAATGGAATGAGGAATGATGAAAAATGACCAAGAATTGATTAGACTTATAATGTATGCAAAGAGATACACATCTAAGCTTAGACAAAGAAGCTTGAAATGTATGCTACCTAGAAGCCTAATTCTATATCATGAGCCTAGGTTTTGCAAAGTGTTCTTGACAATCGTTCATCAGAGCTGATGTTGACATTATGACTTTGAGACCTAAACACAAAGTGCTTGCTATAGCAAAATAAATTAGGCATCATAAATATGAATAACTTAGAATGACATAAGATTCCAATTGCATTGATCTAGTTCAAATGTGAATACCTATAACTAAGGATAATGGTAAAACAAAATGACCAAAGCCAGAGCTACAATGATTTACATTTAAGTAAAAAAACAAAAACAAAGAAAAAGATAAACATAAATGAACCTAACTTGAAATCAAGATATGATCTTAACTAGAAACAAAATGTTTAAAAATTAAAGTCAAGAATATATTAATGACATGAGACCAAGATATGAATAATTAAGATCCATGTAGACCATCAAGGCATTCTTGAACACAAAAGAGAAAAGCAAAATCAAATAGAAAAACAAGACACCAACAACAATCAAATAAACAAAATGGTCCAAGAATAATGTAATAACATAGGATCAAGATATAAATAATCAAGGTCCATGTAAATCATCAAGATGTTCTAAAACACAGGAAACATAAGACCAAGATGAGATAAGAAGTAATAAAAAGAGAGAAGGAGAAGAAATAAAAGGAGAGGTGTGAAATCACAATCAAAACATCAACAAAACACAACACAACACCAAGAGAACTCAAATAAACACACAAAAAAAAACCAAATTAGTGAATTTTAAAGATAAATGTTCATGCATATGTGGTATAGGTGTTACTTTCCACCACATATAACAAAGAATAATGACATGACAACTATTCCCTAATTAAAGATGAACAATGACAGAAAAAATGGGGGAAGAGAAGAAAAGCAAGGGGTTAGCCGAGATGACTCCATATGTATAAGACAAGTGGATGCTACCTACATAATTACATGGATGAATGTTCAAACATAAACTTTAGGACAAATGTAGTTCTCCCAAGAAATAGGATAGAAGAAAAATGATGATCAAACCAGCATGATTAATGTTATAGAAGAAATGGAAGATACGATAAACAATGAGAATGGTCTGACAAAAAAAAAGCTGATGAGATGAGAAATAATGATCTTGTAAAATGGCAAGTTTGTGGGACAAGATGAAATGAACTAGTGTTTCTATGATTTTAAAATGGCAAGAGTGTAGCATGGTGAAATGGGAATGAACAAATATATAGAAGTGTGAGACAATGTTTTTGTTCTTTTGTGGATTATGTTCTAATGTTTTTGGTATTTTCAAAGTATTTCTATTTTTTTTGGTGTTTTTGGGATAAAATATGCATAAGATGGGACCATCTAGTTAAGGAGATGCACGTCCTGAGATTAGAGGTTCTAATATGATAGTTAAGCTAGTTGCAATGGCCCATGCTCACAAATTATTGAGAAGAAAGATCTTGATAAAATAATAAAGAGCAGTAAATGTGATATAGAATAATGTGCAACCTAAAGTAAAAAGGAAGTATCTACATTAGCCTATCTATAATAGTGTAGCAATGGTATGAAATTGAGAAGATGTTTTTGTTCCTTTTTTGAAATTGCACAATACTATCCTGGCTGAATTGCTTTGTAGAACTGCTACTGAGGATGTTCATAATGTTCATGAGAAATAATCAAGATCATAATTGGTCAAGGGATAAAAAGTTTTCAATCTTATAACATGCCTTAGACATAACAAATAATATGCTTCTTGAAGAGAGCAATCAAGAATGGGATGAAAAATGTGTTTAGAGTGCCAAGGATTCAAAGCCTTTACCACCAGGAATCATGAAAAGTGGACCAGGGTAGTATAAAATGCATTCAAGGTAAGATAAAAGGGTGGGATAAAATTATGTCAGCACAAGTTTCCCCCAAGTCAAGGGTCTTGTCGATAATGGTTCAAAGATGTTCATGCATATAACCTCTTAATGTGTATGATGTTCATGGGCTCTAAAATTTCTTCCCCATTAGGTTTAGCTAGTCGATATGCTTCAAATCCATAGTTTGATGTGACAATAAATGGTCCTAACCAATTAGGCTAAAACTTGCCTTTCTTTTTGGGTTTAGCATTTGTATTCTTCTAGTTCTCTTTCAAAATTAAGTCACCAATCTCAAATTCTTGAGGGAGAATGCATTTTTTAGCTTCTCCATAATTTGTTTTGATAGGCCTATAAGTTTTCTAGGACAGCCAAATGCTTACCATCAAAAATTTCTAGTTCTTGCATCCATGAGGCTCTATAGTCTTCATCATCTTCAATGTGCTCCAGTGATATTATTAATGATGAGATCTCAATTTTGACTAAGATGATAGCTTCAATTCCAAAAATAAGGGAGTATAGAGTATCTAGTTGAGGTGCAATGATTGGTTCTATAAGCCCAAAGGGCAAGAAAGAGTTGCAAGTGCCAATTAAAGTCAACATCATTAACAATCTTATTTAAGATGGCTACAATGGTTTTAATTGATGCCTCAGCTTGTCCATTGCCTTATGGGTTATATGGAGTGGATTTCTTGTGTTTGATCTTGAATTTTGCATAAAGAGATTTCACATCTTGGTTCATAAAAGATCCACCATTATTAGATATAATATGGGCTAAGATGCCATATCAACAAATGATATGGTAATGAATGAATTTGGATATTTGTTTTCAGTAACATAAGTGAGAGGAATTGCCTCAATCCACTTGGTAAAGTACTTAGTTGCAGTCAAAATGTGCTTATGGCCATCTGAATATGTTAGGTTAATTTTCCCAATGAGATTGAGACCTCATGTTTAGAATGGCCATGGTGTTGTGATCGGTTGTAATGGTAAGGAAGGTGCATGTATTAATTTGTCATGTTGCTAATAAGGAACACACTTATTTACATAATGACAAGCATCAATCTCCATTTTGGGCCAATAATAACTTGTTTAGAGGAGTTTCTTTGCTATGACTACACCATTGGTATGGGCCCCACACATTCCTTCATGAACCTCCTTTAGTGCTAGCTTAGATTCTCCCTAAGATAAACAATGAAGAAGCATTCCATCATAGACTTTAAGATAAAGCATGTTTCCAAAGAGGATATAACATATTAAGTAATGAAGGAATAGTTTTTTTTGGTTTTTGGAAAGGTCAGCAGGAAATATATGACTATGTAAATAGTTATAAAAATCTTGGTACCATGGTAGCTCAAGTGAGGGATTAGGATCAGCAATGGTGCATATCCTCTTAAATCTAATAGAATATGTGTTAGCTGAAGAATATTTTCAATTAAGAATTGATACTCTTTAGCACTATCATGCATTTGAATCATGGAACCAATTGTTTCCATGGCATTGATAGATCTATTGTTGACTCAAGGAATTTGCTCAAATTGTAGAGATTTAAAATGTATTTTGAAGTTATTGATAATTTACTTGTAAGGAAAAAACTTATCATCCTTTGTTTGATACTGGTCAGTTGTTTGATTTATGATTAGCTATGAATCTCTGCAGACCTTTAAGCTTTGAATATCTCACTATATAGCAAGATGGAGCCCTGCAACCAATGCCTCACATTTGGCCATATTATTTCTATAATTAAATTGTATATGGAATGCTTTAGGGATCAAATCCCCTTGTGGCATGATCAACAATATACCAGATCTAGACCCTCTGGATGTGAAGGATCCATCAAAATAGATCATCCACTATTTAGGTTTTTGTGATGCTTGTTCTATCATCATGATAGAATAATCTGGAAGGTCAAAGTTGAGAGGTTGTGTGGCCTTAAAATGAGATTATGTAAGTTGGTTAGCAAGAACCTATCCTTTGATAGCATTTTGATTATGGTACTTAATATCAAACTCACTAAGGAGCATAATTCATTTATCCATGCATCCTTGAAGATCTACTTTAGATAAGAGGAAATTGAGAGGATCTACCTTAGAGATAATAATAGTTTGGTATTTAGCATATAATGTCACAATTTATAAGTGGCAAACACCATAGCTAAACATGCCTTCTCAATAAGAATATAATTATGTTCATAGGCTACCAATGTGTGGCTTAAATAATAAATACCATGTTCCTTACCATGATCATCATGCTAAGACAAAAGTGCCCCCAATGCATGTTCTATGGTTGATATATAAAGAAGCAGTGGCTTTCCTTGTGTTGGAGGTCGTAAGACTAGTGGATTGGCTAAGCATGTTTTAAGCTTTGCAAATGCTATCTAAAAATATTCATCTCACTAAAATGTGACCCCTTTCTTTAATATATGAGTAAATGGGTGGCACTTATCTACCAATTAAGAAATAAACCTACATATATACTGGATCTTTCCTTGTAGACCTTATAGCTATTTAAGACTATTCAGTGGAGGCATTTCCATAATAGCATTGACCTTTGTAGGGCCTACTTCGATCCCTCATTGTGATACAATGAACCCTTGTAATTTTCCTTATTTGACTCCAAAGACACATTTTTTTGGATTCAAGCAAACTTTATATTCACAAAGCCTCTCAAATATTCTTCATAGAATGTCAGGATGTCTAGATCTTGTTCTTAATTTTTCTAGTATATCATCAACAAAGTCCTCGACAATGTCATGCATCATGTCATATAAAATGATAGTCATTACATGTTGATATGTGGCTCTATCATTCTTCAAACCAAATGGCATGACTTAGTAGTATAATATCCCCCATAGAGTGGTGAATGCAGTCTTCTATTGATCTTCAGGGGCTATCTTGATCTGATTATAACTAGAAAATCCATCCATTAAGGATAACATCTCATACCCAGCAGTTGAGTCAATGATCATGTCAATTTTTGCAAGAGGAAAATCATCTTTAGGACATGCTTTGTTGATATCATATAAATTAGTATAAATACATATACCTGAGGTATTTTTACTCAATAGTACTATGTTAGAAACCCATTCAGAGTAGTCTAGTGGTCTGATAAAATTGGCTCCTAATAATTTTTTCAACTCGGCCTTAACCAAAAGGGTGATGCGTGGATGCATTTTTATTAATTTTTTCTTGACTGATTTAGCACCAGGGTGAACAAAAAGATGATGCATAACTAAATAGGTCCAAGCCTGGCATGTTAGAGTATGCCAATGCAAAGATGTCTATATAATCCTTAAGAATGGATATAATATGTTCACATCCTGCTTTAGTAAGGGAAGCTCCAAGATAAACAATTTTGGGATCTTCATGGGTCCCCAAATTTACTTCTATTATGTTTTCCACAAGGAGTGTGGATCCATCTTCTAGAATTATAGGCAATGTATGGTCATGATTATTTTCCTCTACTATATCTTCTTGTTGTTCCTCCCAAAGATTTGGATAATATGAAGAATTAGAATCTAACTTCTCAGGTAAAGGCCAATTGGTAAAAACATCTAGAAACTTGAGAGCAAGATGCTAAAATATTTGATGTTATTCTAAAGAGATACTTGTAATAGCTATGGAACTTGGGCTAGATGGGCATTCTACGTCCTGAGGGGATGAGTAAACTTTTCCACCTAGGAGTGCCTAAAAAAGGTTTTCACTTAAAGGCTTATCTTTTTCTTTACTCTTTCCCTGATCGATAAGTGCCTCATAGAGGTTTTTACCTAAAGATCTCAATGTTTTCTCTTTATTATGGCCAATAAAGTTTGCCTACTCTCCAAATCAGGTAGAAAGATCAAAAAAAAAATCAAAACCCTACTTATGATCACCAATGGGGAATGCATCTCATAGGCCCATGTATTCTACAATTGATTCTTCATTTCAAAACTCATCAAGGCATATGACCAAATTTTGCTTATCCTAATCTATGAGTTTAGGATGGAAAAGGCATAGGTTATAGTGAGGGTTCACTTCAAGATGGGAAGTGCTAATGGTAAAGATATAATGTCCTACTTAAGGAAGGGAATCACCACTAGGATGGGTTTTTACTTTAGGATGGGAAGCTCTAATAGGCATTATGTTCAATATCGCATTTGAATCAAACAAATCTGAGTCAATAAGCTCATCAAAAAAGCTATAATGGGATGTTGTGTCACTACTAGGAGTCTCATTACTAGTCATTTTGAAAGAGTCACTATCAAATGTCATGAGGTCATCCTCTGGTGGTTTAAATTTGAGACCATGATTCTAATTAACAACTCTAACTGATAAGGTTTCTCAAATTCCTTGCGCATATGGGCCAAGGCCTTTCCTTATATAGTTAAGATGATCCATTATCCTATTAGGGATAGGACATTTTGGATTTTTAAAAAAATCAACAAGACCTTTAGAATATAACCAATCTCACTCGATAAAATCCTCTCAACCTTTCTTTAGTGTGATTGTAGGTACAAAAACCATAGGAGGTTTTTGTTGTTTCTTCTTTGGTTGCCAAATCAGATCAACTCTATTAGGAGTTTGGGAAATTTTAGGCTTACCAAATGTTTTAAGGGATTTTGGTAATTTTGAAATATGGAGGAAATCCTTCAGACGGTATGTAAAAATGACTACATCTTTAATAATAACCTACTTGGATAGAGCTATAGGAAATGGATCAGTTGAATTCAAGGCTAGATCACCAAGGTCTATATAATTAGATGCAGATGGATTAGAAATGACAAAATTTTTCTTCTTTGTAATGATTTCAAAACTTGGGAAATAGTTATAATTATGAAACTCTACTTCAAGATGTTTGCAGTATTCATATGGTTGTTTATCAGTAGGAAAGTAACCTCGATCCCATCATGGGGGAAACTTAAGGCATTGGTGAAGAGTAGATGAAATTGCCTATACTCCATGGATCCAAGGATGACCAAGAAGTATGTTATAAGGAAACTCAATATCCACAATATGGAATAATGTATGATGAGAAATAGACCCAACCATGACTGGAAACCACATTTTACTAGATGACTCCCTCTTGGCATTATCGTAAGCCTTGATTGTAATAGTTTCTAGTTGAATGTCTTTATCCATGTAATCCAATCATCATACCAATTTAAGAGATATGATGTTTATCCCTAAACCATTATCTATAAGAACCTACTTGATCTTGTGATCTATAATGATTATCTCAATGTATAGTGGGTTATTGTGGTTTGGGCCAAGGGTGGACATGTTTTTTTTATTAAATATGATTTGCCAAAATGAAGATAAGTGTCCAACTAGGTTTTATGACTGATCAAGGTTTATATCATTAGGCATAATAGACTCTTTCAAAATTTTATTGAAGATGGTTTTATGGACATTAGATTTCCGCAAGAGTTCTAATATGGAAATTTGTGTAGGGTTTTTATCTAATTGATCAATTAGACTATAAGGCCTTTGAATCATGGATTAAACTATTTTAGTCTTTATTGGGATAGTATTCATATTTGGAACCATTGGCATAATGTTCTCATTGGGTTTTATGGAAGAAGTGGGAGAAGGACCTTAGATGGTAACTCATGAGCATCTAGTTGTGACTGCACAACCTAGAGGTGCCAAGGAGTTATTATAATTAGAAGAGGAAGGCAAAGGGCCTTATATGGTGACTCATCAGTGACTAATTATATTGCTACAATTTTGGGTCAATGAGGAGCCTTTATAATTAGAAGAAAGGTGTTGTTGTTCAAAATTAGTAACCTATGTAAATGAAGTCACAACATGAGATGCAAACTTGACATGGTATTACTAGGGGGAGAGGGTGTTGACCCTATAATTATGGGTCTCATTTTGTGAGGAACATGAGATTGGCCACATAATTTTACAATAATAGTGGTAATATGAGTTGCAAAAATGTGTCCCATAATATTATTATAGTCATAAGGTACATTGTTATAAGTCACATTGTTAGTATGGGCATTATGATCTCAATATGCTCATTATGATTCTAACCTTGTTGTTGGTTCTGATTCTACCTCTATCCTTGATTGTGACCATTTTGATTATTTCTTGGTGGTGGGGCATCATGTCAAGGAAAGGGGTCTTTGTAGATTCCCATATCCTAATTTATGTCTTGATTAGGGGCCAACTTAAATTTTAGTTCGCCACTTTTAATAAATTCAATAATATGTCGTAATTGAATGAAATTAATATGCACCATGACCCACAACATGATGAAAGCTACACCATTCATTCTCTTTGTACTAATCTAGTTTTGGTTGATCTTGAGGAAATGGCCTTGATATTAGCCATACAATTAAATTAGCTACAATGAGATTTTGTAAAACTATTTCAATTGATTCTCCTAACTTGCTAAAGACTCTAAAATTATTATGAAATGTCCTTCGTGGAGGTTGTCTCTGCAAAGTAGGTAGTGGGTTTAGGGGAGTTAATTATACATTTGGAGGAGGCATAGCCTATACCATTTGTATATGTCTTGTTTCAGTCACCCCATTTCCAACCATGTTCTTATTTTTGCTAAAGCCCTTAGGCTTATCTTGCATAACTATTTGAACCATTGATTTAGTCTGATTCAACTCTTGACCTTGCAAAAAAATCTTAATAAGGCCCTTAGCAATAAGAGCCTTCTCAATCTGTACTCCTTTGTCAATAATTTATTCAAATGAGTTAGCAAAAGATAACCATAGATTATGCACAACTTTAAGATGTAAATTATATGTAAAGATATCAGCCAACTATTTGTCTGGCAAGTTATGTTGAAATCACCCTACCAATGCTCTCCACCTTTGTAGATATGTAGTGAAACTTTCACCATCATGCTACTTGGATTTTCATAAGTCAACAATGGTTAATTCATGTTCTATGTTGTATGAGAAATGGTTAACAAACTTTCCTGATAAGTCATTCTATTCCACAACTGATCCTTTGGGTAGTTTAAGTAGCCACTCAAGAGCTTGTCTCACTAAATTTCATGGAAATAGATATAGTAAGTACTCACTACTATAAGCAACATCTTGACATAATATGAAGAATGCCTCTATGTGCTCACATGGATATCCTTTTCCTTTGTACTTGTCAAATTTGGGTGGCTTAAAATGAGGTGGAAAGGGGTTTTGGAGAATAGATAAATCAAATGGATATGGGCATATCTCATTGAATTTGTACTTTTTGAATCTATTATTCATCTCCAATCTTTGAACAATTTCCTTCATATAATTCCATTCTTAAATGTTTGGTGCATTTGTGGATGAATAAGATGTTTTTGGGGTGGAATGTGCCCCTGGTTTCATTATTTTTGGGGTGGAATGTGCCCCTTGGTTTGTTGCTATTGGGATGGAGTGTGCCCCTAGTTTTATGTAGATTCTTGGATTGTAAAACATTCCCTAAATTTATTTATTTCGTACTTTGTTGATTTTAGAAATTTTTACGTTTATTTACCAATTTTTCTGTTGGTTGAAAAGAACTAGCCAAATTATCTTGAGGTATTTCCTCAATTCAAATTGAATGTTTGGGTTTTTGAGTTTGTAAAGTAACAAGAGGTTCTTAATGATTGAAGAATGTATGTTTCATGTCAAATGGAACACTTTGTAAGGTCTCTTGTGACTTTAACTATTCATTTATATTACCTTGATCCACTATGGTAATGTCCTCATCTAATATTTGTTGCATACTTTCAACCACATTTCCTTGTTATTTTGAAGCATCGTTATGAATTGAAGTGGAAACTAGGAGTCAATTAAGTCTACGATAAGTTAATTTTCATTTTATTGACTTATTATCTTGATCTTAGCTAGAATATCTGGATTTGTGGGTTTTGAATCTACTTGTATTTATTTTCCTTTGTTAGAGAAAGAAGGTATGTCTATTCATGTAAAAGCTTGCTCTTGCCATCATTGTTCTCTTTCTCTAATTAAGGTATGCAATTGTTTTGTAAGAAAGTTAGAAGGTAGTCTAGCACCTGATTCTATCAATCTAATAATGGCTTCATCTTGATCTTCTTGGGGTTGATATTCATTGTATTCATCTTTAGATCCTAATGTTGCAGGTATGTCATCAAAAACAATGGGGTTATCTTGACCATCATAAAATTGCTCATCTTCATAACTAAGGCCATAAGAGGCCCCACTATGAGTGAACCTTTTATTCATGTCTAAAAGAGTTGTTCTATGTGTTTGAATAACTTTGGACCAATATTTGGCAACCAAACAAAGTATGTTTTGGCTCTCTTTTAAACAAATAACCAAGGCACCAATGAGACTATAAGGGAGGGAGGTTTGAAACCATACACAATTTATAAGATTTGGTTCATGAGTTTACTCAACCTTTATTAAGGTTGAAATTGTATAGATCAAAAGAGGGTAAGGTAACTCAAAGACCCAAGGTGAAAACTAGTACACCAAAGCCTATATATTTGTGATACACATGTACTATAAAAGCTAGTTTCAACTTTGACAAGTTGACCCTAGAAGTTTAGAGGAAAGCTCTCTAGATTATGAAGAAGACAAAATGGAATAAGCAACTCAAGATGTAAAAACATATGTGAATCACTGAGTATAAATCTAGGACCAAATAAGCAGCACAATGTCACCACATGATTTCAGTAGGATAAAATATTTTATAGGACTCAAAGCATGAGTGATACGTAAGATGACTTGAGTCTACCAAGATGATAATGTGATTTTGAGTCTTAATAAATGACCTTCAATCCAAATGGAAAATTAAACCCAAGTTAGAACAAGCTTAGTGTACAAATGGTGAACCCACTTTGGCACACCAAACCTTAAAACTCAAAAAGGTTCAATTTCAAATGTGAATTATAAATGAAGGATTTAAACAAATTGGGTAAAAGATATAGAATCAATTGGGCAACATGACTGCACCAAAGTGGATGACATAACACAAATCTTTTGATGACAATTTGAATAAGGAAAAGGTGAATTTTCCATTTGGATAGCATGACACCTCCCTTGCTTAATAAAATTGAGGACAATGTGTTTTGGTTAAGTTCATTAAGTTAAAAAGTAGTTTTAGACACAAATCAAGACCAAGTAAGCTAATGACAAAAAACAAATGTCTTAAATCTAAACTAACAAGGTATGGCAAAGTTGGGTTTACTAAACTAGCAAGGTTTTGATCATTCTAGGGAAATCAATTGCATAATGACTTTCATGTCAAATGATGTAAAAGACAAACACAAACACTAGGTGACCATGGCATTAGCTATTTGTAAAAAGGTCTAGTCCATTTTACAACCACTACATCTTGATGTTCAGTTAGTGTAGTGCAATGTCCAAATGTAGATACATCCCATGTGCAACTCCAATTAGGATCCAAATGAAATCAATGCTGGGAAATGAAACCCTAGGTCAAATCTTCCCTAAATAACTTGTGGGAGGTAATGATGTCCCCCTTGCAAGCCAAGTTTACATAAAAATAAAGAAAGCATAAAATAAAAAGACTTTAGGGTCATTTTCAAGATCACCCAAACTTTAATGAGTTTTTGGGGAGCACTTTAGATGACATTATTTCTAATCCTTTGAATAGGCTACTTACAATAGGAATGGTGCTTTTGATTCTAAGGGTTCCCTAAAGGGTAAAAATGGAAGAGCATACATACGGCATCCCTCTTTTTTCCAAACAAAATCCAACTTAAAAAACTAAGTAATACAAAAAACTTGGAAAGGTGAGTTCATTTTTAATCCCAAATGGAAAATGAGGTGGTGTTCATTTGACCCCTTGGTCTTAGTTGTAACTTTGAAAACTAATGCTAAAAACTCACTTAAGCACCTAAATGTTACTTTAAGCACCAAAATAATGTTCCTAATTAATTTTCAAGCATGCAAAAGGTGATCTAAACATTTTTTTATCAAATTTCAAGCTTGATCCTACAACAAAAATGTTAGCATGTCCTTTAGCCTTGAAGCTATTTTGGGTTTGAATTAATGAACTTCAAAAAAAGAGCTCTCAGGTTTGTCTTTTATGAAAAACATAGTGACTGACATCAGTTATTTAACTGATGATGGTTACACTTAATAACTAATAATAGTCATCTAATTAACATCAGTTTTACCAATAGTGACCGATGATAGCTATCTAACTGATGATGGTTTTACTAACTGACGTCGGAACTGTGTAAACATGTGATAAAGAAAAATGGCAAAATAAAGTTAGAAAATCAAATTGCAAGAGTTTTAATGATCCAAATGAAGATTTTAAAGATGTAAAATGATCTTCTTCATGTGTGGTATGCATCTCATCCCACCGGGCATACCAATATGTAGAGAGGATTACAAAGTAAGTTAGTCAAACATTAGTCCATAAATCATGAAAAATGCATAAAGAACTAACTAATTAAGCCTATCTATTCCTATGGGAATTATAAAGGATAGCAAGAAAAAAATTAAAGAAAGCAAACATCATATTACCTTCCCAAATGGATTCACCATACCCATGTGGCTTAAAATCATGTTCTCCCTTTATCAATCATCCTTGTCTTTGTCAACAAAGGTGGCAAACTCTTCCAATGTCTCAAGAATACTCCATAAAACCTAGGCTCATGATTCCAAATCACTAAACTAGCCTATCAATGAAGCTTGCAAACAAAACCAATGATTAAATGTAAAGGATTGTGGAAACAATTTAACATTATAGCTTTTCAATATTCAATCTTAAAAATCATGTCTATGGCCTCTCTATTTATAGATTTTCAAATTTGGTCAGGATCAACCATGACCATCCATCTCAAGATTGAGATGTGTGGCCATGGATAATCCTAATATTTGGAATTAAACTCATAAATATCCTCAAGATAAATAATCATTAAAGATGCATGGGAGGCATTAACAAGGCATGGGTGACCCATAATCCTGATATCTTATGCACTTATGTCTTGACGGATGCCACCCCATAGATGATGTCACTAGGTGATGTAGATATTCAAAATCAATTTCCAATAATGAGATATTTAAAAATATATATGGAATTCTTACTCAAGCTCTTAAATTGGATTAATTAGATTAAGTTTAATCAAGTTTAGTACAATTCTTTGGAAATTGGTGCACAATTAATCAAAATAGTCAGAAAGTCATATTACTGGATCATAATTTGACCGAAGAGGAACTAGAAGGTGATGTTAGATGCGTTGGAGCTATATTCCGATTTAGGATATTTCCAATAGCAAATAACAAAGGTACATGATGTATACTAATGAATTAGAAGAAAAGAGTGATCTAGAACACTAAATGGTGAAATTGTCATTTTGACTTGAAATGATCTAATCAAAGTTAGCTAGCCCATAAAAAGGATTACCCTATTTAGGGATACTTTGACCTAAACTAGCACTTATAAGTGACAAATTCTAACCATTTCAATCATTTTATGGATTTTGACCTAAAATGTGCATTTAAGTGCAATTCAAGTAAGATTGACAATTTCAACACAAATGGTGTTAAGAATTGGATGTCGACAACCCTAATCTAACCTCAATACCTAGAAATACATCGAAGACAAAAGGAAAAATGCAGAGTTACAAGATTGGGCCCTTTAAGTGGGGAATTATCTATATTTCAAGCTAAGAATTAAAGCTCCTATATTTATATGCATATAAGTGAACCATTTCAATAATTGATACATTCCTCAACCCTCTCTTTGTATACAATAAATTAAACTATATGCTCTTTCATTAGTGCAGTCATTATTTTCATACAAGTATACAACCACAATATGTTAGTAGATAGAGAATATAATGAGGGAAGAATGTGCAAGCTCTTTTATAAGATTTTATCAATGTGCATGATGTACTTAATTTTATTCTTGATGGTAAATGACTCATGGTACTCGTGTATATATAGGCATATTGGAATCCAAATTAAGACACATCCATGCATAAGCTAATAATGAAAAATTATGAATACTAACAATAAATGCATAGGAAAACATGGCATGATGGCACAAAGGACCCATGAACAACTTCATAGCTTTCATAGCATACTATATAGGTCAATAAAAAATTTATACTATTCTAATAATGGTCAAGATAGGAAAAACCCATAATATAGAGACCTTGATGAACTAATAGACAAAAACATTACGACTACAAGACTTGTACCAAAATTAGGTGTCTACACTTTGATATTTATGCCCACACATACATTAAAGTGGGGCATTATATAGACATCTAATTTTCATTTAGGGTTAGTTTTAATTGTGTTAGTTTGCATTGAATCAAGGTACTTGTGCCTTTGTCAATTATTATTTCATATTATGATTTTATTGGTGTATGTTCCCTATGTTATGGGCCTTGTTTAATTTTCCTTCCACCAATTTTCTCTATTTTATTTGGTTTTTTTATTTTCCTCCTTTATATTTTTTATCTCTTTATTTTGACCAAGGGCATAGCAGTACACTCTTGGTTTAACCAAAAGCATACCATTATGCTCTTGATCCCTCTTTTGTGTGGGTCCATTTTATCCTTTCATATTTTTCCTCAAGGTTTGTGCTTATTAATATTCAGGTTTTCCCACCCTTTTTGTGTCAGCTTGCATGTAAATAAGGTCCTAATTTAAATTTTATATGTTTATATATGGACAAGTGCATTAATGTATATAACACGTTAATAAAAAATTAAATGAGTAATAAGAATTTCAAGAAAAGGTCAAGTGATAAGCAGATTTTTCATAGCATAATTGAAGTGCTTAGGGAAAATTTTCATTTAGAGTCTTAATATTTCATCATTTCCAATTGTTAATGCTAGTTAAAATTAGAATGGTATCCAGTCAGCACATATTTTTTATAGCAGTCAAAATATATGCATCTAGGCAACTATTTAACACATTACATGTGCATAGGTGAGTTTGGTAGGCATATGTCAAATAACACTTCATGGGTTCAAAAAAATTGGCAGTCAAAAAGGGATATTTTGGTACTTTACATTTAGTGGTGAAAATTCATATAAGGATTAGTTCTTGTTTCATCATGATTGTTTGTTGAGCTACATTGTTGTTTGTTTCCAACTTTTACAAGAATAAGGGTCTGATTGAGACATGCCCCATAATTGTTACACCATTTGTAAGGTTATTCAAGGAAATGAAAGTTGATTAAGGTTTTAATAAAGGATATCAATTTCCCATTGATCTATAATGAGTTTTGGAAAAGTGAACAAGGTTTTCTAAGCCTAAGAGTAAAGGATCAATCCATCAAATTTATGTTAATAATGGACATAGTGACCAAGAATGTAGCAGTATGGTATTGGGCTGACAAGAAGTGTAGTAGTACACTCTTGGTCAATTTTTTATAGCTATCGATCTATTTTTAAATTTATATGTTATGTTCACCTTAGTTCTCGGACCTATTTCCAAATAATTCCAACCTCTGATAGTCTAGAGATATTTGAAAATTTTATATTCTTATTAGAAAACTAGTTTTAAACATTTCAATTATACTATAATATTCCTTGCTATAAATAGGTCTAATTTTACTATTTTATTCAGGTAAATATATTCCAATCTAAATTTCACAATATTTAATGGTAGGTTTAGCACATTGTGGATGTAAAATTAATATCATATAAAATATAACCCTTTTAAGTCTATAACTCATAATTTATTAAGGATTTACATTCAATATGAGGATCAAATATACTTGATTTTTTTTCTTCATTAAAATTTTTAACTTACACATAAAACTATCAACCCCGGATCATCTCACAATCTAGACTTAAACCTCCTACTTTTATACTGTTAGTATCCTGAATCATAAGAGACTTGGTAATAAAATGACATGTAAAAAAATAGTCAAAGAACATAATGTATGGATATAAATATTCCTACCTCAAATTAAGCATCATAAACATATAAAATACACTAAACAATGCCTAAATAACTTCTCAATCAAACATGTAAATAAATTGGGAGAATAAAATACACTTATCTTGTTTACATGGAGTTACTAAATTTATTACCATAATATAGACATGCAAATACAGATCCAAAAGTATCACCCCTATTGCTCTAAAATTTAAGATTGATAAAAAAATACTGCTAAGACCATATAAATGATCATAAGAGGTAATTAATACCACACAAACTCTTATGGCCTATGATTGTCACTTACAAATTAATTCATCAAATATGTTCATATGATTCTTCTTCTATTTTGATTCATTTCCTTATTTTCATATACTTTTACTCTTGTCCTCATAAAATTAGATAAATTAGTTGTCCTAAAATTCTAAGGTTTTTTTTTTGGGATATGGGCTAGAGGTGTCCACTAATGTATCACATACCTTAAATTGGAACAAATATTTTTATAAACAAAAATTTCATAAGAAAAATTATATTATTGAAATGATCCTAATAAGTACTCCAAGATTGATCCAAAATGAAATTCTAGCTAGGAAATAAAAAGTATTTGAGTGTGCCTGATGATCATATGAAACTAATCACTTGTCTATTTATAGGTGAATTCAATTATAACTTTGGTGGGACACAATGTGCATGTTGACTTCCAATTACTTGAAACAAGAAAGGAAGAAAGGGTTGGATGGACCCATCTATCTAAAATGAAAAAAAACAAAATGTCGTGAATATACAAATGATCATGATAAGTGTCGAGACCATTTAGCTGATACAAACACAAAATAATAAAACTCAAAAATAGCTCAAGCGAATAACACGAGCATGTGTGGTTTTTTTAATAAATTTGTTATGCAAGGATTTTTTGCATGTTTGCCTTACATTTTTTTGTCTTTTCAAGCCTCATTTCATACCACCATTTTGATATTTTTAAGAATAATCACATTAAATTCAACATTATATATGCCCTTTAAGTGGACTATGCCTATATAAATTACCCTTAATTAGATTTAAATGGTTTAGAGAATGGTGTCAAAGTAAACTTGAAAATTTTCCCAAATATTTATGATGAGGTAACTATTTGATAAATCATCCTCATTTTTTTATGTTATTTTAATTATTGAACTTAAATTTATAGGGTATAAAAATAGTTTTCTTATTACTTACTATGTCAGCTAAATCCCCTCTAAGGATTCTCTCTAGATCTAAATCAAACATAATTAGTAATCAAATGGGATCTAATTTATTTGGATCCATAATATCTCCAAAGGTCTTTTATTATTTTCCTTTAACTAAGTGCCACAAGTGTAAGCTTGGCTTTCTAAGTTGAGTTATTGCTTCCTTCAAAAACCCTTACTAATAGTTTCACATTGGACTCAATAACTTTAGGGTCACCAAATTGGCATCCCTTAAGGTCGATGTTTGGGTTGAGCTACCTAGTCTCTCAATCCCATTATGTCCTTTCATCCCTCAAATCATATAACCCATAGGGCATACATTTTTCAGCAAAATAAATTATTTTTATTACGTGTGACCAAATAAGCACATTTTGTTGAGGTTGACTTAATTAAAGACATAAAAGAGTCTATGATATTAAAATATAAACTAAATTATTTACACAAAAACTCATTTATATCAAACTTGTAAACACATTATTTTGGCACCAATATCCTCACCATATGATTTGTTATTTTATTCTCATGGCCTACCCAAATTAATTTGTTGAGCAATAGCCAATTAAAAAGTAAACTGTGTCTAAAAAATTGGTTGGACTGTTATTGTGAATAAAAAATAACCACTGGGAATAAAAAACCTAAAGTTAATAACAATTTTTTTGACATAAAATATTATCAAAATGAAAAAAAGGTAGAGAATGTTCTCTTGCTCCCCTCTTTGTTCCTAAATCCAAGTTTCTCTTATTATCCCTCAAAGCTAAGTTTCTCAATAAAACTCTGCACATTTAGTTACTTCAAGTGTTAGTGCCTATTTAAATGGTGTTTGACCTTAATAATTCTCAAAAAATATACCTCATGGTATAAATAAGTCACCAAGGTGAGAGGATGGGGCTAAACATCACTCCATTTTGTTAGGGGGTTTTATTTTTCCAAACCAATGACCACTACTATATAACTAATTTCAAGATTGGTTTTCGAGGAAATATTTGAGGATGGATAAGGAGGACTTCACATTGAGGATTTTTATTTATAAATATTATATATTTTAATATTTTAGGTCTCATAGATTCCTCATAAAAATTATCAATCTGATCCACTTGTCAAAAATTTGGTACTTTAGATTCCATGTGTTTACAAGAAATTAAAATTGCAAGCTTGTCTAAAGTAGACTCTAATAATATATAAGTTATGATGTAGTGGTAAGTTCCAAAACCCTACATAATATCCAAGGTGTTTTGGGGCTAACATGTTGCTATCATATATTTCTAAAAAATTATATCAATATAATAGTACCACTCATAGCTTTGTTGAATATGAACTACTTTCATTAAAACAAAGTAGCTGCCAAGGCCTTTGAGAATCTAAAGGAGGCTATGAGTACCACTCTAGTTTTGGATATGCCTAATTATTATAAAACTTTTATTATTGAGTGTGATACATTAGGATATGGCATGGGGCAGTACTCATGTAGGAAGGAAGACACGGTGTATTTGAGAGTCAGCAACTTCAGGGTAAAAATAGGTTAAAGCCAATATATGAGAAAGAGATATTGGTTATTATTCATGTATTAAAGCAATGGATACCTTATCTTATGAATATACTTTTGAAGGTAAAGATTGATCATGATAGTCTAATATGTTTTTTAGAATGGTGATTGTCAACAGAAGAACAAAAAAAATGAGTGACTAAAGTTTTTGGATATGACTTTGAAATCATCTATAAGAAAGTAAAATAAAATGTTGTAGTAGATGAACTATCTAGGAAGGATGAATACACTAAGGCATTGTTATGTGTAATGACCATTTGGTAAGAAAATTGGTTAGAAGAGGAAAGATTAGAATGGGAGGATGATAGGGATACATAGGTTCTGATTAAGACTATTCAACAGAGTTCAAGTGCTTAAGAAAAATTTGAGTAGAAAGGAAACATAATATGGTTGAAATATCAATCATATCTATGTAGTAATTATATACTCAAGCATAATATCCTTAAGAATATTCATGCATCTCCAATAAGGGGACATTCAAGATTTTTGAAAACCTATCATAGAATTGAGTAGTATTTCTTTTGGAAAGGAATTAAGGGGGATATACATAAATTTATGTTTGAATGCATGGCATGTAGATAAAGCAAGAGTGAAATAATTAAGACACTAGGTCTTTTACAACCTTTATCCTTTCCTAACCAAATGTGGGATGAGGTTTCTATGGATTTCATTCTAGGGTTGTTGAGGTCTAAAAGTAAAAATTTCATCATGGTAATTTTGGTTAGGTTCACAAAATACGTTCATTTCTTCTCCTTGTCACAACCATATATATTTAGCATAGTTGATGTTGTTTTTATGGATATAGTTCAAAAGTTACATGGTACTTCTAAAATATTGCAAGCAATCATGATCCCATATTTACAAATAATTTTTGGACAAATTTATTATCATTTTTGGTTACTTGGTTGGTTCATATCTCATCATATTATCTTCAATATAATGGGAAAACATATGTGGTCAATAAATTCCTAGAAGGGTATCTCTATTATTTTGCATCAAATAAACAAAAATGGTGGGTTCATTGGTTGTCACTAGCATAATGGTGGCATAACACTTCCTTCCACACCTCTTCCAAAATGTCTCTACTTTTATCACTCTATGGTCATCATCCCCCATCTATCACTTCATCCTTGTGGGTGTATCCCAAGGTTTGAGTTGTTGAATAACACATTCAACATCAATATGAGGTAGTAGATAGTTTGTGATAAAAATTGGTAATCACACATAATAAAATGAAGAAGTAAATGGATAAGCACTATAGTGAGAGACATTCTGACAAAGATGATTGGGTCTTTATGCACTTTCATATAGATAATAATATGTCTTTGAATTATCATAAAAAGGAAAACATACTTTCTCTTAAGTATTATGGACCTTATAAGATCTTGAAAAAAATTGGCAGTATTGCATACAAGCTTAAGTTACCCCAATCCACTTTCATACATCTCATATTTCATATTTCTTTCCTGAAGAAGGTAATTGGATGAATATTTTTTTCCCATACTAATTTATTAGAACTGGATGAAGAAGGTCGTGTCATTATATAACTTGAGAATATCCTTTAGACATGTACTAAAAGGCTGATAAAAAGAGAGATTGAGGAGTATTTGATCAAGTGGAATAATATGAACTATGAAGATTCAAAGTGGGAGGATGAATATTTTCTATATAAGCATCTGGATTTGTTTGATTTTTATGGAAATTTTTTTTTAAATGGGATGGGCATGTTATACCCTTAACCTATAGCATGTCTAGGGATATGTATGGATGACTTGTGGTTTTCATAACCTTCAATATTATCTTGTAACATTTCTATATGTTCTTATATTGTTAGTAAGGTCAGCCTATGGAATAACCATGGATTATGTAGAGCATATATAGGAGGTAGTGTTTAGTATTTAATCATCATATTTTAAATTCTATCTTATTACATTATTTTGGAGGATTCCCCCTAGAAGTGGCTCAGTCATATTTATCAAGTATTCTACTATTTCATCAATTATTATTGTGAATATACTTAGTATGCTCATGTTTTTTAGATATAATATTTCATTTATGTGGATTACCTAAGTATGATACCAATTGGATTGAGTGGTGGAATGATGCAATCAAAATTGCCTATTTCCTTAGGTACTATAGCAAACAAGTGGTTCAAGTTCCAAAATGGGTTGATGGTGTGTCATCTAAATAATATTATAGGGTTATTATGTAACTTCAATAAAGTACTTTAAATTATTATTTGTAGACTATGGTGGTCTAACTTAAACACAAGATTAAACTTTTGTAAATCCATGCTACTAAAGGCACTCATATTTGAACCTATTTGCATTGGTTCAAAATTGGCGATCATGCCTCCAAATATTTTTTCAAATATATTAGGTATAAATAATCTAAATATCATACCAAATCTACCTAAATTCATAACACTTACCTCATTAATATTCTTGAAATCCCCTTAGCTTTTCTATACCATTATAAATTGATGTTATAAGCACACAAAAAAAATTGAAATATCTCAAGCATTATAAGAGTCCTTGGATGTGGTCCCTCACAAACTAGGAAATTCAACTCAAAATATATGTGATTCCTTCTCAAAATATAATAAATTCAACTCAAAATATATATGAGCTCTATGTAGTAGTTCTTAACATGGAAAATAATAAGGTACCAGTGGTTGATGGTTCCTTGATGGGGCCAAGTGTCTAGAAACTCTAAAAAACATCAAAATTTATAGAAAAGGTTCATAAATATAAAAATATAACATGAAGTATTCATTACTATTATAAAAATTTATATATTCTTTTATTCATGCATAATTGGATGATAAAATCATAATGCGCTACTAGCCTACTATTATAAGAAAAATTAATATAAAAGTTAACTAAACTTTCTATTTTTAGTAATTTTTGAAACCTGCTATTTTTAATAATTATATATAGTCTTTTATTCATGCATAATTGGATGATAAAATTTTAATGCACTACTAGCATGCTATTATAATAAAAACTAATATAAAAGCTAACTAAACTTTCTAATTTTAATAATTTTTGAAACCTACTATTTTTAACAATTTAACATGTGAAGCTCGAATGGGTTTGAAAAGTATCACTTATTCTCATACATATCAAAAAAAATATTGGGTTGTCATGAAACTATAATTTCAGCCCCAGGTATAAAAAAACTACACCCATAAAGTTCTTCAAAAAGTGAAAAGAAACTTAAAATGCAATTTTTGACCTTTAGATGATCTTGTTTGGGCCTAAAAATTTGTCAAAAAATTCACCAAGAAGCTATCACAACTTAAAACTTCATGAGGCTATTTATTGTCTTTATTTTTTTTAATGGCTCAAACATACTTTTGACTCAAATTATATGCCTTCTACAATATATGCTCCTATATCATCCCCCATTGGTTGAAAATAACTCAGATCCCATGAGTTGTTTTGATCAAACTTGATCCATTTTTTCCTATCCAAATTATTCATTTACCATTATGATATCTAGTTGTTACGCTCCTAATTTAATCATTCCCACTGTATCAAATCATTTTTGTAACTTCCCTACCTGGTATGCATTGTTTTCTTATCCAAAATATGTACTATCTAATATTTCTTCTTCTTTGTCACTTATTACCTCTAATTCACTTATTTTTATTCTTCCCCTTCAGTATCTTCTTCATGAAATGTATATGAATAAAAAACATTAAAAATTAGATAAATACCATAATTTTATGGTAATTTTATCTCATAATCATATCATTTATCTTCTTCATGATCTTGCATGGGTAAATATTTTTACACTTACATTTGTTATACATTCCTTGGGAAAATATTTCCTTTATTTGATATACCATTACTAACTCTCCTTCTTGAAACACATTTGGCCTTTTGGTTACATATGTTCTTATTGTATACTTGTATTTATTTTCTTTTAGCTTTATCCTCACTTCATATTACACCAATTACATGCGCTCTACAATTGGCTCTACTTCATCCCTTACCTACTCTATCATTTGTAATTGCATTAAGTCTTAAACACCATTAGGATTTATGACATAATAAAAATTGAATGGTGACACGTCAATAGACCTATCAAATAATATATTTTATGTAAACTCAAGCTATGGTATTTCCAAGTCCCATTGCTTTACTTTTCTCTAATAATGCATCTTAACATGTTTCTAAAACTCCTATTTACTACCTTTGTCTACTCATCTTTTTGTGGGTGGTATGCAATAATAAATTTTAGTTTATCTCCTATATTATTCCATAGGGTTATACAACAACAAAAATTGAATCATTACCTCACTATGTGTTTGGCAGACCAAAAACAAAAACCATACTTTAATTTATCCACATTCCCTTTGGCACTAGAAATAGAATAGAAAGTCCCATATTTTGTGTATTGAATTTAATCACTTGACATATCATGCATCTTTATACATATCTTACTACATCTCACTTCTTATTCAACTAAAAATATTTCTCTTTCACCCAAGTTATGGTTTTATTTTTACCAAAATGTCCTCCCAAACCACCACTATGAAGTTCTCTCATAATGTTATCTCTCATAGACCTAACAAAAATACATAGTTTTTTCCCATTGAATAAATAAGCATCTTGAATGAGATAATTATCATGAATAGACCTATCTCACTTACTAATGGGTTCATGTATTATTCAATAAATTATCATAAATTTGAATCAAAATAATATAACTTAGTCTCAAATCCAACTATGTCATTCACCATAGTGGTTAAGAATGCCACATGACAGCTAAAGGCATCAACTAATTGATTCTACTTTCCTAACTTATGTTTCAAAACAAAAAATTTCCCCTATAAAGATACCCACTTTCCATGATTTTTATATAATTTATTTTAGTTGTTAACATAGCTTAAGTTCCAATTGTTTGAAAATAGAATAAACTCTTTGGGCAACAAGTAATTCCTCTAATGCCTTAGTGATTATATAATGGCATAAAATTAAACATCATATGTAGAGTATATATTCCTTTTCTCATTTAGTTTTTCACTATAATATGGTTTTGACCTCCCTTTCTACTCAATATTACATCGACACCCACATGTGGGCACCATAGCCCACCTAAAAAACATTGTTAAAATTTGGCAATGCTAAAACAGGGGCCTCTATCACTTCCTTTAACAATTAGAAACTTTATATTTCTTCCCTTGTGCACACATTTTTTTCATCATGCACAATATATTTTTGGTGAAAAATATGTTAATAAACATTAATTAATTTTTTGTAAACATTTTATAAACCATGGGAACTTCTTACCTATATTATACTTCATGGGGTAATCCATTTTACAGTTTCCTTTATCTTATCTTCATCCATTATCACCTCATCTTATGAATTGAAAAATCCCAAGAACACCAAACTATTCTACATAAATATACACTTTGACAAATTTACATAGAGCTCTTCCTTCCTCAATTGTTATAGTATCATTCATAAATTCCTTAAGTGTTATTATTTACTTTTACTAAATATCAAAATATCATCAAATTATACCATTAAAAACTTACCAATATAGTGTCATAGTATAATGTTCATCATCATTATAAATGTCTTAGGTGTATTGGAAATTTTAAATGGTATTACCATCCATTCATATAAACCATCTTTGTCTTGAATGTCATCTTCCATTCATCTCCTTCTTGAATTTAAATTTTATAATAGCTACTATGTCGATCAATATTACTAGAGTATGAGGCTCATGTAAATACATCTAACATGTCATTTGAGATGGGTATAGGAAATATATATTTGATGGTGATATTCCTTATTTATATGATATCAATGCACATCCTCCATGTTTTGTCCTTATTTGGAGTTATCAATGCATAAATTTCACATAGATTCATACTCTCCATTACTACACCTTTCCTTACCAACTTATTCATCTACGTGTTCATTTTTGCATGTTATTTTTGGCTCATCCTATAAGTTTATTGATTAGGTAGAGATAATATTGAAATTAAACGAATATGGTGTTGAATATCTTTCTATTTTTGTAAATCATATGGAAACTCATTAGGTATAACATTGGCATACTTTTACAATACATTTTATACCTCTAATGGTACTTACATACCTTTATCCACCTTATTTTCCATTAAAAAATAACATAATCCTATCATATTTAGCTCCTTGATCAATTATTTTATGGATAACACATTTTAGGCCTACCCTTATTCCTTAATAAGTAATAGAACTATCTTTGAACCATCCTTCCAAAAGGTGTAAATGTTATTTTCTCCATCAGGGACTACTTTCTTATCATATTTCCATGGCCTTCCCAACCATAAATGAAAGGCATCTATTGGGATAACATCACATCACATTTCATCTTGATGAGTCTTTCCTATGGTAAACTTGATTAATAACCTCTTATCAATAGTTACTTCATTCCCCTTTTTAAAATAGGAAATTTTGTAAATATTAGAAAGTTTCTCATAATGTAGACCTAGTTTTTCTACCACTTATTTAGAAAACATATTTTCAAATATTACACCATCAATAATAACTTTACATACCTTTCCTCTTGAACTTCACCTTGTTTTGAAAAATATTTATATATGTCCATGAGTTGTCATTATCCTTTACCATGTCTTTATCCTACATATGCTCTTTCCTTAAATAGATCATTTTTTTGTTTTGACCCAACATGTCTTGTTTATTTTTGAAAAATAGGGATCCTCTTTCATCCTAAATAGATGCATAAATTTCATATTTCATAGAATATCTAAGTATTGGTTCAAAGTATGAATGTATGAGTTGAAATAAAAATCAAAGGTCTTACTTTGGTCACATTTATATACTTTTCCCAAGTATCACCTTGTATTTAGATCTATTTTATTTAAAATAATTTATGACCACTTTATATATATTGAGCCTAGGTTCACATTTAAATCATGTTTATTTTATGCATAATATTTGGTCTTAGTTTCCTTGGACCAAACCACAAAACTAAAAAAATCACATAAACATAACAGATCTACATTTAAAACCAAACTAAGTTTTGGAACCTTTCATACCCTATATCCCATGACCACTCATTGATTTCCACATGTTGGGTGATTGTTTTTTATGCCTCATCATTATTTTTAAAAAATGTGATCATATTTTATATGTAGGGGATAAAACAATGGAGGCATTGACTTATAAAGTGTAGTGAATAAAATCATAGATTTAAAACACTCTATGGAATTATACTAAATGTGTAAGCTTGTACCAATCATAACATCCCATATGTCCCATTTTGTGAGGTCATGGGATACACAAATAATGAGGAAATTTTGAAGACTTCATGGATTACATCATCTTTTGACCCTGATGTTAAATTTGACATATGTCATTGGTCATCAAAACATCATCCCATGCATATTGAGTTAAATTTAATAGGTAAATGCACATCAACTTGTCATCCAGAGGCCCCAAGATGCTTTCATGTTGAACATCTAGATTCTCCATGAACATTATGTTAAATTTGACATACTAAAAACTATCATCCATGATCTTGAGTAAATGAGAACATGCCACATGTCAAAATATCATTGATCATAACACGATAAAAATTTACGAAGAATTTATGGAAGATGTCATCTCTTGAATCCAATGTCAAATATGATGGTCGTCAAAACTCGTAAAATTATCATAAATTCATAAATTTCATGGCATATCATAAAATTCTCCAACATGAATAACATACATCAAGGAACCTTTTAGTTTAATAAGTAGAGATCACTAGTGAACATGGAGATCATGTGAATTCAAATTGATCACTCAAGATAATATAAATATCATAGAGGTGACTCTCTAATTTATCAAGTTTTACACTAATGACCATGGTGAATACATAAAAAAATGTATTAGGAACTTAAGAGAACTCATAGTTTCATATAGATGACAATAATGATTCAATTAAAACTTTTTATGGAAGTTAAAATCGACCAAAATTGGGATTTTTGCATGGAGATAGACACAAAGATTGAGAGTAAATAGAATATGCAACATGAAATAAGGGAATATTAAATTAATAATTTTAATGTCATAGTGGCACTTTGCATGATCTTCTAAAGAGCCTAATTTTAGGTAGGGGTGCATCTTGGTGACTCGAAGTGAATATAATATCACAAGATATTTCTTCTTAAATTATAAAATATAGATTTAAAGTTGTTAATTTTATTTTTAGTTTCTATAAATTTAGATTTAGTTTATTTTTTAAATAAGTGATCACATGTAAAAAAAATAAGAGTAAGGCAATAATGATTATACTATTATAAATACTTTTTATTGTGATAGTTTTATTCAGAAAGACTTTGGGAAACTACACACTTAATAAAAGTCCATGGATGTTTTGTGAGTTCATTGGTTTTCCACTTTCTCAAAAGTTAGATAAATGTTGTGTTTTCTTATATTTTAGTGACCACTAAATGAGATTTATAAGATTTATTATAAGTAAGTTAGATTGAGTATTTCTACTATTCTAACCATTTTATAGTTAACCTCTAATATTTGTTTTTGGTAGTTAGATGTCAAGTTTTCTATTTTTTGAAATAAAATTTGATCTTTATAAAAAAAAAATTAAATGTACTATTGTTGTTCCCTGTGGTTAGTTTATCTTGCAATGATAAGTTGCTAGAATTTACTCATAACTAATTAATCCTTAGAATCTCACACCATGTTAATTTAAATTTGAGTGAATACTATATTTGATTAATGTTGGTTATATGTAGTGAATCTCAAAAACATTTTGCTTTAGTAAAAGATTATCTCAGTGGAAATATAACCTTATTTTATTCCCTAACCTTCCCTCTCTTTTGATATTTTTTATTATGATCAAATTATTTTAACATAGGATCATTGTAAATATCCATTCTTATGTTATTTTTAGTGTTTTTAGGGAGTCATTTGGTAGAACACATGTGACTTTTAGAGACAATTCTATAGTTGCATTACTTATCAATCTATTTCACCACTAATACATAGGAGGGTCATAACATGAAAATTATTCTCTCAATTAAATTACCAAAAATCCTAAAATGAGATTGTGAAAACCTATCACCAATCAGATCCCATTCATAAACTTGCATCAACAATAATATGATGCCAGAAGGAGAGCCACCTAGAACTGACCTTGTGATTGATAGACATGTAATCCAAAAAATAAGAGAGTAAATTATGAAGAGATTTGAGATAATTATCTTGAAAAATAGCCTTATTCACATTTTACCATCTTTTATTATGGGCCCAAATGCACATCAACATGAAATTGGCACTAGAAAGAGGGCCATCATAATCTCATCTTAAAGTTAGAGTCACCTAAATTTGAAATAATCTATGATCTCACAACCCCTTTTTTAACCATATTCTTTTGTGTGCTTAAAAAACACATTACCACATGATGATTTTATAAAAGTGGGTAGGTTAAGTTGTGATAGAGTCAATCCAAAATCAAAAATTAAAAATTCATGTTTTGTCTTGGTGAAATTATCATAAACATCCCTAGTATTCAGTATGAGATTCTCAAAAATGATTTCAATGACCTCCCAAAATTGAAAAATGATAAAATGGTTGAGAAACATGTTCATGCTTTCAAAAACACTATGGGATTCTTAAATATTTTGCATGAGGATGTAACCTATAGATAATTTCCTTTCACATTAGATAGCCTTGAGTATGATTGATTTTCAAATTTTAACATTGGGTTCAATCCATAGTTGGAAATAATTAAAGCACACATTTTTTATATAGTTTGGATAGCTAATTGATCCTTTTATTTTCATGAATTAATTGGTTACACTAAAGAGACAATCCAATAATTTAATTAGGAATTAAAATCTCAAATTTTAGGAGATATTTAATAACACTCCTATTGGTTATAGAACCAAAGAGGTTGACATTCTAGATATATGCATTAGTGCCTAGGAACCCATTATAGCCATGCTTGTAAAATAATACAATGTAAAAACCTCAACTTCAACTTATTCAAAGGCTGACATAATATATAGACAATTGTCTTCCCAAAAAACAAAGATGGTCCCCATCATGAATTGTGCCCTTTTAAAGTGTTATGCATAGCATTCTTGAAGCCCAATAAAATCTTGATTTTATTATGATCAGCCATTCAAATCATACTTTTTTCATGTTAAATGTATTAATCCAATCATATGTCTTATTACTAGCCAAAAATGTTATCCTCTTGTTAAGTTAAATAAAAATATTTCAATTCAAAAAACCATTCCACTTGTCATAGATAAAAATACAAGTGAATGCATTACACATGAAAAAAATTATAATGTGTTTTTTAACTCTAAGGATGATGCAGAAACATATCACATATAAGAAGAATCAAATGAGGAAGAGGCAATCTATTTCATGGAGATACCTTATCAAGTTTTCCTAGAGGTCAATTTATTAAAACATGATATTATTTATGAAACAACAAGGGACAATAGTGTCAAAAAAACTAGTAGACACTAATTACATGACATTTTGTCAGAAAGATTCTTTGGAAGAATAATTATTAAATCATGATATTGCCTTTGGAATAATAGAGGAGTTTTAGATAACATGGATTGTCTATATTTGTAAGCTTTTGTAGGTTTTGATCATGAACGTTTAGAAATTATAGACCCAAAAAAACATCTTGAACATGTGCAAGAAGATGTGGAGATGGAAGAATAAGAAAAAGGGGACTATTTAGAATTAAATCTAGACATGAAAAATTGGTACTTATCTAGCCTATTATTTCAAACAACACAGTATTCTAATTAACTAAAATAAATGTTTTATCTAATTTCATGTTTGGAAATAATTATCATATAAGTTATAATCTTATAAATGTTTTTGAATATGGATAGAGAATTTTGATTAAATTTTGGATAAAATTTAAAGATGTTTTTTGTAGGCTCAGAATAATAAAAAGTGAAAGATTGATTTTACCAAGCAATGGGAAGTGTTTCATAGAAACTTTCCAAGTTTACCCTCCTGCCTTGACTATGATTTGTAATTATAGGATATATTAGGATTAGATTAGATTAGCTTGTTTTTATTTTAGTTTTTTATTTATTTGTTTTGTTATGTTTTCTTTCTTCTTTAGAGTAGTTGTATTGCAATAATTCTTTCCAGAGATGAGAAAATGAAAAATATTTTCTACACATCACTTGAAAAAAATTTAATGAGATCATCATTCATCCATTCTACATAAGTCCCTAGTCACATTCAATTAGCTAGAAATAACTAAATTCACTAAGAAATGTCTAAAAATTTAGGGAAAATAATATTAAAAAAAATTGAATATCAACATTATGTTTGAATACTTTATATTTTCACTAAAATTTTGAATCTTTGTTTCAAAGTTATTACATGAATCAAAATCAATCTTTGCATTGAAAAAGATTCATGACTTCACTTTATACATTAAATGTTTCTTTGAGGTGTATTAAACAATAAAATAAATATCACTTGTGAAATTTTTTTAACCGTCCTTAAACCTTGGATACATTGGTTCTGAACACTTTAAGAGATTCAAAAAAAACTAAAAAAAGTGGGGGAATATTAAATGTTCAAGTAAAATGAAAAGTTTCCTCCTAATGGGTGATTTAGGAAACCTCCATTGGGGCTATGAACACCTAGATGGAAATAAATCAAGGCTTGGAATGAAGCCAAGGGTATATCTATTTTCTATAGACACTTATATGATATTATAACAATGCTTAAGTCTTCCCCGTGAACCATTCCCATAGAAAATAAAAATAAATATACCTTTTAGAATTTTTTGATGATGTGATCACTCCAGAGCCATATAAATAACCTTACAAGAAATTTAATAAATCACTATACACAGACACTTTTTATTCTTACTATATGTCAAGAATCCATATGTTATGTGATAAAACTAAAGAAAATATTCAAGGTTCTTTTAAAACTATGAAAAAATCTTGCATGATTACTTTTTTTTCTTCAAAACTAATTAGAGATTTTGGATTCTAGACAACTAACATTTTTTTCATAGAAGTCACCATTTTTTATGATTCAACATAACCTATTTATTTTTCAAAAATAAGGACCCTCTTTCATCCTAAACAAATTCACATATTTTATAGTTCATAAAGCATATAAGGCTTAGTTCACAATGTGAAGGTTTGAGTTGAAATTGAAATCAAAGGTCCTCTTATGGTCACATATATAAACTTTACCTAAGGATAACCTTGTATTTGTATCCCTTTTATTTAAAATAATCCACCACCACTTTATATACCTTGAGCCTAGGTTCACAATTAATTATGTTTCTTTTCTACATAGTCTTAAGCCATAGTTTCCATGAACCACACCACAAAACTGAAAAAATCTCATAATTATAACGGGTCCACATTTAAAACTAAACTAATAATGGAACTTTTGGTACCCCTACCCTATGAACACTCTTTGATTTCCATGTGTTGGGTGATCATTTTTTATGCATCATTATAATTTGAAATAAATATGATTACATTTTTTCTATGTAGGGGATAAAATAGTGAATGCATTGAAGTATAAAGTGTAATGAATAAAATCAAGGATGTGCAACACTCCATGAAATTTTATATATTGCATAATCCAAAAAGAATTATATCATTCCACATGTCCCATTTAGATAGACCACATGATACATAGAGAATGAGGAAATTTTAATACTTCGCAGATGACATCAACTAATGATCTTGGTCTTAAATTTGATACTTGTCACTCACCATCAAAATGTCATCCCATACATGTTAATTTAAATTTGATGGGTAAATGCATGTCAACTAGTGAGCACAAAGTCCTGTGATGCTACCAGATGGAGTGCCCATATTCTCTGTGAAATTATGTTAAATTTTATGTCCTACAAACAATCACCCCATGACACCTAACCAATAACAACATGCCTCATGTATAAAAATAATTGGTCAAGGCATGGTGTAAATTTTTGAAGAATATATGGAAGACATCCCATGAATCTGATGGTAAACTTAGTGACTAGCACAACTCATCAAACATCAAAAGTTCCTAAATTTCATCTTATTTTTATAATTATCTATTCAAATTATAAAACCATTTAGTTTAATATTCAAATTTCACTAATGATCACATAAATCATGTGAATTCAAATTGATCACATAGGTTATTATAAAAAATGTAGAGGTGGCCCTCTACTTTAAAAAATTTTACACCAATGATCATGATGAATAACAAAGAATGTAGTAGATACTTGAGGGAACTCATAATTGTATGTAGATGATAAAAATCATTCAATTAAAACTCACTATAGAATTTAAAATCAACCAAAATTGGGAGTTTTTCATGGAGATAGACACAAAGATTAAGAGAAAATAGAATATGCAAAATGTAACAGGTGAAAATTAAATGAATAACTTTAAATTCATAGTGGAGTTTTGCATAATATTCTTGAGAGCCTAATTTTAGGTAGGGATAAGTCCTATTGACTCAAAGTGAAGATAATTTCTTAAGATATCTCTTTTTAGATTAGAAATTTTAAACTTGAAGTTGATAATTTTATTTTTAATTGCTTTAGATTTAGATTTACTTTATTTTTAAATAATTAATCACATCCAACTAATTTTTTTAATAATATGGTGACCATTAGACTATTACAAATACTTTGTATTATGACAATTTTATTTATAAATACTTTGGGAGACTACACACTTAATAAATCTTTATGGATTTTATGAGAGTCTGTTGGTTTTATTCTTTTTCAAAAATAAAATTAATGTTCTTTCTTCTTTTATTTTAGTGATCACTAAATGAAATTTATATTCCTTATTATGAGTAAGTTAGATTGAGTATTTTTGTTCTTCTGGCCATTTTGTAGTTAATTTCAGCTATCTCATTATTGTAGTTAGATGTGCAATTTTGCTATTTTCTAGAGTAAAATTTGATATTTATAAAATTGTTATAGATTAATGTGTTATTTTTGTTCCTTATGGTCAATTTATCTTGCAAAGAGATGTTGATATAATTTACTCATAAATAATTAATTATTAGACTCTCACACCATGTTAAGTCAAATTTGAGTGAATATTAGATTTGATTAAGTTAGGTATTTACAATGAATCTCAGGAAGTGTTTGTTTTAGAAAAATATTACCTCATTGCCAATATAAACCTTATTTTTTTCCCTACCCTTCCCACTCTTTTGATATTTTTTTAAGATGATCAACTTATTGTAAAATAACATCATTATAAATAGCCATTCTTTGGTTGGTTCTAAGTGTTATTAGGGAGTCACTTGGTATAAAACATGTAAATTTCAAAGACATGTCTACAATCACATTACTTATCGATTTATTCCACCATGACTATGTAGCAAAGTCAAAACATGAAACTTGTGCCCTAGACTAAATTACCAAAAGTCCTAAAATTAGAGAGTGAAAACCCATCACCTATTGGGGCCTAATCACAAACATGGATCAATATGTTCTTCTCATCATATGAGTCTCTCCTATTTCTAATATAACTTCTACACTTTGTTCCTCTGTCGTAACCAAATTTACTCTTGATCATTCATCTTGAATATTTTATTGTGCATTGTAATAGGGATACTCAAATTCTCTGTGTCATTATTCACCATGTTTTTAGTAAATAAAAGAGTTGGATGTAGAATGGAGCTTGTTAAAACTACGAATTATGTAGGATAAACACGTGTGAAGTGTTTTATTTTGTTATTTGTGTAGTTTTGTACTATTTAGCCTTGAAAGTTTAAATGGATAATTGGAGTATGTGAAGAGTCTCTCATTTTGGTTCTCAAAAGGGTGGAAGGTGAAGAGACATCAGGATTTAAAAACTATAAATAGTACTTTGATGTAATAGAATATGGTTTGATGTGTTGATATATATTAATAGAAATTATCTTGTTATGGTTTTCTCATATTTTCTTTTATGAATGAAGTACTTTGTGTTGCTTTATTCTGTAATACGATGTAATATGAATAATGGCCTCATTATGTTATATAGATGTTTTAACTTGCTTTCTATCTAATTTAAGATGTTGAATGTGGTCTATATTATTTTATGTCTCTCTTTCACCTATGTTGCTCTCCATTGTGTAAGTCATCCCTATAATTAGCATGTTTTGGTGAAACTCCAAGAACCTCTATTAACAATGGTGTAATGAGTGTGGACTCAAATTGGATGAACTATGATGAGATGGTTTCAAGGGCCAAGAGACATATAACAATGGATACATAAGAGAATTAATAATTTTGCAGAGGAAGAAGTGTGAAGAGTTAGAAAGACTATAGAGGAGATTGTCCAAGAACACATCTATGTTGAAATATATGAAATTTTCTAGTGCATATTGCCTGGACTATTAGTTACACCACTATCAAAATTAGAGTACTATTTATTTAGTCTTAAGAGAACATAATTTATAAATTAGACTGAGGACAAGCTAGAGAGATTGCTCAATCTAGATACCTACTAGTCCTTAACAGTAGAATACTAGATAAAGACTATGAATGATGGTTATATCACAAAATTCATAGTACAAGGATACCTAGCTTTTGACACTGTGTAGGATTTATTTATTCAAGGAATCAAAGGGAATTTTTTTAGTGACTACCTTTATTGATCAAAATGTTGATTATGGAAAAGGCCATGGTGCTAATTCTAGCCAACATGGAGTAGTCACTCTGAGCACCATGGGGGTACATGCAAGAGAAAAAGAATGATGAGGAGTTCAGTAAGAGTAACTTAAACCTAATCCTAAAAAATGGAGGGTGAAATAACTCTTATTGAAAATAAAATTCTAGGACTTGATAGAGAGATATGATAGCAAAGAAGATGGCATAAGACAATTGACCGTGAAGTAATTACAAGGCAAAGATGTTGGAGAAGAAAGGTTACCAAAAAAAGGTACAAAATATAAAAAAAGATAAGGGTGTGTTGACTATGAGGAAAGGCTAGATGAGAAAGAGGATGTTGGAAGGTAAGATGTTGAGGTAGAGTAGTTAAGAAATAGAGGTAAGCCATAGTTAATTGAGGGGATTTTCATTGGAACTAGGAAGTAAAGTTCATGGGAAGATGTTAAATTTGAAGGTCATACTATTGTAGGTTCAATTTCAAATCAAGGAGAAGCTATAAATAAGCATCATTCACTTCAAGAGTATGCATCCCCCAAACCCACTTTATTTATAGAAAGAAGAAAAATTTTACAGAGAGAAGCTAACTCATGTTGGTTTGATTCCTTTATCGACAAGTTTGGAAGGCCTAGTATAGAAACCAAATGAGAATTACAAAGAAGGAAACTACAAGATCTAGAATTTTTAATTACTCCTAAAAAGGATAATGTGAAGTAACTTTTGGGTGCCATAACCACTGTGCAGTCACCCAATTGTGCAATGACTGGTGATAGACACTTCCCATTATAATTAAAAGTACTCATACACTTGTGGCAATAGGTAACAATCCTTTGAATATGGCACTTCATATAGGTATGTATGTACCTTTAATGTTGTATGATGAATCTTTAGATCCAAAATAGTACTTAGTCACATACGAGATGAAATGGATCGTAAAATGGGTTACATTAGATGATATGAAGAAATGCAAACTCATAAGAGATTTGGGAGGATGCCCTTTAGAGTTTATTTTCAAAAAAAATGTCAATACCCTATATTTAAAATAAGTTAAAGGTTTGATTATAGTAAAATTTAAAGTAAAAAATGCCTTAATTAGGTGATCTAGGATCTAAAAGAGATTTGGAAAAAATCAAGAGAAATAATTAAAGAGTATGATCATAAGTTCTCTGATGTAATGAATAAAATTGATTTTATTATTTAAGATAAAGATAAATTTTCTTGGTTCATAAAAGGTTTATGACCTAGAATAAGGTTTTATATCATGTAAACCTAGTTCTCCATTAAATTTGATTCTTGATCTATTGCCTTTAGGGTTGAGTAGATAGAAGATTATGTAGATATTCCCTCGACATGATCAAAAGTAAAGATAAGATTGATGTTTTCATGAAGAGGATGAGCAAAATGCATGAAAATTAAAATAATAAATTAGGATTATGGTATATAGAGTGTGGGCATGAAGGACATCATTAGAATGATTGAAAAATAATAAAAATAGAATTTTGTGAACTTTGCAAGGTAGTGGGACATCCTACATCCAAATGCCATCTTCTCTAGTAATATATTCATAAATCACACAACCTTTATTGCAATTTTTGCAAATATACAAATCATGATGAGAGTATTTATTGCACATTATAGGATTTAAAACAAAATATAACTAAGATCATCTTTTCAATCATAGCTCAACAAATACCCACTGTAAAGGAAGTAATTCCAAGACTAGATGTGGAGATGACCAATGCAACTCAAGGTAGTCCAGGATGGGTGCCCTCATCACCATAATATCATATTTCATAATCAACATAGTAATAGTCACAAGGCCTAGCTAGCTATAATAATATGTCATCTCCATCATATCAATATTTTGATCAGTATGCACAACCATAAAACAACATGAATCTTCAACAACAAGCAACTTGGACCCCAAGTTCTCCTTAGCATCACTATGGAGGATATGATACGTAGATAAATCAATGAGGATATAATGGATAATAATCCCATAGTTTTGGATATCAATAGAAGAGAGGAGGTTATAGATGAGGATATCAAGGAGATCGTAATAACAAGAATCGATAAAATCAATTGTCCATTCAATGTTATCTATGTGGCACATATAATCATTATGCGAAGAACTATCCCACAAATCCCTAAAGGCAAGTTTACTATGTATATTATAGGATCAAAGGTCAACATCAAATAGAAGACTGTCTTATTCTGGAAAAAAATAAAGGAGAAGCTAGTGCACAATGCAAACATGATTAATGTGCAGCCACATGAAAATGCATTTATTTAAACCGTCACAAGGAAATAAAGGGCTGAACAAAGGTTACCTCTATTATAGTTGTCTAAAGATCTAGGTATTATAAAATTTTATAGAGATAACTATCTTGACCCTACAACCAAAAATAATTTAATGCATCAATCTATTTAGGTATTACAAGAATTACAACAAAAACAAGCTTCTGATGGGGATAACACTGCTATTAATTCTCAAATGTATGGGAAAATTATTTGGATCTTACAACAAGAGGGAAATATTACCACCTTATTAGATATAATTAAGTTACTCATAACTTTTCATAATGAATATATATCCTAAAATATTAAAAATGTCCTTCATAATATTATATAATGTGCAGAGCAAGGATAGACAAGGACTGACAAAGTAGTTTGGTACGTCAAGACCAAGAAGCCCTAGGATATGGATTCATAACTAGACATCAAGTTGGTTGGATATGAAATCCCAAATGTAGTTTTTTACTTTGGTAGTACCGTTAAGTGATTCCTCACTCCACATGGGAAGCCATTGGCTGACCAACTCTGAGTTACATTCTAGTAACATTAAGCTTAATGGATTATGGCAAAGTCAAACCTATTAGCTAACTAAAGTATGTTGAAATTAAGGTAGTTGAACTTATCTTGAAAGGATACTTTAAGTTCATTGATATGAAGACAATAAAGACCCATTACCCTACTTTAATTGGTAAAAAATGGGCCTATGATGGCCAAATGACTATTAATACTATGTGCAATCAGCTATAAGTTGATTAGAAGGATAAAATAGTAGTCATACCTCTAAATAAATTTGAACAAAAGCCTTATATCATTCTTAAGTAACTTGAATCTCCTTATGCTTATGGAGATAATATTTGGTTTAAGGTGGGCATAGATGAAAGGTAAATTAGGATGTGCACTCTTGAATTTCAAAAGTGGAATCCTGGCACTACGTAGTAGGAATGACCACTGGTATTTAAACAAGTTATTATAAATTCATTGATCAGATAGGTTCAAATTGAAGAATGTAGTTCTCATTTAGTACATTCACCAACAATATTTGAGGTAGAATTTTATATATTAATACTACAACCTTGATGGATTACATTGAACCTACCCTTGAAGGAATCCTAACCTAGGATTTGACCTCATCCATAGGTGGTGACTTGAATGTGCATATCCTAAATTGGTCTCATATAAATCATAAGTTGAAACCTTTATGCATGGTGTGAGGAGGATCTATGTAAAATAATAGAACAAAAATAATAGATCGATAGGAGAAGCCCTGTATAATATTTAATGAGTTGTTCTTATTTTTCTCATAGAGATCATGAGTTGAAACCTTTTTGCATTGTGTAATTACAAAGTAAATAAAAAGGAATAGCTCTAGATTCAACCTTGTAATAGAATAAATAATGATCTAATATAGTCTAGTGATAGCTATATTGATGGGGATCTTGATTTAGAAGGGTTCTTTGAACTACAGTGTGAGGAGGAGCCCAAACCAATACAAAGTGCAGAACATGTCAAAGAAGAGAATTTACTTAGTATTAACATCCCACAATAGGAAGGTAAATACATTTTATAAGATATTGTGCCTAGTGGATTTGGAAAAATATATTAGGAACCATTATGGAAGATGCAAGAAAATATTGGAATAGAAGTTGTCCCTAAGATTTTATTAGTATGAAATTACTAGGGGCAAGAACATATCTCTAAATCCCTACAATTTTTACAAGACTATCAAGATGTGTTTCCAAGTAAATTTTTAGAGGTCAAAGGTGTAGATTCATCCTTGGGTGAGATGAACATTAAGCTAATGGAGTGTGCATGCTTGATCAAAAAGTAACCATACAGACTCAATCCAAACATTAAAACTAAAGTAAAGGTTGAATTGGATCAAATGTAAGAAATTGGAATCATTTATCCAGTTGAGAAGGTAGACTAGGTAAGCCCCATGGTGGTATAACCTAAGAATATGGGTGAAATATGGGTGTATGAGGATTATTATATACTCAATGATGCATGCATTAACAATCCATTTCCTATCCCTTTTACTGATGAAGTAATTAAATCTATCACTAGACATGAGTAATATTCCTTCACAAATGGTTGTATTAGATACCACCAAATTCTAATTCCCAAAGAAGGTTAGGCCAAAACTACATTTGCCACTAAATGGGAGTCATTTGGATATAAGGTAATGCCATTTGGTTTAAATAACACACCTATTGTCTTCTCTAGGGATGTGGTAAATACATTTAAAGACTTAATTCACACTTTTTTGGAGGTGTATCTAGATGATTGGTCAGTCTTTTCTTTATTTGAAGATCACTTATTAAAGCTTAAATTTATTTTAGATAAATATAGAGCTTTGTGTATTGCCTTAATTTTAAATAAATGCCTATTTTCTACACCTTTTGGTGTCTTGTTGGGTCACATAGTGTGAAATGATGGATTTTTTGTTGATCTAGCTAAAATTATTGTTATAGTAGGAATGCCACCTCCTAGAAATTCAAATGAAGTGTGTATGTTTTTGGGTCATATCAGCTATTATAATAAATTCATAAAAGGATATGCAACTATATCAGTAGCCATGAAAAAGATACTACATAAAGGCACCAAATTCAAATGGACATCTAAGTGTCAAACAACATTTATTGACCTAAATCATAGGTTGGTAACATCACCCATCTTGTTATTTCTTGACTGGAAAAAACCATTTCATGTACATGTTGATGCTTCAGGCACTACAGAAAGAGTCATCTTAGTGTAACTAGGTGAAGGTGGGATAGACCATCCAATACATTTTTCAAGTATGAAACTCTCTACTATAGAAAATAATTACACAACCACTAAGAGGGAAGCACTCATTGTTGTATTTACATTATAAAAATTTAGGCATTTATTTACTGGCTATTCCTTTTGAATTATTCACAGACCACCAAGCATTATGATACCTAGTCAATAAACCAATGCTAGGGGAAGGATATCTAGGTGGTTGATGCTCTTCTAGGAATTCCAATTCTAAATTAATGTGAAACTAGTATGGGAGAATATGGGGCCAGATCATCTCAATAGACTACACAATGGGGAAGAACAAGAGGAACTCAAAGATGAATCTCCTGATACACACCTATTTCAAACTATTGAAGTTCTAGATAACATAGAGGACATCACAAACTTATTGGAACAAGGAACTTTTCTTGAAAATTATACAAAGAGGGACAAGAAATATATGGTTATCAGAGCTATACTAGATAACCTCATTAATGGTTTCTTGTATAAGCTCAGTAAAGACAATGTAATGTGCAAGGTATCTCTAGAACACAAGTGACCCCAATTGATACAATAATCTCACCAATGTATTACAAGAGGACACTTCACAAGAGATGCTACTACCAATAAAATACCTTAGAGTTGGTTATGGTGGTCTACACTTTTTCAAGAGATGCATAGATTTGCTAAACACTACGACATCTGTCAACGAATGGGTAAGCCTAATCAGAGAGATCAAATGACTTTGGTTCCTATGTTTATATAATAGCCTTTAAAATAATGTGGAATTGATTTTTTTGGACCTATATCTCCCTTGAGTAAGCACAATCATGCCAGATACATTATCATAGTAATTAACTATTTTATAAAATGGGTAGAAGTTGATGCTACTCTAAGCTGTGGTGTTAAGGATGCTACCAAGTTATTATATGAAAACATTATCACAAGATTTGGATGTCCAATTAATTTGGTAATTAATAGAGGCATGCACTTTTTTAATAATACTACTAAGACTCTAATGGAATAATTCTTTATATCACACCACAAAAGTATAGCTTACCATTTGCAGGCTAATGGATAGGCAGAAACATCAAATAAAATTTTGGGTAAGATGTTGACAAAAATTTACAACATCTAGAGAGATGATTAGGAGGATCACATTCCTATAATTATGTGGGTCTATCTCACACATTACCATTGAGAAACCATATTCATTCCCTTTTAATTAGTATATGGCATTGAAGTAGTAATGTCTATGGAGTACATTGTAACTAGTCTATGCATTACAATAATCATGCAGTTAGGGGATCAAGACTCATTAAGGGCATGATTATTGGATTTAAATAAGATGGAAGAAGATAGGGTAATATTACAGTTGACCCAAAAAATCAATAAACAAATTTAGAAAGCATGGCATGATCATAATCTATGATCTAAACAATTCTACCCACATCAAACTGTATTACTTTACGAGAGTAGATTTAAATAATTTCTAGAAAAGCTATGAATATGATGGAAGGGACCCTATATCATTCATGAAGTATCACCATAGGTTACCATATTACTAAAATATTTTTAGGGAACCATTTTAACAAGATGAATTAATGGTTGTAGGCTTAAGCCATATCATCTTTAATCTCTATAATGTTGTTAAAAATTGAGTGGGTATTGAGTAGCACCATGTAGTTAGGATTTTATTTAATGTTTATTGTTTTCTATTTTTTTTCATAGGTTAGAATGTTTTTTATTTTTTGTGCTATTGCACAACACATCACAAACACTATAACTAGATCTCATCACATGATGTGACCACCTGGCTGAGACAGCACACCCAGGATAGCTAGCCACCACTATACCAAGCTTGGTAATTAAGTCTAGGAAGGAATTGAAAAGATAGGTATGGATATGGAAGGCTAATGATCAAGTTACACCATTAATAACATGGTATCTCAAAATATTACATCAATTTTGAAGTAGAATTTCTAATAACATGACAAGTAGATGCATACAATGAATTGATTAAATGATAGGACATCTACTCACCAAAAATAACTATCAAACCTAAAATCACATAACTTAGGCACCAAGCATCTTGTCAAGATGATTCCAACATATAATAGTAAAGTCAAAGATGGCATTCATGTACATGTAGTTAATGTATTTAAAGGATGCAGTAACATGAATTTAGGTACCAAATAGCTATAAAAGAAAGGTACATAGACAATGAGCAGTTATTACATTCTCCATCTAGCACAAAATTTCTATGCTCACCCTTTAAAATGTATATTTACAAATAGATCACACATCAGAATACACTTCCTTAGACTAATCATTAAATTTGTTCATTTATACATCCATGAATAGAGATCAACTATTGATCCCATTATCTGATGCTTAGAAGGAAGAAATGGGAATCAGGTTAGGACTCCAACAAATAAAGTACAATAACCTAAAGCCTTTCAATTTCATCCATAGACTTGAAGCCACTATGTTTTTCTATAATCCTAACCAGTAGCACAACTAGGAACTCTAACACTATAGAATCCACTTCAAGGTATTGACACTAAAATGTTGATCAAGTTGCCTACCTTTGGCCAGTTAGATGAAGTTATGATGACATTGCTAAGTTGGTACAATCAAGGTGATATTTATATATCTAAATATATTACCATTTGGATCAATGTGCACTCAATGTCAAGGACAACTGACCTGCCCAATTATGATAAATCTCTAATGTAATACAAGTCTATAGTACCATCACTATATTCAAATATCAAAAAATAATACACTATTAATGCAGGAAGAGGAACCCCTATTGATTAAATTTTGGATGATTCATTTTTCACCATGGTCTAATGTATTACTAAGGTTTTAGAAAACCACAAATCATGTGAAGAAAACAATAAGAGGCATTATTGACATTGCTTACCAAATGATGAAACTAAATGAAGATTTCAATTGGCTTGAATTCTTGGCCATCAAGCTTACTACCAATATCAAAAAAGTACTTGCAAGAAATACACAATATTTTTAATATCAATTATTGGTCTTATTATTATGTTTCACTCAATGGAAGTTTCCCTTAGGGATAATGAATATCACTACCAATTTTTGTCCAAGTAATGTCTTCACTAGCATTGCATGGAGCAAAATTAGCCATTATTATGAACAATTGGGATGATTCAATGCATGGTGGTTGAAAGCCCTCATACTAATTCAATCACATCCTAGGATTTTGTAAGATGTCATGAAATATCTGGGTTAACATGCATCTATTACCAAGTTATATAATGTCATCCAAATAAAGGTATAGGAGTTGTCTACCCTAACTATCACTTCGATGCCATTCTTCATTTTAATGGTTGAAGCAAAAGTTGAGGTCTATCGATAGAAATCCTTAGCTTCTAGGTCCATACCTCCACTTTAAACCATTAATCTAAAAACATAGAAATAATAGGTAGGGCAAGTACCTCCTCAACCACCCATATAGCTGACATAACCATAATTTTCAACATAGCTAGAGAAATGAATGTGAAAAGCACCAGCATGCAAAATCTCACCACCTCTACCAAAAAAACAAAAATTGGTAGGTAAAGTCATGGCTCGAACACCCCATGGTCCCATAAATAGCCACTGAGTAGCTTACCTAAGATGGGGGTGGATGAAAAATAAGTCATTCAATCAATGTTGGAAGACATTGACACATAGGTTTATGAAGCATAAGAAGAAAAAGATTTCTTTTGAAAAGTAGAGTGCACTTGCCAAGTGTGCAACTAGGTAAGGCAATACCTTTGGGTTGATATCACTTAACCACCTATTTCTATTATTATTGACACTATTAGATAGGAATAAACTTGATGAAAATTACAAGTCAAATTCTTTTCAAAAGAACCAACTATGGGATCATCTTTTGTGCATGTTATAGACTTATATATAGAATATAGTCCCACACAACTCTTATTCAGATGACCACACACATATCCATCTACAAATCCCTTGCCAATAGTATGAGAAAGGACAGTTTCTTTTGGTGTACCTATAAAACAAAGTATTATACAACCAACTCAATAAACTCCAACCTAGGGAGTAAGGAAACATAAAAAAACACTCAAACCTCTAGCCAAATCCATAATAAATAAGCTATTACAAAAATAATAATTGAGTACAGTAAAAGCCTTAAAAAAAACTAAATTAAATGAGAGCATAGAGGAAGAAGAAGAACCCATGGACATAGTCATGACTAGAGAAGAGGAGTAACAATAATATGAGTAGGGTACACTTGAACATGAGGTAAGATAACAAGAACAAAGCATCAAAGAAGCACAAGAATAAGCATCCATATCACCACCATCATAACAAAAAGTTATTAAGATTCTACCACTAAAGTAGTAAGATGTAGCCATGGAATAACAAAATAAAGTTGAGGACATAGAGGCTACACAAAAATAAGTTGAGGAATCTGAAGTTGCATGTAATCAAGCTAAAGAAGTAGATACAAAGAAGAAATAGCTTGAAGAAGATCAAAAATGACAACAAGAAGTGAAAACTATGTATTATAAATAGAAGAAGCAAGAATCCAAGGTAAAAGATGAAGTTGAAGACAAAGCTAAGGCTGAAGTAGAAGCTAAAGCCAAAGTTGATGCATAGTCCAAAGCCAAAGGCCAATTTGAATCTCAAACAAAATTTGTACAGGAAGCTAAAGTAAAAAATAAAGCCAAGGTAGAGGTAACCACCAAGGCTAAGGACCTAAAGGATGTGTAAGTCCAAGCTAAGGTAGAATCCACCATTCATACTAAGAGCACTAAATAAGTAGTCCAGCTTCCTAGTCAATGGCTATGGGATGTCCCTTCTATATCTACCTCGCACACTACTTTCATACTTCCACTTGCTCAATTTACACTAGATATTATAACATATACCACTACATCCATGGCACTTGCCACCACTATGATGGCAACATTGCTAGAAGTCACTTAGCTTCCACTCTCCAAAAAAATTGAATGAGAAACTATTTTCCAAGAATCCATCACTCAAATGGCTTCAAATTTGGAATAAGAAGTTTTAAGGCTATGAGATGAAAATGCTAAAGTAGAGGAAAGGCTGATGAATGCTAGGTAGATAATCAATAACACTTATACCACCTTAGTTATGCAAGTACTAGGTGATGTTAGAGGATAAATAATTCATGGCATTATTCATAGAGCATACAAAGATTTGGGAAGTGCAAAAAAATTGGTGATATGCACACAAGAACAAGCCCTCAATTCTAAAATAGATACCATGTGACAACTGCATGAGGAATATGAGAAAATATTAGACACTATTGTAACATAAGCCAAAAATCTTGCCTGAGATATGTTCAATTGGATACATTATTTGAATCAATCCCTAACCATTGCATAACCTAAATTTACTACTGATGACAAAGCTAAAGTTATGCTAGAGGATCAAATGGAAACTATATAAAAGATGAGTAGTACACTCAAACAAATTCTAGATTTGTAAGATGTTGTATAAAATTTATAAATATGGAATCATAAAATAATGTGTAACAATTTCATAGCCATTCAATCCCAGATGATAGTAGATAGATTGGATGAGCTCATCTTAGAAATATAACTAAAATAATCTAATGTCAAGGTGTTGCTTACAATCATAAAATATGATGATTCGTAGAACATGATGATGATACAAGTACCACTATGCATTCTCCTTGCAATGGTATATGAAGTACTCACTAATTATAAATTGCTCAAGTAAGATTTAGTTCAAGTCAATCCAACAATTGCATAGATAACATATGAGCCCTAGTTCATTCCTCGACAACAACTTATGCAAATCATTTAATAAAAGTAAATCAAGGCATAGGGATAATCTTCATAGACACCCTTGGTAGTAGATTCAAGAGCCACTGGGATAATAGCTACTCAACAACCACAAACTATGCAGACCTCCAGTGAACCATCCACCTAACCATAGTAGTAAGGTTTATGATCTACAATTTTTCACATTTTTGAACTTTTAATAGATTCACATTTTTGGTTAGCTAGTCTAAACATTAGGAGTAGGGCTAGATTGGTTGAAAACCCATAAAGGGGATCCACCTAGTTATGTTGGTCTATTGAAAACCTGAAAGGGTGCTAATCTAGTATGCTACTTAATTGAAAACTTAAAAGGCCGAATGATTAGTGCACTAAGGGTGAAAAATGGAAAATGGCACCTGGAGTGATTACTATGACTTCTATTTAGGACTTATCTTTTCAATTCACTTCAGCTCAGCTTTCACCTTTGTCTCAAGATGAGACAAATATTTAAGTCCAAGAAAGTGTTGGATGTAAAATGGAGCTTGCTAAAACTGTGAAGTATGTAGGTTAAACACATGTGCAAAGTGTTTGATTTTTTATTGTGTAGTTTTGTACTATTTGGCCTTAAAATTCTAAAGGGATAATTAGAGAAAGTGAAGAGACTCTCATTTTGGTTCTTAGAAGGATGGAAGGTAAAGAGACATTAGGATTTAAAAAGACTATAAATAGTACTTCGATGTAATAGAATTTGGTTTGATGTGTTGATAGAGATTAATAGAAATTATCTTGTTATGGTTTTCTCATATTTTATTTTATGTATGGTGTATACACAGTTGAGTAGTTTTTTTTACTTTATTATGTAATATGATGCAATATGAATAATTGTCCTATTCTATGATATAGATGTTGCAACCTGATTTTTGTTTAATTCAAGATGTTGAATGTGGTTTGTATTATTTTTTGTCTCTCTTTCACCTATTGTGCTCTCCAGTATGTAATATGTCCCTATAATTATCATGTTCTAGTGAAACTCTGGGAACCTTTGCTAATAAAAAGGTTTTTTTTTATTTACATCCTCTACCACCACCATTTCCTATGTCTCTCATAAATTATCTTCTTCTTTATTGATTATGAAACCCTTGTCTAGCATCTTCTTGTTTCTCTACCCTAAGGAATGATTCTTCTTTTGTAGGAATACATCAACCTCATCCCCTCAATTGGGATGAGTTTACTCTATTCATAATATGTGGTCTCTAAAAGGCCTTCTTAATTTTATTCTCTCCAATATTCAATGTTAGTTGATATCCATCATCCATGTTCTTGATTATATGCATGCTTAACTCATCTTAAACAAAAAAAAATTAAACCATTAGCATATCTTGTAGCTATTTTTTCCTCTATTTTTTCATGTTACACCTAAATGGATAGCTTTTAAGATTCATATGTGTATTCATACACTATACTTATTTTATCTCAGGTTTTAAAATATTGTGTAGAGGGTTTGTAATTAATCCATAGGAAGGATTATTTTCTCTCATCTTCTTCTCCATTCTACTCTAAGTCTAGATCATCTATTTACCCTTCCTTTGCCTTTCCTTTTTTAAAATATCCCAACATGTCATGGAATTACCCTTAAATTTGGTACATGAAAATTTCACCTCCTTATCCTCTTCCATATTCTTCCAATCAAAAATATTTTCTATATTATTTAGCCACTCTATGAGCTCCTCTAGTTTTAGACTACCCCTTACTCTTTAAATTTTAATCCCTAATTATTTCCCTCTAATGCCCTAACCAGTCTTTCCTTGAATGACTATGAGTCCTCTTATTCTTCCTCCTCTTGTTTAATCTCTTCTTCCTACACTCTTCATCACTTTCATCTTCTATTTATCTTATTATTTATCCTAAAAAAATTCCTATAATCTCCTCCACTATCTTTTACAAGTCTTATAGATTTTTTTCATCTGAGCATAATCTCCCCCTTTTATTTCAATCTTCCTTCTCAAAAAAAACTTCTCTCAAAATCATGTTCTTTACAACATGATTTTTTTCCAAAATAGAACTTTAAATATAGGAAAATTTGCACACAATCTTACCTTTAATTTTCAGCAACCCTTCTTTTTCTCCTTTCTTCCCAGAGCTAAACCCACTTAGATACCAAATGATGAGCCTAAGTGTCCATAAATTCAAACAATAAAATTAAAATTCATAGAGAAGTTTCATAAATATTAGAAGGAAACACTAATTCTTCATTATTATTCTAAAATAATACATAAAGTCTTTTTACTTATAATGTATATTGTTACATGTTATTTTTGGCCTTGGATTTTAATTTTCTATTTTTTGTACATGGGTGAGGATCCCTTCTCCCTCATTTATATAATAAAAAATGCATAGAACATTTTATTCATGAAAAAATTGATGATATAGTCATAATGCACTACTAACATGTTATTACATAACTCTAGAGTTGACTGAACTTTCTATTTTTTTTAAATGAACCCTATTATGTTTAGAAATTTTTGCATTTGAGCTTGGATAGAACTAAAAATAATCCTATATTCCCATACATATCTAAAATAATAATTAGGTTGACATGCAACTACATGTTCATGCCAAGTTAAAAAAAAATTAAACCCATAAAGTTTTATGAAAAGTGAAAAGAAACGTAAAATGTAATTTTAGCCCTTAGAATATCCTATTTGGGATTTATTTTTTTAAGTAGCTAAGAAATAATCATGGATTATGGTTACATTAATATCTTCAAGATATTCATTTTTTAAAAAAGGATTAAACAGAATCTCGGGTCAAATTTTATGCCTTCTATAAGATATGATCCCTCATCATTTCCTTTGTGAATTCTACAAGACCACTTAGAATTTTGGTGGTCCAAAATTGCTTGGGGTTTACCGAGAAACATTATACAATAAATCTTTAAAGGAAATTATTAACAAATAAAACATTAAATTGATCATAAAGTAAGAGATTCAAAATTTATTACCAGTTGGAGGTTGATCACTATACTCAATATCTCTAACAAAATTATTGCAAAATCTCTAGCATTCCACCTTCACCACATTTTGGTGGTTATCATTAAACCAAAATAAACAATATTCATCAAATTTAGATACATTTTGGATAACATCATTACATTTTTTCAAGTAATAGAATGGGCCCATGCCTCTTGGAAAAGGACCATCTTACTTCAACACAATTTTAAAAAATATTATAACCGCATTGAGTGGCCATTTATCATCATCATGTTTAAAGTCGTAGGGTTTTTTTTTAACTTTATATTATGCAAAATCTCTTCTTTTATGTCTCAAATTTATTTACCATTACTAATCACAAATCTAAATTCTTTGGTGTTTTTCAATCTATTTGGAAAGGTTTCCCTCTTACTTGAACATTGTATGTTCTTGTGGCTAAATATTTTAGATATATTCTTACTCACAAAGTGAGTGAGGCCTTATTCAAGGTATTTTACTTCTTGATAGATCCACTCATCTCATTAATATACACTTTGTAGATGATTCTTTCTTTCTATTTGTTAAAAATGAGGCTTATTTTAAAGAGGTGTTGCATTACCTTGATATATTTTGTAGAGCTTTAGGATCAAATCTATAGTGGAACACAACACAATGTTTCAAATAGAGCATGATGCCCTTTCTAAATTGGCTCAATTACTACCAATGGAAATGGATACAAAGAGATGAAAAATTATAATTCCTCAGTATTTTTTTTATTTTGACAACTCTCCCTTTGAACTTTAGTAGTACATTATTGAAAGATTTTTTAAAATATTACCTTTTGGATAACTAAGCCTTTGTCTTTGGTAGATAATTTTCAAGTCTACACCCAAATTATTGTTATCATTCATGTCTATTAGTCTTCTTATTGGGCTCCTTCTAAGGCCTCTTATGTTAAATTATCTTAACTTCATGGAGATTTTATTTATGCCAATGCTTAGTATACCAAAGACTTTCATAGAGTAGCATGGGAAATATGTTGCCTCCCTCAAGACAAGGGTAGCATGGGCATCATTGAATATTTATAAAAAATCTATTTCCATATATGTTAAATGGTTGGTGCATACTAGTGAAGGTGGTTGGTTCATGGAACATTTTATCTAAAAATTACATATTTGTAGGTTGTCTTGTGGAAAAAAATGTTATAAAAATATATGGATTCACACTCTCCTCATCACTGCTATTATGATCAAAATTTAAGGATATTACACAATCAGATGCATCTAGAAATCCACCTAAAATGGATTGGTGATGGGTTCCTAGATATGATTTATTTAAATGACCATAATATATGGTGATTTCCCATCATGACCAATAATAGCATTCCTTTCATTAAAATTTTTGGAATCAAATCCATTTGGATTTATTGAAAAGGCATTACACTATTATAGATCTTCTCTCTTTCAAAGATTGGATTGTGTGGCCTACCTTGAAAAAGAAGATGAAATGATTATATTTTGACGTACCTTCCATCCTATGTATTTAAAAGCTTTTTTAGGATGTCATGTTACACAAGTTTCATCTGTAACCCCTAATTTCTTGGTGTAAAAATTAGAAGTGAAATTATAAACTATTTTTAAGAACTATTCTTTGTATTTAATTTACTAGATTATGATTCCTTTATATTTGGATATTATTTATTTAAATAGATGATGAAGTTTGAACTTTTCAATCTAAATTTGTATTTCTAGACTCAACCATAAATGTAATGTCAAACTCAACCCCAAATGTGCCCATTTTATTTACTGGTTTGTCTACCAAGGTCTGCCACTATGGGAAATACTAAAACACATATGGATTCTTAATTCTAAGTGTCCCACATTCCCTTAATCCAAGACATTTAAACACTTATTTTAGATTTTTACTTATGCAAATAAAAATTTATATGGATCCACAATTTAATCTTTCAATTGGAGAATGGTGTTTTTTGGGGATAATTTTCATTGCATAACATTAACAAAATGTGCAATTTTTAAAAATTTATTATTCTTTTGTAGCTCTAAAAACTTATAAATATAAATTTTTTTAATAATGAATATCTCTCACTTTATTTTTCTATTAATGATAAAGTGGTTGTGATATCTTTTACCTGTCTACAAATTTAGGGGTAAGCACATAAAGTATATCTATAATTTCAAAACCTTCATTAGCTACTCAACCATTTGTGGAGAACCCCTTGTATCATGAGTTGAGTTCCTCTCAATCCATCATTGTAATTTTCTCATCCACTAGATCCCAAATGGCATGCAACCACTCTTACAATTGCTTCTGGCCCTACTTCTCAATGATGGGGTTGTATTCTTATTCACATGGAAATTTTTATGCCGTCCCTTTGTTTTGGTCTTTTCTAGTGCACAATGTTGAGAAAATAGGTTTTCTCATGCCTTTGTCTTGTGTTTGGATCCCCCTTTAGGAGATCCCTCTATTTGGGCAAAAAAATTTACCAAGGATGATATGTGACCACCACCTTTTGGTGTTACTTCCTATACATGAATTTTACACGTGTCTTGGTACTTTGATATGTTATTTTGATCATACTTTAATATAGACATGTTTATTTGGAATTTTATCCAGATATTTTGTGTTGGGTGTGTTTAACTAGTGTGGTTCTTAGTCTGGGGATATATATATGAGTTATAATAAAAAAGATAACATGAGGATAAGTTGAATATGGTTTCAAACCATGAAATTTGACATAATACTTAAATAATGCCAACTATTGATTAAACCATTAATATGGGTATACATAAATAAATACGCCAATGCTAATAAAATAACATTAGGTATATACCATAGGGCCATTTTTAGGTCTCTACATTTTCCCTCGCTTTGAGGTGTGTGCTTAGCCATGAAGTAGGTGGTTTAAGAAAACACTTCAAAGTAATGACACATAAAAGGATATAGAAGGAAACTATTAATAAAGGTATCTAAATGCTAAATTTATAAGTGTTAGAACCTGCACAATCACTTTATTATTCATACGCTGACATGGATAAGTAGAAAAAATTAAATGTTGGTTATGAAATTAATTATTTTCAAAATATGTCATTATGTCTGGTGTGTAGCAGAATTCCAATGGATCCATCATATCATCCAAAGGGATATAAAGGTGGAGTGGATATATAACCTTGTATGTCATTATACAATGAACCTACACATGTAATAACAAGTATTTGTCATCAGGTCACCAAGCATTGGAATTTAAGTTGGAATGCAGTCATTATTGAGTAATGGTCCCTTAATCTCATATTATCATAAATATATTGTGTACACTAAGACATGTGAAATATAAAAACAATGATAAAAATAAATTTAAAATATGATTTTGTCCCTTCAGATATGAGTGGAGTGTATGGAACATAACAAAACTTGTACATATAGAGAATAGAGAATGTTTCCATTATGAGATAATATCATGGAAAATTATTTGTAATGTCATATAATATAAATATCATCATTATCCATGTGGGATTAATCATCTAATAAAATCATTTAATGTGAATGAATAAGATAATGATGAAGCATTGGATACATCATAAATTATGTCATTATACATAAATTTAAATTATAAATCAAATATTTCATTCTGGTGACATAAAAAATATTTGATGTCAATTTACTCAAATCCATATGTATTAATCAAAATGTAAAATAATATTATAAAATTAATTAAATGAAATAGCATGTGTATTTTCATATAAATTCAAAGTGATAAATAAATATCACCTCCTCCTTAATTTTCATATTTACAACTAGAGCTTAAGAGATAATTTTACCATCAAAAGGTAATGAGAATTTATGACACATTTATTGGACCATATGAGGGTTATTTCTATAATAGATGATGATTTAAGATTGGTAATTTATCTTTCTCCAAATTATAGAATTTTTTTACATTTTAAATTATCACACACTTGTAGATCTGGTGGGCAAGAGTATTTTTTCCAAATGTTTATATCATATAGTCTAGACAAGCACTATGTTACCTTGGAAGGATTTGTACAATCCTGGTTAGAGGTTGTACATTCTTGGGCATAACTATAAAGTTCTAGTTAGAAACTTTGAAGTCTTGACATAGCATACTAATTTGATATTTTTGATGCGTACAACTTAAAAAATTATTGAAAACACATTTCAATATCAAAAACATTAATTTTATATTCATTTAATATGATAAATATTACCTAACATGTGCAGAGAAACACCATAGTGTCATGATGAATATAATACAATCACTTAGGTTATAGGAGGAGGATTTGTCACATCTTGACATGTGTCTTAGTTTGATATACTTTGACTGTACTTTTCTCACTACTTTAGATGAGTGATGGAATAATAGCACCTAAAATTTATTTTTATAAATAAAAGAGATCAAAATATCCCTAGAGGATGTATGTAACATCCTTAAATGCTTCCCATCAAGGTAGAACATTCGAAAATAAATAATTCCATGGGGGTGGATGATGATAAGGTTTATGAGTATTACCTCGAGAGAGTGTGACTTCTTTTGTATGGATGGGATTGGAGTTAAATTTGATCTTATAGGGGGACATACCATACACATGGGGTGTTTCATGCTCATTCAGTTGTATGATGACCTATATATATTTTTATATGATGAAAATAGAGGGGGGAATATTATGAGAACACTCTTATAATGTTTATCCTATGATAACTTTTCAATGATTAGGCATGTCAGCCTACCCATTGATTTAACTAACCTAAAAAGACTGCTAGAACTTGGATAGATGGTACAAGTATATAATAAATGATGACACCATAATGTTTTAGATTGGTAAATGATCTTAGATACTCTAAGGAAGGTTGACATCATTTTGAGACTATATATGGATCATCTAGGCTAGGTTGTGGATGCCACATAGATGTAGTGTATCAAGATGAAAAGATGATACTTGTGTGTATATATGATTTTTCATTAGTAGTTTTAGTATGAGCAAGTATTGGGATAGTTCATATTGTTGTTCCCCTAAAAATTATTATCTAACACTATACATAGGGATGCCCATAATGGGACAAAGAAATATAATACATTTTATTGAGGAGAATGCATCAATAGATGTCAAAGAGGACGATGAGAGGAATCTAAACCCAGGGGTTGATGATGTTCAAGATAAAAGGGAAAGGAGGGCATGGTGGTTTGATGTTTGTACAACACTATGATCCTCTCTTGAGGATGAGGGACACTATTCAAAAGACTTTAAGGAGATATAATTAGGAGGCATAGAGGATATTGAAGTAATAGGTGTAGAATAGGAACTAATCATGGTTTCTCCAATTCAAGGGATGTGAGACACATAATGATTTTTTAGAGATCTAAAAGAGTAAGTTTAATATTTTATTTTTATATTTATTTATTAATAGTTTATAAATATAAAAATTGATAGTGAGGGATTAGACCTTCACCATATATGGCATGGTTGAGAGTGACCTAATTCATACTGATGGAAAATCCATTTATGATCAATTCGGATTAATTAGAGGTTGGGATACATTCCATTTATTCAATCTAGTGAATTAGGAAAACATACATACTTAAAATAGATATTAATAAATATATGTTATAGGTGAATAACACATACATTCAAGTTTTAATAGCTACAGTCACATAAGATAGATAAAGATGTAGATATGATGCAAGGATTCCCCCACATGGTGGATATGGGATAACATAGATCATGCTTGCAAAGTACTTGTAACTACAACATATTTATTCCAAAGCAATGATATATCTTGGAAGGGATCAAGAATAGCTTACCTAAATATCTAGATCAAGAAATAGCACATGGATTGTTATCTCCACAAGATCCCTTTCCCATAGGAAAGGTAAGGGGATCATTCCCATACACCTTGAGACATGATTTTTATAGGGCATGTGCTTCTAAGTGATTTCTAACCTACCCATGTTTGTTTAATTTTAGACAACTAATTTTTATATTGTCCTAGTATTTTTTATGTTGTTATTATGGTTGTGTATATGGAACATTGGTTTAGATAGGCTTTTATCTATGCATTTAACTTTGTGTTAGGCCCCATGAAACCTTCCCTTTCCTTAAAAACTTTGTTTTCAGTTCATCTAGGGTCAATAGTAATAATATCATTTAATCTTTAATTCTTAAACATTTTAATATAATCTATTTATTTTCCTTGGGATGCTCCAAGATGATATTTTAATCTTCATATCTTTGTATTTAGGGGTTTTATTTGCCTTGACTAGTGTCAATTTCTAGTTGTATTCTTGTCTAACCACTATCGAACTAGTTTTATAGTGGCCATTTTAGTTGTGGGACCTTTGACACCTTTCATATATTTTTTCACATTTTATTGTACCCTGATTATCAAATTTCCCACTTTTATAATGTTAGTTTGCACACTAATATGGTCTTAATTCTAATTCATGAAGAGTGTGTGTGTGTGTCTATGTACATATATGTGTGTGTGTACATATATATGTATGTGTGTGTACATATATACATATGTATATGTATACATACATACATATATATATAATCATATTAATGTATTTAACATAGATAAATCACACATTATCACAATGATACCCTGATTTGTTCACACACACACACACACACTAATTTTTATCACATCCCTATTTATTGAAGTGTTATATCTGCATACTTATACCAAAAAGAGGATTAATGAAAGACCATATATAAATAACTAATTACTTGTATCTCATATATAATATGGATTATTCCTGAGATCTTCATTTAACATGCTAGATTGCTTGTTATATTGTATGAGTGTTGCTTGTTATATTGCATAATTATACCAAAAAGAGGATTAATGAAAGACCATATATAAATAACTAATTACTTCTATCTCATATATAATATGGATTATTCCTGAGATCTTCATTTAACATGTCTGATTGAGGTAGGCCCTTCAAAATAACCAACATTTTTTAAGGTCTTGTAAGGTATTTTATGAGAATTAGGGTTTGGAAAAAGAATAATTAATTATAGAAGTATTTTATATCAACCAAAAAATATAAGATACATTTATGACAATCAAAAGCTAATGAAGACATCCTCAAATTTTTAGATTGATTTGACATCATCTACTAGTTTCAAACCAAATAACTAGTATCAAACCTCTTTGAAAGTGGTCAATTGGTAATGAACTAGTTTGAAAGTGATTATTTTTTTCACATCATCATATCAATGCATTCTTTGGGTTTGCTTTAGAATTTCCTCAAGGCCTTTTTTCAACATTTTCAATTAGTTCTAGTACACACATTCATTAGAATTAGGTACTCCTTTGAACCTCTTTTATAAATTTTAAAATTTAAATTTACTCATGTTTCACACATTTCAAATTTGTATTTACTATTCCATTATTGTGTTTAGATCATATTTGGCATGTGCCCTTATTTATTAGTATAGAGTAGTGTGTCTTGACATAAAAATAATTTACCATAAAACATTTTTATGAATATTTGCATTCCTACACCCAAACATAGGGTTTCCTACCCTATTTAAACACTTAATCTTGGTAAAATCCATGTAATTATGGTACCTTTTCATGCATTAGTACATTTGGTTCATTTTATTATATTTAGATCCTTTCAACACACTTTTATTTACATTGAACCCTTCATATCCTTATGTCATTTATATTTTCTCATGAACACCTCAGATATGTCAATTTTCTATCTTAAGATCCACCCAATCATCCTTCAATTCAAATTGATATCTATTTCATTATTTTTTTAGCTTTGACCATTTTCAATGTTATCTAAAAGAGGTCTGACCATTTTTTAGAGTGCCTTAAAGTGGTTATGTGCCTTTTGGGTCCATTATGCTACTATGAATTGATTTACCATGCTTTGATTGTTAGATTTTAATTTTTTCCAATGTTAGCCTATGTGATAATGTGTTCTAATTTTAATTCAAATGAACCTATAAATATGCATGTACCCTAATACATTTAGACATTAATTATATGGGCATATATTCTTCACATTTTTTAAGTAACTTATACACTCATATGTATATTTGTAATAAAATAAGGTAGCATTAAGGAGCATATAGTATTCATTGATTAACTTAGGGAGAGAATATTATCTCACTTGGTTTGTGTCACTGGCATGCATAGAACTACATGAGCCATGATTTTGATCATGTGAGATATGTATCTCCAAGCCTCGAGGGAGATTGGGACACTAACCATGCACATTTTATATAGTCTTGTGTTATTGTGGAAAATTAGGATTATATCAAAAGATTATATATTCTTATATTTGTGAGAATTATCGAGTCAATTTAAGCGATGTTTTTTTGCATCTACTACTAGCAAAGGTTTATATGAATTTTAGACATATTGGATTCATATATCCATATTCATATTATGTTTCCACATTCATCCATAACTTATATTTTTTGTGGAAGATCAAACTAATTCACTAGATTCATAGGAGGTCTAAAAGTGGTCATCGTGTGATAACAAAATATGTTTCCTAGGAGATCTTTTACACTATTCTAGATTTTGTTTTCTAGCATCTCGATCATTTACATAACTCAAGTAAGTCATATTCTAGGTAAGTATCTCTTTTTACCCATCTCTTTATCATTTCAAGGTACCTAGTTCTATTTCTCCATTTCCTATCAGTGACCTTAGGTAGGTCTAATTTATTATATTTACCATATTTATCTAGATATCTTTTGCACCATTATTTTACTTAATTAGGTTAGTTTTTTGAACACTTATATGCCCTTGTTTTAAAACACCCTCTCAGACCTCATAAGGTTATATTGTGTCTTTATTTGTATATTGGATTTAATTTGGCATATGATTTCCTACAATCATGCATTTCTCTCTTATTTGATTAGGGTTATCCTTTATGTGTGCCTTATTTTTCCTATATTGATTCACATGCTCTCTTTCCCTCTTAGATTTTCTCTTGTTATGGTTATTATATATTTTATTTTTATAGGGTTGTGCCTCTTGTTTCACTATCACTAGCCCTAGCTCCTTGCATGTTATATACGTTTTTATCTTATGCCACCTAAGGAAGTTAGATCTAATACACCTAATAGGTGAAGTAATAGATTGAGTGGTAAATATATTGAATTTTTTCAAATTCCTTTGATTGGCATTCATGCTCATTTGAAAAATAAAATGTAAATTGTCTATGGGTCACTTGTTCTTCTATTGATAAAAATGTGGATGATATTGTGTGGGGAAATGATATGAATAATAATGATTTAAATGATAATTATTTGAATGATAATGATGTGAATGATATTATTGAAAATGAATCTAAAAAATTTCATGTTTCTAGTGAAGAGAAACTTAGGATTTAAATATTTTTTTTAATTTAGCAAATCCATTCAATAACATCCCAATGTAATTGGTGAAATATCATATGTGTTGAAAGATGTGTAAAAACATACTAGTAATAATGATAATTAGCCTTCGAGAGGTTCCCCATATATCCATGTTAATATGCAATCTAATTTATTATTACACCTAGTCCTTTTATTATTATTTATTTTCCCTTTCATCTTGGTTTAAATGCTTCATTTACACATCCATATGGTTTTCAACCTAGTGTGTCAATTCTAACTTATGCCACTATTGTCTTTACCTCAAGCCCTAAGATTTCCATGCTTCAATAAACTATGCAATCTATGAAACAATAGATGCAATTGATTTCTCAATGGTTTAAAATGATAAGTCACAAGGTTAATTTGAATGACATTTTACACAATGTTTTAGCTTATGAGGTTACCACTTAGATTTTGTCTATTGGTTATTTTTCTCTTGCTTTTTAATTTTTTAATGGAAAAGGAGACCCTTCTCATCATATCAAATATTATATGCTTTGTGTCTATATTTTCTTCACAATGATAAAATATTGACAAAAATCCTTATAATCCTCAAGGAATATGCATTGGATCAATTATATTCCTTATCATTGAGATCTATACACTCTACTTCTTTGACTGATAATTTTTTTGTTCAATTTTCAATCAACATTAGTGAAAAGTTCACATTTTCATAACTTTATCAAATTAAACAATGACCTAATGATAATTTTAGTGAGTATTGTTTTATATTCAAAAAATGATTAGGAAGATGACTCACTAATTAACTAAAATTTAAATTTAAAATATATTCTCTCAATGTTTACTTAAACCCATCAAGTAAATTTTAGTTTTTAACTCATACCAATCATTTAATGAATTTTTTCATACAATTAGAAATTATGAGATCAATCTTATAAAGGTCAACATGCTGCAATCTAGGCCTAATTCCCCTACCACTAGTGAAGCTAAATATCAAGGTAAAACAACAATCAAAACTAAGGTTAATGGCAATACTTTTCAACCTATGAATGACATCGAGAATGTAGTCAATATGATAGATCAACCCCCTAATAGGCTTTTCATTTCATAAAAAAGGAAGAGAAGGCAATTCACAGGGTTATCTGAGGTTCCTCAAAATATGATTAAATAATTACTTAAATGCAATATGATATCTCTACCTCCATAATGAGATTTTGAATCATCTATGCCCTTGCCTAAAAACCATGATTTGGTTGATATTTTTATTATCATATAGTTCAAGGCCATTTTACAAACATATGCATAAATTTGACTCATAAAATACAAGACTTGATTGATAAAAATAAATCCATGTATAAGGTCTCATAAGTATTTTAAATGAAGTAGCTTCTCAAAAAAATAAGCATTTAAAAGTCTTTACCGAACCATTTTCAAATCATGCTACTCAAAACCAAAATCAAGATGATTTTAATATGATACCTACAAAACAACCTCCACAAATTTCTAATTCTCATGCCCTCTAGAAAAAATTATAGGTGTGGTAGGTAACACATGTAGAGAACTTCCTTAAATTGTGTTATATGATCATGAAATCTAGAGTAAAATTATAACAAGGGACCATTAATTATATGGGATTTCATATATACACATTGGTTAACAAATGATATTATGGTTGATAATGGTTCAAGTATGAACATGTGCACAATGTAATTTATTTTCAATCATGAAAACACTCAAAATTATTTAGAATGTACAATCATTGTTATTAAACGATATGAAAGTATCACATTACTTGTCACCATAGGTCCTAAGACCATTTCAGTGTGGTTTCATGTATTACCATATAATGGCAAATATGATGTATTAGACAATCTTGGCTTAATCAAATGAAATAAATCCTATCAACATTACACCAATGCTTAAATTTTATGTATGATAATAAAGTAATCACTATTCAAGGTACTACCTAAGAGTCACAAAAACATGAGTTGTACCTCAAGAGATATGAAAACATCAAATCATATGACCTCAAACAATTTCATCTAAATTTCAATTACATAATCATCTATGCACTGAGGTAATATTATCAAAACATCTTAAGCGTATTCAAGATAAAATCACCTATCAAGGGTTCAATCATATGAAACATCATCCAGACTAATAAAATTGCTCCTTTACAAGAGGATATTACAACTATCACAACCACTTGCAATGATAATGATTACAATAATAGTGATTATAGTGATGATAACCACTATAAAACCCATGATTATACTAATTATGATACTAATGATGATGATGCATTATCATTATTGGATTCATGGTCTTAAGCCATTTATTTCTTGACCATGAGGACATAATGTAATTTATATATATATGTATTATCATAATTTATACAGTTTTAGAATTCAGCATAGAATGCTAGCCCCACATGCCTATATATGGGACATCTCAATTTATTTTATATAGTATCCTTTGATTTATTTTTCTCTCTTTATTTATGAGACATCTAGTATTTTCTCTCTTTCTTATTTCACATATGATTTCTAGGTTCACCATGCTTCCTTCTATCCTTATTCAATATTGTTATTCATCCTTGGTTATTTTTTTCTTCCATTTTATTTTAATATTAGTTTCTATCTTATTTAAATTTTGAAGTCATATTTTTCTTTTATATCATTATTTATTTCTTGCTTTCATTCTCTATATTTATATATCATTCTTCTAACCTCTTTGTTTATGGTGATTGTGTTGTTTCTTCTTAGCCCTAGAATTTCATTTTTATCTTCCATTCCAAAACCTTGTGCAAGCTTCCCCTTGATGAAATCACAATATATATAGAGGTATTTTGCTTTTATGTGCATGGTTCTAAGAAAATTTATAGGTTAGTAAATAACACTCCTCTTCTTTCTTATTCCCACTTTCACCCCTTGTCTTGTTCTCTTCTTATTTGGTTAATTTCTCTAATTTTTTCATGTCTTATAAATTTTATTTGCCTTTATCTTATCTATCACATAGTTAAAAAACTTAGCATATCATGTTTATTTTCCTATTACTAAATGTTTTTATATATACATTATTTATGCACATATTATTGATGGTATTATTGAGTGTTAGATGTAGGATATACAGGTTATTACATATGATTATGAATTCAAATTTACTTTGTGGAAGTCTCATTCTCACACCAGAGGAATCTATGTGTTAACTCTAGGGACATCTCAAATAGTGATTTGAAATATATCTTTATTTATTTTATTTTCATATTAATCTATATATTTGATTATATATATCTTGGTCTAGCATATATCTTGTGTGTTTTGCTTCAGTATTATTTTTTGCTTTATTAAATGAGTGGTTGGCATTAGTTCCTCAAATGTTTTGAATTGTTTATACATCATGTGCCACTCTTATTTTCCCTTTAATTTTTCTACTTACATGTGCATGTTTCTATTTTAATTATTTTGAATGAATGTCTTAAAATAGTGTAAAAATATGGCTAATATATATTTTGTTATACTAATAATACCCTAATCTAAATTGAGAAATTGATGGATTGATATTGCACTTAAAAATATATAAATTGACAAAGCAAAAGATAAGATATATACTGATATCATTTCTTTATTATTTCACCCACAATAAACTTCACTGATTCTAAAAATTCTTTGTGCATACTCTATCATTTCTTAGATTAAAAAATTATAGCTCAAACCCTTCCTGGATGTTTTTGGAAACATTGTGACCTCTACAATGGTTGGTACTATCTTTTATTTTCCATTAATGCGCATGTATATTGTACAGGTTTGTAACCCATCAAAATTATGCACTTGTGCCTATGCATGCTTCTTGCATGTGTGTTCACCCTCAATCATGTAATTCACACAAGCTATTATTTTAAACACAAGGTAAACTTTTTTTTAATTGTAGAGTCAATTATAAATATAAGCATTGACGATGCAAAAAATAGTTTTAAGGTTCCTAAAATAAAATTATCAAGCTATGGGGTATCCCCCATCAACATAGAACATATTAACTAATTATATAATATAAAAAATGTCCCCATACAAGTGACCCAACAACTAGAAATAATAGAAGAAATAAAAATAAATCAATAAAAACCAGCCACCACAAAGGTGGAAAAGTAAGTATTAAGCATCTTGCACCCTCCACCTAGTGGTGCACTCTATTTCATATCCATCCTCAAAATCCACACTATCAGGTCCCTCAGTCGAATATTTATCTACACTAGGTCCCATTTGAAGCTGCCTACTAGCCAACTATGGGGAATAATGGTCAACTTTCTTTAGTAAGCTATTCATATTGTTCATTTTTACATAATCCAAGATGTCCTCCACATCCATCGAGCCACCCCTTTCTATAATTTTCTCAATTTTTTCATAAAATACATTGACATTGTCATCAATCATCTTCCACACAGTATTTTGGGAATCATGATCATGTAACATGGGAGTCAATTCCTAAGGATAAGATATTGTCACCATAGTCTTATCAAAAGATCTAGGGCACAAATTCAAGTCAAATAGGTAAAGGTTTCATTAGCTTATCTATTAATAAAATTTCCCAATCCATCATTGTGTACATCTCTTAACATATTTTCATTAGTTGAAAACCATCTATCTACCCCATTCTTATCAGAGTTGGTCAAGTTTATCCATTACTATATTGGGTGATCTACCTAGTCAATGTATGAATCTCTTATGTAATCCCATTCATGATCATTAATTTTTATCTCGATAGTCAACTGATGGAAAACTACCCATCCTAGATGAGGGCTCAAATTGGGATACCCACTAGAATCTACCAAGTAATCAGAGGTAATTTTGAACAATCATCTCCTGATAAATTGTTCCAACTGATCTTGTGGCACTTTCAGTTGTAGGAAAATATACAAAGAGATAAAATAGAGAATGACTTCCAATGATAATTTAGTAAGCACCCCATCCTTATGTTGGAATACCTCAAGGTTTCATTTCTTCCATAAAAACCATAAAATTTTAGTTGAAAACACAAACCAAAATTTATTAAAGGGTTTAATTTAATTTTAGGACATGCATAACCAAAACCAATGTTTAGCTAGCCAATTTCACATTCAAAGACCACATTCCAACACTTAAGATAGTTATTCCAGAGCTTAGCCACATATGGGCAAGAGAAAAAAAACTTGCTCGATAGTTTGAAGTTCACCGTAAAAAGAACAAAAAGGCTTAGCAAGTCCATAATTACTCAAGATAAAACCAACAACTAGATTTTTGTACATTAATAGCCAACAAAAATAAGATTTTTTAGGTTCAAGATAAGAGGCCCAAATGACATCAAATCTAAAAGACCAGGTAGTCAGAGCATCATACACAAACCAAACATGGTTAAGGGTGAGGTAGGGGGCATTTGAGAAGGAAAGATTTTTATATAGCATTGAGTGGAGAAATTAAATAGAGGGGGGACTTTATTCCACTTCACATTGTCCTAGAACTCACCCTCCTCTTCCATGAAAACCACATTATTCTTCCCCTTCAATGCTTTTTAGAGAAGAGTAAATATTTCATGTTATGTGGAAGGAATCTAAAAACTGGCTCTAATATCTAACCAAGAAGTCCATCCTACATTCAAATAGAGGTCCTTGAAATCCCTCAACCCCTTAGTATACCATTCAAAGGTAGAGCAGCCCCTAGTGAGGGAAAGCGATCTCCTATTGATAGACAAGTTCCACCACAAGGATTTATACCCTTGAAAAGCTATCCCAAACTAGTTTAAAATGTGTTTAACTATGATGAAGGGTTTAACAACATCCCAGGCTAACCAAATGGAAGCAAAAATTGGTAAAATGACCACTTTAATAGGAAAGGTCATAATGAGAAGATCAATAATATTTAGACCTTTCTAGTCTAGTTTTCTTTTGGGAAAGACTCTCAAAATATTATTTCTAACTGGTGCCTTCTAGGGCTCATCTCCTTTGAATGCTCTGATGATCCACTTAACTACAATGTTATACCCTATAACCTAAGATATTTTAACCCAAAGCCCCCAATATTTTTTGGCTTCGAGCAAAATTTCCATGAGATTGCATGACTTTTCTTAGTCCCTTTCCTATCAAACCATAGGAAATCTCTTATGATTCTATGGAGCATGTTAATCTAAGACTTACCAAAGAGCCAACAAGAGGCATAATAGATATTATAAGAATAAAGGACCTTCATGAGTTTTAATGAGGGTATGAGAGCAAAGGGAATACCTAGGTATTTGAACATTTCATCCGGTCCTTTTCAAGTCCAACCAAATTATGACAACTAGTCTAGAGGGTGTTCTTTCCATCCCAGCATATGTGATTTATGCATTGCCACTTTGGAGTTAGAGGTAGAGTAATATATATCTAGTATATCCACCACATGTATCAAGTTATTTTGTTTTAATGTGACAAATAATGGTGTATCATCAGTAAATAGGACATCATTATTAGGTAGAAAAATTTCTTTGATAAGAGGTCCTATATCAAAGAATCTAAGAAGATAATGTAGCACTTCAGTCATTAGAACAAAGAGTGAAGGAGCAAGAGGGCATCCTTGACTAATGGAGCATTGAAGGTCTAGGGATTATGTGAATTCCCCATTGAATTTAATGATGGTTGAATCATCTTTGAAGATAAAATTAACCATTCTACAAAACCTATCATGGAATCCAAAGGCTCAAAGCATTCTCTCAATGAAAGGCCACTCAATTATGTTGAATGATATTCAAAGTCAAGTGAAATCATGCCTACATCTTGATTAGAGTCCCTATCCCAATACATCCCTTCCTAACAACTAATTAAGTTATCTAGAATGTATTTACCTTTACTGAAACTAGTTTGAGTTTTTGAGACAATAATGGGCAGCAAAGAGGAGAGTCTTCTTGCTAAAATATTTTCCAAAACCTTGTAAAAAGAATTGAGGAGGGTAATTAGTCTCTAGTTTTTTACTAAAGATAGGTTACCATCCTTAGGAATGAGTTTAATTACCCCTCTATTGATTTATGGGCCAAGGGTGCTAGCATTAATGGCCTCATTAAAAACCTCCAAATAGTCTTTGGCCAATCACTCCTTATTGGCTTTATAGAATTTAGTAGGGAAACCATTCACCCCTGGCACTTTATCATCTTTGAGTGAGTCAATGGTGGTTTTGATTTCATCTAATGAAATGCAAGCATCAAAGAAACTAGCATGTACTTGTTTCACCTTTTAAGAATGCAGGTGTCACATATTGCCCTATTTTATTCAATGAGGTCACTGGAACCATAGAAAAGGAAGAGACTTGAATAAAATTCAAAAAAAGCTTCTTTTATGCTAGAGGCATCCTGCATAATCTGACCATTCACTTTGATACCATTAATATTTCTTCTTGTGTGTTTGGCTTTCAAAATTATGAAGAAAAACTTGGAACCTCTATCCCCAAGCTTCAGCTAGGTTAGTCTAGAGCGGATCTATGCCCCCATAGAAATATAATTTTGAGACTATCTAACTTGATGTTTTAAGAAGTTAAGCTCTTCAAGCAGTTTCCCATTAGTTGGGTCAAGTTACAAAGATATTTTAGCATGTATAAGCTTCTCTTGAGTGTCTCTTGTAAAATTTTTGTGCCTTTTAGCTTTGATTTGACCATAAGTTATCATAATTTTTTTGGAGGTTTTCATACAAGAATTTCACTAATCAATTTTAGAGATGGATTTACAGACAAATTTCCCAATGTTATAGGATGACTAAAGACCCTCCAAACACACATTGTCATACAAGTGGGACACATTAAATTTATATAGTCCTTTAAAGGATAGGGTATCTTTATCCTCCTCATAATTTAATAAGAATGCCATTTCAATAGGATGGTGGTTTGACATTGTAAATGGTAGCACTGTCACCACATTACCATCCTTATTAGGGGTCACAATGAGTGAGTGCCTATTCAATTGAAACCTATCAAGTTTAGAGTATTATCTTTTATTGTTGCTTTGATTATTACATTAGGTAAACTAGATTCCTCTACTTAGGTTTTTACCATTTTGGAGTAGGTCTGTAATCATGTGCATTCTTTTAAATTTGGACCAGAAAAAAATCTTGTTACCTTTTTAGGCCAGGTGGTCACCTCTAATTTTATCCTCTTTTTCTTCCACCATGTTAAAGTCTCCTCCAAAGATCTGACTTTTTTCAAATTGGTAGCCAGCTAGTTTCACAGATCAAATTACTCCCTATAGTCATTAGGGGCATATATGTTACATAGGCCAAAGCACTAATTTTGGATTTCTAGCAAGACCAAAATAACTCTATTACAGTAGGAGACACCATGATCAAGGATACAATCTTTCATAACAAGGTTGACCAAGAAATATGTCCCACCTTTCCCTCATTAATGGTTAGTGGAGAACTGAGGAGCATTTTGCCAGAAAAATTTTAAGACTAAGGAGAGCTGGGATCCCATAGCCTTGACTTGTTGCAAACAAAGAAAGTCTAAAGTTTCTCTTGAATGTCTGAATTGTCTCACAATTGGTTTTCTATCAGGGGATTCCAACCCTCTCACATTCCAACTTACAATCTGCATATAAAACTAGCGGGTAGAAGGAGTTAAATTAGATTGACCATGGGGTTTACCCCCACTATTGTAAAACCTTTTAAAATAGTTTGGGACTTTAATTTCCTTGCCCTTTTTCTTGAAGGGTTATGGTTACTGTGAGGGGACTCTTTTACTAACTTTTTTTCTCTTTGGGTGTAGAATGTTCCATCAAGGTGGAGCATGAATTTATTTTAAATTTTTTCCCTCCTCATTTATACATCCATTTCTTAGTAGCTAGTGTGTCTTTATGAGTCAAAGGATCACCACCTAATTTATCTATCTCTGAAGTAGACTTATCATTTCTTTTTTTCTTTGAATAAATAAACATAAGGTAAACTCCATTATAAATATTTATAAGATTGTCAGGGGGCAAGATGTTAGAGATAACATTATGTAGAGTAGGGGTTTTAGTTAGGAGAACCACATATTCCTTAGAAGGAGAGTCTGATAGAGTTTTATATTCAATAAAAGCATCATCCAGGCTATTTGGTAGGCAATTGATCACATCAGGTAAGGGATTCAAGTTGTCAATAGAAGGAAATGAGGGGTCAGGCATCTAAGATGTGAGGGAGGATTCATCTAGACCCCACTCATTCTCAACCTCAAATCCAACATTTACAGAAGCCACCTCAGGGGGCACTATCTTTCAATGGTACAATATTAAATAGGGGGTTTTTAAAGACCTATAAATCATCTAACATACACTCATTTTTTGGGGCATCTTTCTCTCTTTGTTAATTAGATATATTACCCTTATTAACCAATAGGATATTTTTTCCTGATATGTCCATTTTTTTTGCAAAAAAATCAAGCATTCAGACTGCCCAATCCTCTGAGAGCACAAGTATGGGACTTTCCCTTAATTTTAAAATTGAGGGAATATAGAAAGAACTCCAAGGGCTCTAAAGATATTAAAACCCTAGCATTCATATGGGTAAGTGACCTCCTGGTATACTCAATTTTTAGTACTTCCCTGAGGGGTTTAAATGCTTATGGTAAAAAATTCCACAATTATATCGGCACTCATTCAATATCTACCCATCTGGGAGTAATTTTGAAAATGAGGTCATTACAATCTATTTTTGGGCTCCACAGGATAGCTTTAATTATTGACTAGCCAACATTCCATAAGGGTTTATTGATATCCCTACATTACATATTGTATTTTTTAAACAAAATCATAAATACCCCTTTTTGAATCATTCAACAAAAACTAATATACAGACCCAATCTTTTACCCCAAACAGAGTTGAGCTAGTTATCAAAAAAAATCCTAGAAGGAAAATAATTATTGTTTAAACAAAAAAAAATCCCTACATTTTTTAGCTTGAGTTTCTCTTGTTGTAGGTTAGTTTCCAGGGAATCATTTGCCACAATAGTCAAGGTCTTAGAAAGGCTAGGATGCTTACCAATTTGGCCTTCACTACACTCTTGTTCTCCATGTTCCTCATTGCTCAGCGTAAATTTAGCTCCTTCTAGGTGCTTAGCCACTTCTTCTTATTGTAGAGTTTCATTAAAAAACTTTTTTGGTAAGCCATATGCTTCGTCTTCCACCTAAGATGGGCCAGAATAATTGCTCTTATGATTGCATATCTTATCACCCCCTTTAGAATCACCTGGCTCATTAAGGCCACCATATTTTCTCGTTCTCCACACACTCAAGGCTATCAAATCTGAGTATTTCCATAAACCACTACAATTAATTCATGCCCCTTCAAAATCTCTTAAGGCTATGGGATGGCTGACCAAGAAGGGATGTGCATGTAAAAGCAGACAGTACACCTCAGCCCACAAAATAGACTTAATACCAAGCAAACCAAATGAAATAAAACAATTTAGATGATAACAAGAGAATTAAAAATAAAATAACACCACTTTCATCATGGGGAAGAGAAATAATAGTCACAAAGGAAGCAAAGGTGACCAAGGCAAGTTGCTTAGAAAATCTTGAAGCACCATTAATGGAGGATGACTCTTCATCTCCCCATTGCAAAGCTTCAAACTTCTCTTCTCATTCCCATTCCTTTTTCGCAAGATGAAATTTTAAAAATGAGTAAGTATTTGTGTTGGATAGCCCCAACCAATCTCTATTGACTGATTGAGCATTGCCTACATTTCAATACTCTAAAAATGGTTTAAACCACAAGTATTTCTCCCACCTATTTGTACTATGTGCAAGATCATGATTAATTTAGAATATGATGCAATGTTTTAATTTTGACACTTGGAACCATGCACCTTTGACTTACATGTGTATTCAATCTTGGCTCTAGGGATGATACTTTTATGGAATTTTAGATGTGTATCTTGGCTATTAGCCTTGTGATATGTGTCAATAGAGTGCTAGTAGATTTATCATGGTTTTCAAGACTTACTAATATGATTACTACCTTAGGATTTATTTTTATTTATGGTTTACTCTTCATTATTTCCTGTTATGACCAACCCATGAAACCTATCTAGGTTGACCTAATGAAGTCTTCCCAATTTGAAACATATATATTAGATGATCATGGACATTGTCAATAGATATAGACATCTATGATAACCATAAATTTCATGTTATTGGTCATACTATTTTGAGAGTGAAAATTAGAAATTTGAGAGGTGGAGAAGGTCCATTCAGGGTTCTAGAATGTTCTTGTACAAACTAGGTTGATCTTGAATATGTGTATCCGATGAATACTTTTGGACAAGGAAATAGGTGGTTAGACAAATAGAGGGAAATTATGCACAAGTGTTAACTATAAATGTAATATTAAATTATGTCAAAGTTTACCAAAGTTTATGTTTCCAAAGTGTCTAATGCCAAATTTATTTGTCTATAGTTTCTTGATGTTTCTCTCTTATCTCCCCTATAGAGGATCATTTTTTGTATATTTTGTTTCACTTTTTTTTTAAATTTGTATTATACTGGACTTTTTTACTATATGTAACATTGACTGACTTGTATAATATTGTTTACTTCATTTTATCTAAGTGTGATATGATTTCTATATGCATTGAGTGTTCAACGTGTTTGCTTTCTTTACTCTATATTTCTATGGGTGATGTCATGATCTCTATCATGTATGTTAGCTCTTGATTTCTTATATATTTAGGTAGCTTACATTTCCATGGTTTGTACCATGCATATATTTAGCCATATTATATTTATGCTTCATTAATTATATATTTCCGTTAGGGGCATGATATGCCCATGCTTATGTTGATTATACATTGTTTATATTAAGGCATGTTTTTTCCATGCTCCATTTTATCCACATTGGGCAAAACTATTATTTTTTCATTCATTAATATATCTTTGAAAATTATGGCATAATAATACATCAAGGCATATCGCATGTAACCTACTTCCTCCCCCTACCCATACAAGAGAAACATTCATTTCTTTTCTTATATGAATTTTGCTCGATCATATTACTATTGGGATATATATTATTGCTAAGCATTAATGATGATATATTTCTATGGTTATATATAAAAATTTTTATAAATTAATTTTAATGACAACACCATCTTATGATTATATATCAGTGTTTATTTATGGTTTCCTATTTTACACATGGTACATGCAATCTTTTTTTTTGAGATGTGTAATATGCAAGTTATCCCACACCTCAAAATTAGGTATTATGATCTGATTATACTACCATTAAACAAATGATAATACACTATATATTTTTTCACCCATATAGTTTTATTTTATTATTCAAACACACTTCAATTATTTTATCCTAGATTAGATTAAAAAAACATATGCCAGTTAATATTTTTTTAGATATGGTTGAGTAGTTCACATACCAGTGGTGTATTAATTCCTATTATGTCATCACTCAGCTATTTAAATAGATTCATTTCTTATCAAGTAATATATACATTGATATACTTTCAAATGTTATTATTATGTTTGGAGGTACACTTGATTTTACAAATGAATTGTCAATGGTAGTAATGGCATCCATACAAATAGCAAGGAGATATGATTTTTCTATTTTGCATGTCATAGAAGTTTGAAACTATGATAAGGTATCCTCTCTCATCATTTTTAATTTTATATCATTATCATATATGGTATTAACTTACGTACTTATGGTCATGACCTCATCACCAAAACCTCTCAGGTATGTTTTTTTTGTTTTACTTTGATGCATATGTGTGCACACACACACCAAATTGAAGCATTATGTAGACACCTAGTTTTGGTATATGCCTATTATTTTATATGTTATGAGTTTTTTAATGTATATATGGATCATAAATTCATGGTAGGCTCCTATTAACAAATTTTTATTTGTGTTGGGTCCTTGCAAACTTGCCTTGCCTTGAAAATTTTACTTTTAATTCATTTAGGAGTAATCATAATATCACCATTTAATTCATAATTATTTAAAACCTTTATATAAACTATTTTTTTGTCTCATGATGCTCTTGCAATCCTCAAATCTCTTTTTTAGCATTTTTGGTCACTTTAACATGTATTAAACTAGTTTGTTTCTAGTTTGACCACTATCAAACTAGTTAAATAGTGTTTACTTTAGTTGTGGGTATGTTGACCCCTTTCCTTAATTTGTATATATTTTATTTTGCCTTTATTTTTAGCTTTCCTACTTATTCATTATCATCATATACACTAATAAGGTCTTAATTTGAATTTTAGAAGTCTACATATACATGAGCACATTAATACATTTAACATAGACAAAGAGATCATGTATCATTATAATAGTGCCTTGATATGTTCACACACACTCTAATTTTTATTGCATATATATCTATGAAAGTGTTATATTTGCATAATTTTACTAAAAGGAGGTTTAGTGAAATATCATATAGGATCAATTAGTTTCTTGTATATCATATATATGGATAAGGGCTAAGATATCCATAGTACACACTGGACTGCTTGTTGAATTGAGTGTTGATTTATAAATTTATTCAACAACAAGGATCTCACTAAGGCATGCCTCTCAAAATAATGAGCAAATTATTAATGGCTTGCATGGCCTTTTGTGATAATTAAGGTTTGGAGAAAGAAGTAATTATGGAAGATTCATGCATCAAATTAATAACTTGAGAGAGGTTTCTAACAAGTAGAAGCTAACAAATATATCATAAAAAATTCAGATTGATCTAACATCATCTACGAGTTTCGAACCAAAAAGTGGTATTAAACCAATTTGAAAGTGGTTAGTCGGTATTAAACCAATTTAAAAGTGGTCATTTTTTATACATCATTAGATCACTGCATTTTTTGGATTTTCTTTAAAATTGACTTAGGGCATGTTTTTCATCATTTTTAAGAGTAAGTCATAATTTAAGTATTCCTGTATGAACCTATTTTATCAAGTTTCAAGTTAAATTAAACCCATGTTTCACACATTTCATATTTGTATTTACAATTAAATTACTATGTTTAGATTATATTTGTCTCATGCCCTTATTTTTTTGGTTTAGTGTATTATTTCTTAAGCCAAAACCAATTCACCATAAAACACTAATATATTTTATCTTTTGCTTCATATATGCATGTATATTTACATGAAAATGTATGTGACATGAATGTGAAAATGTGTGTGTTTTATTTCTAAAATGAACATAATAAATACAAGTACAAAATTAATTAAGGCAAAGCAAGGACACAAATGTATAGCAATTGGAATCAAATTATGCAACTCATATCAAGACATCTCAAAATAGTATTTGTTTTCATATCATGGAGTATTATAAATCAAATTCATAATATAGGAATAGTAAATCATTAAGCACTATAATATCATTGAATTTTGCATGTTATTTGTACTCATGTCAATTATTCACAATATTTATCTATATATATCTCATATGTTAAGAATAAATAACAAGAAATTTGTCCACTAATTTTGAAAACAATTGCAAACTAGGATAAGGCAAAAATAAAAAAGGAACCCTACTCATCCACTTTTTATATCTAAACTTACTAATTATGACTATAATAGCAAAATATTTGCTTATTATTTAGAATTCATTATGGATCTTAGGCACATAAAATCATAAGAAATAAATTAAGAAAAATTGAAGTATGAAAGAGGAAATTCTTACATACAAGATAAATCATAAATATAAGGCAATATCTTAAATCAAATATTCATTTAAAAAATAAAAGCATATGACATAAAATTTTAGATAGAACATGGAAGTGTAAATACTAAAATTTAATATTTATAGCATCTCAGTCTTGTACATTTGACAAATATCAATCAGGGCTCTACCCTTTAGTTCTAGACCTCTATGCTATCAAAAGGCTCAAATTTGTCATCTCATTTTGGCCTAGATACTTATATCTTATTCTGATCCCTATCATTCTAACGACCTAGGTCTTTTGTATTACATAAAAAGCTTAAAACTTGATAAACATCCTTCACTATCATTTTGAGATCCATACATATTTTTTAGCCTACTGAAACAACTGCCAATAGGAGTGTTTAAATCCTTATTTAGTGTCTAGTTACCAAAAGTCATCCAAATTTTAAATATTTCAAAATCTATGGGTCAAATTATTTATCTTATTGAACCCTATATTGATATATTTTCAAAAGGTGTGGTATAAATACAAGTTTAAGCCTGCCCATTCCTCATCTAGAAAATACCAAGCAAGCACCTACTAAATCTCAATCAATTAACTGTACAACTAAGTTATTATACCTTATTTTCATATCAAGCATAAGATCAGTCATATGATAGGTCTAAAACATTTAAATAGAGAATCATGAGTGATATTTATCAAATTATAAGATAGATCACTGCATGCATCTTCATATAGTATATTGCACCCTTGTGCACACACACTCCCATACATAGGGGATAAATACATAAGTATGAGGCCCTCCTTAGATTATTGGCTATGTAGGTAGTATTCAGTGATCGAAGGGTCATTTATGTTAGCTTGACATCATGAACCTACTAACCCATTCTTAACAAATTCATTATAAGGGTGAAGAAGGGTGAAGATTTAGGGTTTGACCAATTAGTAAAGAGTGATAGTTTGAATCCTAAATCTAAATATATTAACATAAAGGTGATAAAAAACTAGAATAATGAAGTTGGTTGCATTGAGATCCAATCATTATTTCATAATGGACACTTGCATCATAGTTAGATATTAGTTTCGACGGTAGTGTCTGAATATGACGATAGTGTCTACAACTACAAAAGTATAATTTATAAAATTTGATAATGAATCCAACATATTGATCCTACATAATTTCCACCTATTTTTAGTTTAAATATGCTTGTGCACAATAAATCTAGTTAAGTGTTATTTCTCTTTGGTATTGCAATCAATTTAACATCTTTCAAATTTCGTACTTTCTATATTTAGCATATCTCAATATTATAATTCAAAATATTTATTTATTTTAGTTTAAAAATTCATTGGTCTAATATAGATTAGTTTATCACCTTTATGCTTAACTTTATCTTTACCATTTCTAAATTTAGGGTTAAACATTAGTAAACCTAACCTTTGGTCTTCAAACCCTAGATTGACCTAGGATTTCTTGATTTACTATATTCCTAAATTTTAATTTCAAAATATTAAAAATTTTAAAATTATAATTTCTTTTCCTAGAATCATGTTTAATACAAATACATCTACTATTTATTTCAAGGCACAATATATTATGGTATTATTTGCTTTTTATTCCTCATAAATTGTTAAACTAATCAAAGATATAATCAAGCAGAATAACAAAATTGGTAAATAAAAAGAGAGTGTTTTAAAACAAAAACAAACTTTAATCTCTCTTTACAACTCTTTTTGTAATAATATAGACCTGGTTTTTATATGGTAATGTGCTTACTCAAAACTATGTGTTCCTTGTATTGCCTATTCAAGTGACACCTACCATCCCTCTCCCATTATTTGCCCATGGATTATATCAGATTCCACATTCCACATTGTTACTACATAAAAAGGCAAGGGTGCCCAACCTATCACACCACTTGTCAATATATAAAAAGTTCCTCCCAAGCCTAAAATGGTGATTAAAAGTAAAGGATGTGATCTTTTCAACCAATTAAACAATACACATGCTAAGATTTCAATCCTCAAGATTTCAAAATAATTTATTATATATAAGGATATCTTATATGAAGCATTGTATGAAACATAAGTACCAAGTGATATAAAACCAACTTAATTTGTTTATTTATGTAAGATATCATAAATAATGTTAATCTCATTAATTTTGATCCAAATATTTACCATCAAAAGAGAGTAATAACAAAGGCTTGCCTTTATTCATACAAGTTTGTATGCTTAACAAAAGAATAAAAAGAGTGTTAGTCGAAAATGGGTCTAGCCTAAACATTTAAGGCATGGAATTCTTAATAAAAATGGCTATTAATACCAATCTTCTCATAAAATCAAATGCACATGTCAAAGGATTTGATAACTTAAGTATCCTACAAATTGGACAAATCACATTAGATGTCAGGACCAAAAATAATATCAACTACATTCCAAGTAATGTCTCAATCATTGATTTATAACTTACTTTTGGGTAGACCTTGGATACACATGATGGAGGTTGTCCCATCTACATTGTGTGTGTGTGTGTGTGTGTGTGTGTGTGTGTGTGTGTGTGTGTGTGTGTGTGTGTGTGTGTGTGTGTGTGTGTGTGTGTGTGTGTGTGTGTGTGTGTGTGTGTGTGTGTGTGTGTGTGTGTGTGTGTGTGTGTGTCAAATTTATATATGATGAGGTATTATGGACAATGTTTGTCGATAACAAAACATTCAATTTTTGTCAAATGTTACATTTTGACATGGAAGGGGTTCCTAAACTTATTCCACCAAATAAATATATTCCACTTGAAAACATACCAACCTATGAGATGTGAAAATCAATTAAAAAATCATCTTAAACCTCAAGATGTTTATAAGGCACTAGCTACTGAGGTGCACATGGATGCACACGTATAATAAAAACCATTACCAAAAGATCCAATAATAATAAAATAGTAGGAAAATCTAACACTTGAGTTTCCTTTAATGGTTAATATCGAGAAACAAGATGGAAAAGTTTCATATTACTATGATAGTGATGATGAACTTCCACATGATATGACTGATGAACAATTGCAAAAACTTAGTTTCAATCCACTTGAGCATATTTCATATAACCTATTAACACCTACAAGTCATAGTACATACAAGTTAAACTCATCACCAGAGGATAAAAAAGCACATTCAGATAAAAGCAAAGCAAAATTATTAGAAGAGTATGTAATTGATTATTATTCAATCCATCTATATTGGCTACAAACATTAAGTCAATCTTACAAAGGACAAATATAGATACATCATGTAAATAATGTGGAGTTCTCTCATACAACTCCACAGTAGATTTTAAAAATCACAATAAAAAAACATACTCTGAATATAATAATTTCTATGTTACTTAAGCATAAAATGATATCTTTACCTCCTAACAGACACATATCAAGCAATTGAATCATTCCTAAATAAGGGTCAGCATATTGTAACTATCATCGGATTATTGACCATAATACAAATCAATATGAGACATTACAAAACCAAATCCATAAATACAAAAATGAAGGACGTATAAAGATCATACCTAAATGGTGGAAAAGACCTCTGATTTCTAATATTTTAAAAGAAAAAAGTGGAATGAAGCATAATTATAAGCATCCATGCCACGAATATCTAACTATTACTGTAAATATGGATGGGATCCACTATCAACATCTCTAAGTTGCTATAAATAATAAGTATTACCACATTACAGCATATGGGACATGATTATATGAGTTACAATATTCTCTAAATTTTCCATAATCTCTTGGGTATAATATATTACCCATTTCATGTGGACCAAAGGAGGTAGACCTTATTGTATGGGTAATGGATCAACAACCACATTTGACTTTGCATCTTGGACAACACTAGTTGACTAATATGAATGAAATTTTTAGTACTAAAAATAAATGCCTTACTTTCCAACATGACAAAAAAATAAATTTGTATAATACATGATGGATATGATGATAGATAACTACCAATAGATTTTGGTAGAGAGTTACCAGTAAATACCTAAGAATTGGCAATAATCTAGTATAAACAATTTTGGCATACATGGCCACCATGCAATGCCTTATCTCCTAAATATGAAAATTTTTTGGATGAATTGTTTCACATATTGAATATTCAATAAAATACAAAAAAAATCAAATTGAAAAGAGTAAATCCAAAAATATTTAGCATTCCCATGTTTTATTACCTCTTTGACACCTATGTTATTAGATTTATGTTAGTAGATAGCATATCATTTCTTTCTATATACACATATGTTTCATACATATTTTGAGTGTGATACAGACATACCTAGACACATGATATACTTGCTTACATATGTTGGACCTCTCATCTACCTTCATCATATAGTACATTGGGGCATCTACTTCTTTGATAATAATTGATATAGGTTACATATCTTTTATGATCATTTTTGCATTATCATGTTTGAGATTATATACTAATGTTTACACATTCTTATATACATGATCATATATTTCACAATGCACTTGATATGCTATGTTATATAACATTTTTTTATAACACATATATGCAAGGACTATTATGACATGCATATGATGGTTGGTTATACTTCATCTATTCATATTATCACTTCATTGAGTGTACTTCAGTGCTTGTTATTGTCTTACTTATGGAACATTTGACTATGTTCCTTATTTATTGGTTCTTGTGCAAATGTATATTGTTTGTACATTTGAATATGTCATTCTATGTTGATTGGACATTAGAAGATGCCACTTCCTTTTAATTGTACAGAATTTTAACATGCCCCTTGTATGAGGTCTTCTTTGAATATTATTTTGTATTACATGGAATGGTCTTGTATGTGTGCTTAATTATTTATTGAGCTTGTATTATTACTCTCTATATTTTGTCATGATCCATATCATTCATCTTATGACTTGATGTAATCACATATTATGATCTTCATTGATATATCTACTTCAACATATTATCCCTACTGACGATAAAAGATTGGTATCAGAGCCACGGAACCACTGTTTTCTATTTTGGAGGAACTATACTTTGTAAGAAATTTACTAGCTTCGACTTTTTGAGTTCTCTGCTTTGAAAAAATCTTTGGGAAAGTTTATTGCATCGAGTCTTCAGCCATTTTTAAATTGTCATAGGCCTCTTTATCTCTTCATCCTCTATTTCCCTTACTAGAATTTTCTCGCTTACCAGACCTCAATTCTCTCAGCCATGGAATTCGGCAAAGCCTCTACCTCCTCCACAGTAGAAATAATGAATGAATCTGAAATAGAAGGAACCTATGAACTTCCCTCTTTCATTCCTGAACAAATATCTGATTGTCCAAATATTGAAATTACAGAAGAAACCCTTGAAAAATAAAATAGTCTGTACAAACCTCCGGCTATAAAAGCTTCACATATATATAAGAAGTCTGAATTATTAAAATCTAAGATTGTTTATAATTCTACATATATGTCTTTTGTAAAACCCCGAATCAAATCTATCAAGTTAACCCTTAGTTATAAGCCAAAGAAGAGTTTTCAAACAAATTTGCTATCTTTGTTACCTGAACTAGAGATCAATTACATCAGGTCACATGAAGATGTGAAATTTGTTCACTTTGGTCTTATTAGAATACATATAACTCCTTTGATTCTTGGTAATATAAATCCTGTTATATATCTTGCTTTGTGTGATCATCGTCAAGTTAGTTCAAGCATTCTTGTCAAATATCCAGTCTTGGTCGCTTGAACGATGAAGTTATTTATTTTGAGTTTTGTCTTAATCTCTCTGTCACAGTCCGTGATAAGGGATGTAAAGAAGTTAAAAATGGATCTCTAGATTGTTGGGGCTTGTTCACCTCCCTTTTTGGTCTTGATATGTTCAGTGAATTTAAGTATGCCTCTATTAATATTTCTGTTGTCTATAGTATGACAAATACTAATCATCCAAAGATCTTAGAAAATCTGCCTTATGCAAGAAGATTAAATGGTGTTGTCCAACTTTAGAAAGGTCATATAGAGTCTATAGAGATACCTTCTGATTGGAAACTTGACTGGTTGAAAAATGTTTCTCCTAGGATGAAAGGTCAAGCCACAGTACATAAAAGTGATGGCAGAAGTGTAAATATACTTCCCAGATCTTTGTCTATTAATTCTTCTCGTCTTTCTCCTTCCAGACCATCCACTTCTTCTTCCTTTAGAACTGTTAAAATAGGTCATATCCTAATAGAAGATGAAGAGATCAACCAAGGGAATGATCCAAAGGATCAATTACCCTACACAATGATGAATCTTCCAAGAGAAGATAGTCTGGAATTCTACACAGAAAACAAAGTTACTCTGTACAAAGGTGGAAGATGGCCACCACATAAAGGAATTTATAAGTAGCTAGCAGGAACTGTACTGTATTTTTTGGCCACTTACCAAGGAGATGTTGAACCCTCCAATGAGTTTAAACAAATAAATTATATTGCAAGGTTCAACTCACACTTTACAAAGAATTTTGATGATCTCTATCGAGATGTTTTGTATATTAGAGATAATATAGAAAAGATACAGAAAAAAGTATCTTCTATTGATTCTAAACTAGATATTCTAGAAGATATTTTAGATTGGCTTTCAAAATAAGATTAGCAAGCAAAATCCTCTACTGAAAAGCCTAATTTTTTAGTAACTTTCAGCTCCAATTTCAAGACTGGCAAAAAGCAGTCTAATACTACCCTTATGCAAAGAACACATGTCCAGTTGCAGCCCTGGTATCTTAATATTGATGATCTGTTAAATCCACTGAATGAGATCACTGCATGGTGTAATTCTATGAGAGTCATTACTATTAATGCACATTTAGATCAAGCTGGCACAACTTGCTTTGCTACAAAGTTTTTTTGGGGTATTATTAATCAATGGTGGAATACCATGTCTGAAGTCGAACAGTATGAGCGAGTACATAATCAGCCTAATTCTTTAGCCACCTTATTTAATTTATTGATTAGTGAGTTTGCACCTCTAGTTGCTAATAGAGAACTGGAATCTAAAAAATGGCTTCTCAAAATGGAGCTTTGTGATTTAAAGTAGTTTGATGCATTTGCTAAACAATTCAGAGAATTAGCATATGAAAGCAGGAGCTTTTCATCCACTGAGATAAAGATCAAATTTTTGCATGCTCTACCATATAATCTTATTGATAGAGTTATTTCTTATATTTATCTTAAGGGACTGACAATTGAAGATCTCTCCCTCTCAGATGTGATTGATTTTTCTAAGCAGCAAGCTATGTGTTTAGTCTCTAAGACTAAGTCTATCCAAAAGCTCACCAAGCATCAAGCTTCTCAGATTGTTCTAGCCTTTCTTGAAACAACCCCATTTGGTTGTCGGCCATTTATACAGGCTCACAAATAGTAGAAGCAGTGCTGTAAACATCTTTCCTTCTAGTGCTGCTCCTTTTCTCGCAAGCATTCCTATGCACCTCCTCATCATTTCCTTAAGAAACAACGCACTGCTCGTCCTCCCTCCAAACAACTGATTTGCTATATTTTGTCATGATCCATATCATTCATCTTAGGACTTGATGTAATCACATATTATGATCTTCATTGATATATCTACTTCAACATATTATCCCTACTGATGATAAAATATTGGTATCAGAGCCACGGAACCACTATTTTCTATTTTGGAGGAACTATACTTTGTAAGAAATTTACTAGCTTTGACTTTTTGAGTTCTCTGCTTTGAAAAATTCTTTGGGAAAGTTTATTGCATCGAGTCTTCGGCCATTTTTAAATTGTCATAGGCCTCTTTATCTCTGCATCCTCTATTTCCCTTACCAAAATTTTCTCGCTTACCAGACCTCAAATCTCTCAGCCATGGAATTCGGCAAAGCCTCTACCTCCTCCACAGTAGAAATAATGAATGAATTTGAACTAGAAGGAACCTATGAACTTCCCTCTTTCATTCCTGAACAAATATCTGATTGTCCAGATATTGAAATTATAGAAGAAACCCTTGAAAAATAAAATAGCCTGTACAAACCTCCAGCTATAAAAGCTTCACATGTATATAAGAAGTCTAAATTATTAAAATCTAAGTTTGTTTATAATTCTACATATATGTCTTTTTTAAAACCCTGAATCAAATTTGTCAAGTTAACCCTTAGTTATAAGCCAAAGAAGAGTTTTCAAAAAAATTTGCTATCTTTGTTACCTTAACCAGAGATCAATTACATCAGGTCACATGAAGATGTGAAATTTGTTCACTTTGGTCTTATTAGAATACATATAACTCCTTTGATTCTTGGTAATATAAAGCCTGTTATATATCTTGCTTTGTGTGATCGTCATCAAGATAGTTCAAGCATTCTTGTCAAATATCCAGTCTTGGTCGCTTGAACGATGAAGTTATTTGTTTTGAGTTTTGTCTTAATCTCTCTGTCACAGTCCGCGATAAGGGATGTAAAGAAGTTTAAAATGGATCTCTAGATTGTTGGGGCTTGTTCACCTCCCTTTTTGGTCTTGATATGTTCAATGAATTTAAGTATGCCTCTATTAATATTTCTGTTGTCTATAGTATGACAAATACTAATCATCTAAAGATCTTAGAAAATCTACCTTATGCAAGAAGATTAAATGGTGTTGTCCAACTTTAGAAAGGTCATATAGAGTCTGTAGAGATACCTTCTAATTGGAAACTTGACTGGTTGAAAAAAGTTTCTCCTAGGATGAAAGGTCAAGCCATAGTACATAAAAGTGATGGCAGAACTGTAAATATACTTCCCAGATCTTTGTCTGTTAATTCTTCTCGTCTTTCTCCTTCCAGACCATCCACTTCTTCTTCCTTTAGAACTGTTAAAATAGGTCATATCCCGATAGAAGATGAAGAGATCAACCAAGGGAATGATCCAAAGGATCAATTACCCTGCACAATGATGAATCTTCCAAGAGAAGATAGTCTGGAATTCTACACAGAAAACAAAGTTACTCTGTACAAAGGTGGAAGATGGCCACCACATAAAGGAATTTATAAGTAGCTAGCAGGAACTGTACTGTATTTTTTGGCCACTTACCAAGGAGATGTTGAACCCTCCAATGAGTTTAAACAAATAAATTATACTGCAAGGTTCAACTCACACTTTACAGAGAATTTTGATGATCTCTGTCGAGATGTTTTGTATATTAGAGATAATATAGAAAAGATACAGAAAAAAGTATCTTCTATTGCTTCTAAACTAGATATTCTAGAAGATAGTTTAGATTGGCTTTCAAAATAATATTAGCAAGCAAAATCCTCTACTGAAAAGCCTAATTTTTCAGTAACTTTCAGCTCCAATTTCAAGACTGGCAAAAAGCAGTCTAATACTATCCTTATGCAAAGAACACATGTCCAGTTGTAGCTCTGGTATCTTAATATTGATGATCTGTTAAATCCACTGAATGAGATCACTGCATGGTGTAATTTTATGAGAGTCATTACTATTAATGCACATTTAGATCAAGCTGGCACAACTTGCTTTGCTATAAAGTTTTTTTGGGGTATTATTAATCAATGGTGGAATACCATGTCTAAAGCTGAACAGTATGAGCGAGTACATAATCAGCCTGATTCTTTAGCCACATCATTTAATTTATTGATTAGTGAATTTGCACCTCCAGTTGCTAATAGAGAACTGGAATCTAAAAAATGGCTTCTCAAAATGGAGCTTTGTGATTTAAAGCAGTTTGATGCATTTGCTAAACAATTCAGAGAATTAGCATATGAAAGTAGGAGATTTTCATCCACTGAGATAAAGATCAAATTTTTGCATGTTCTACCATATAATATTATTGATAAAGTTATTTCTTATATTTATCTTAAGGGACTGACAATTGAAGATCTCTCCCTCTCAGATGTGATTGATTTTTCTAAGCAGCAAGCTATGTGCTTAGTCTCTAAGACTAAGTCTATCCAAAAGCTCACCAAGCATCAAGCTTCTCATATTGCTCCAGCCTTTCCTAAAACAGCCCCATTTAGTTGTCGACCATTTGTATAGCCTCACAAACAGTAGAAGTAGCACTGCAAACATCTTTCCTTCCAGCACCGCTCCTTTTCTCATAAGCATTCTTATGCACCTCCTCATCGTTTCCTTAAGAAATGATGCACTGCTCATCCTCCCTCCAAACAATTGATTTTCTATATCTGTCACAAACCTGGTCATATTGCTCCTCAATGTCACTACAAAAATCTTATAGTCAAATCTATTTTTACCTCCAATGCAATAGCGTGGTGGGATATTGTAGATTCTAATGAAGATCTTTAGGTATAGGATGACATATATGAACCAATTCTAGATGATCTCCCTGAAGAAGACTCAGTAGACTATGATGATGCAGATGCTCTTGAGTCATTAGCCGATGACTTGGAACAACTGCTAACCAATATGCAATGCCCATGGTACCAGTCGAGGCACCATGATTTCTCACAGCTACATTATGAAGCACATGGAACTTGGTCTAGACATCATCAAGAAGTACCAAAAAGACCAGAGAAACCCAGAGGAAGAGGATACTCCAAAGGAGAAGGAACATCCAGAGGGAGACAGCCCTCTTTGCCAAGAATGCCACCAACATTGTAAAGGCCTCAACATCCTCCTTTGTAATATCTAAGCTCTTTCAAGCCTAGCGACTCTTGGATCAAGAACAAATTCACCAGCAAAGAACCTCCAAGAGAAATTTACACACCAGTGATAGAGACACAATGGGATATACTGCTGCCCACAGAAGAAGAAGAAAAGGATGAAGAAGTAGAAAGTTCTTTCTACTCCAATCAAGATTACTACCTAGGTGAATGCAGTAACCTTCAAGAAGAAGAAGAAGCTAAACCAAAAAATGAAGACATCTACACTGAACAATCCATTGTTCAGGACCCAGGGAGACAAAAACTGGTATATACTAGTATTCCTCCTTTGGAAATTCCACAACCAGTTTATCTTACTCAACTGATTAATGGAAAGTTTACCCAGTTCATAACTTTAGAAATAAATGGCAAACTAGTAGATGCTCAGATAGATACATGAGCTTCTCTCTCTTTTGCAAAATCACAACTCATCCATGACTGGAAGACATCAGATGATGCCTTAGCTTATAAGAGCTTAGATGTCCAAGGGAACAATTTTATCTGCAATAAATATAAACATCAGCAGACCCTTCAAATATAAAATAAAATTTTCCATGCTGATTTCTTTGCCTTAGATAGAATGCCTGTAGATATTCTTCTAGGCGGTGCCTTTATTGACAGATACTCTCCATATGGTTCAACCACCAAGAGTATCATGTTCACCATAGAAAATGAAAGGCTTAGAATTCCTTGCCTTATTTATGCCACTGAGCAATTTCCAAGCTCAATGACTCAAATCCCAGAGATTGTAATCCCCACTGAAATCCAAGAGATAGGAGAAAAGATTAAAACCACTATCTATTTTGACAACCCTCAGCAGTTTTGGTCTATATCTATGCCTAAAATGGATATAAAAATCCTCGACGGTAAGCATATGAAGATTGGGAAAAAGATCCCAATACCAGCCCAAGATTATAACGATATGGAACTCCAGATCAAAGAACTAGAGGCAAATGGTTTCATTGAAAAATCTACCTCTCCTTTCTGTTGTTATGCTTTCATGGTTAACAAACATTCTGAGCAAAAATGAGGAAAGAAAAGAATGGTCATCAATTATCGACCATTGAATGTTATTACTCAGCCATTTCCATATCCAATTCCAAATAAAAGCTACTTGTTGGAGAAAGTCACAACATGCAAATACTTCTCCCAGTTTGATTGTAAATCTGGCTTTTATTAGATCAGATTCAAAGAAGCTGATAGGGAAAAGATAGCATTCAGCTGCCCTTTCAGCCATTTCCAGTGGATAGTGATGCCTTTCGGCTTGATGAATGCACCAGCATATTATCAAGCTCATATGGATAAAATCTTCCAAGGCACTTCTAACTTTATATGTGTATATATTGATGATATATTAATTTTTAGCAATAGTTTGACTGACCCTTTTACTCATCTCTCCAAGTTCTTTCAATTGGCTCAAGATGTAGGAATTGTACTTTCTAAAACAAAGATTCAGTTGTGTAAAATTGAATGCAATTTCCTCGAAATGATCATCTGAGATTCTAGACTATAGATATAGCCACATATTAAGGAGAAAGTCATCAGTTTCTCAGAGAAGCTAGATAAGTATAAGCTTCAAGCATTTTTGGGATTGCTAAATTATTTAAATAGCTTTTATCCTAACTCTGGTAAAGACAGGTTCATTCTTCAAGAACTTCTCCAGAAGAAGAAAGCTTTCAAATGGGAAGAACAACATACAGCAGCTGTTCAAAAAATCAAATCTATGGTTGCTTCACTCCCAGAACTTCACATCCCAAAATCTGATCAAATGAAGGTTTATACTAATGCCTCTGATGTTGCATGGGGAGGAGTACTTGTTTGTATATATGAAAATAAAGAATTTGTTTGTGAATTCACTAGTGGAGTTTTCAGTCCTGATGTACTTAAATGGATTTCTTATAATAAAGAAATCTATGCTGTAAAGAAATGCTTAGAGAAGTTCATGTTAAAACTTCTCCATTTGCCCCACTTTGTTGTAATTACCGACTATACTAGATTTCTGACCTTTAAAGAAAAAGATCATGGTATGAAGGATGGTCATGGTAAATATGTTAGATGGCAAGCATTTTTTAATCAGTTTAATTTTTTTGTAGAACACATCAAAGGTACTGAAAATGTAATTGCAAATTGGCTTAGTAGAAATCCTCCTACCACACTTATGCATCAACCCATTCCTGGTTTCAATTTAACTAGAATTTATAACCAAGGATTTCCTTCTTTGAACATCCTTGTCCAGGAGTAGATTCTTCATGAAGGGTTGCATCCAAGATACACAAGGATTTCATATGTAGCAGGACAAGATTTGCAAATTTCCTCAGCAGCTACCATCCAGGCAAATCACCATCAAAATTCTAGAGTCATCTACATCAAAAGGCTGAACAGTGAATTTTTATATCACCAATTCACTGAATTATTAAAGCATCCATTATGGACATGGTTGATAAAAATTAGGTCTTCTTTCAATGAACATCTGTACCGGTGGATTGCTAGGCATGGCCCACACTGAATACATGAAGAAGAGAACCATGATCAAGACACTGTTGTGCATACTATCATTAGAAGATAGCTAGAGTAGGAATCTTATTTCTACATCACTCCATGTTATCATGCATGTGAAGCTAGACCCCATCACTGGCATCTTTCTAGTACCTTTCAGCTCAGATGTCTTTTCAACCCAATTAGCGAAGATGACTTAGTGGATGAAGCGGAAGCAATGTTGGACCCACGCCACCAAACATCATCATCATCCAACGCATCCAACAGCATTTCCCTATAGCTCTACTTTTATACTATAAAGTATGATGGGACTTGACACCGCCTTGACAGAGACTCAGGCAGGACCTCCCAAAATACTATATATAGGCCTCTCCTCCATAGCATTTTCATCAAAAAATTTCTAAGCATTAGAAATATAGTAGCCTTGTTTAAAGAGTATGCTCTTCTCTTGCCCTTTTTGAAGGATCCTGAGAATCAGAAATTGAAAACAAGTGTTTGTAATATATTTGCTTAAGTAATAGTGTGAAGCCGTAGCCATTCGGCCCCTACCTACTATCATGGATTTTCCTTAATCAAGCCTTAAAATATTGTGAAGAAGGAGGCATCTATTGATGATAAAAGACATATAAGCAACATGTTTCATATACATATTATATAGTTACCTTATCCTTTTGAGGTAAGGTACCTACCAATTTCTATATCCCTCACCTCAAATGGGGACATATCATAAAAGTATGACCTCAACATTTTCATAGTTTCCATATTTCAGTGGGGGCATGTCATAAATACATGACCTCCACACTTACACACTTTCAGTATCTCTATATTTTAGTGGAGACATGTCATAAATACATAACCTCCACATTTTTACAAATCTCTATTTCAGTTTCATGATTCAGATATATACTAGGGTCATAATCCTATACATTGCACCAATTTTACATAGATTTAAAATAGATTTTTTTATATTTATGACACATATACACCAAATGAGACATGATAGAAGTACATTTGCCATTCCATTGTATCAAAAATTACAAAATTTACCAATTATACTATTCATTAGGATGCACCAATTACACCAAGATGTATTATTATTGAGTCTTTTCTATTATAGAAATTGGTTCATTTTATGGGTTGAAGTGATTAAATCATTCAACCTCACTAGGTTTATAGGTTGGAGTGATTAATTCATCCAATCTCACTAGATTTATATGATGAGTTGATTAAAACACTCACCTTTACCAAATTATGTGTTCACATTTGAGTTGTACGATTGAGATATAATGATTTAAATGGTTGATATGTACTTAGGGATATGATATATTAATGTATATAGGTTGATGGAGATACCAACATGTGGCACACATCCCCCTTAATTAGTTATATGGGACCAATATATTAAGATAAATGAGTAACTTATAAAATTAGTGCATTGGGTAATGGTCGACCTCTATTGGAATTAGGAGGTTACCTATCCATTGTTAGTTATATAAAGGTATATATAAAGGAGATGAAGATTTGGATAATAATTACAATTGATAATAATAAAAATATTGATCATAAGTTATTCATATTTCCACTTGTTATGATCCACACTTATAATAATCAAAATATGTAAACTATAATGTAGATAAACACAACATAATAGATATTGGTGGGCTAAGATACCCAAATGTTCAATATATGCAGAATTAGAATAATTACTCTTACGGTAGGGCAACACTATACAATACTCCTTTAGAAAATAATAATTCCACAACGTCACTTCGAGGGGGTCAACCTCTAATATCTTTCTACCAAATAAAAGACTCAACACTTGATTGATTGATTTACATTGATATTCACCTCCTTTATATAGACCTATATATAACTAACAATGGATGGGTAACCTCCCAATCCCAATGTAGACCAACCATTACCCAATGCATTGATTTCACAAGTTACTCATATATCCTAATATATTAGACCAATATAACTAATTAAGGGTGATGTGTGCCACATGTTAGCATCTCCATCAACCCATATACATTAATATATCATATCCCTAGGTACATAGCATGTCTTCCCTCTTTGACATGTTTCATCCCCGAAATAAAAGAAGAAACCAAATAATGAGTTTGATTTAAATCATTGCACACTTATCTCTAATCTCAATCATCTAACCATTTGTATGTAATCTTGGTAGGTGATAGCTCTCCAACCTTATTTCCAAATTCCATTGTGCTACTTTTATTCCATTTATGATCATAATTATAACACCTTGGTATCTATGAATAATTATTCCTCTTTTGATTCCATGTACCATATTCCACTACACTAATCTGATTCCATACTTGACCATAGTAGTTCTTCTTTGACTTTTATGCATAACCATAGTGATTGGTACTCTGATTTCCTATATATCCAAAGTGATTATTGTTATGACACTCCATCGCATGAATCCATGATTATTTCCTCTCACAATGATGTGGGTGTCTATATACCTCAAATTTTTCAGATACTTTAACCTTATTCATCGTTTCTTCTACCTCTTCCACCTTTTTCTTTGGTGGTTTCTTTGTCTCTTGAGTAGATGAATTATTATTTTTTACTTTTATTATTTATTCATCTATGTTTTCATCTGAATCTTCCTCATTTTCTTCAATCTCATCCTCATGCTCTACCTTGATTGTTATTTGTGTCTTTCCAACTATTATACCCTATAAAGTGACCTTATTCTTCCTATACCCAAACTTCATGAACTTATTTTGAATATTAATATTGATTTTTCCTAAAATTTCTAACCATGTATATCCAAGAACCATATCCACACCATCCATATCTAAAGCATAAAAATATAAATGTAAAACATACTCATCTATAATGAGCTTCAAATATTCAAAAATTAGAATATTATGACCATTTACTTGAGCCTAATTGATATTATTTGCTTAAATATATAGATGTTGGGCCACATCCATGTTGATAAAATTGTACTTTCTGGTAGGGTTTATGGACACAATGAGCTTCTTCTTTTGAATGCATCCATGAAACTAAAAAATTGACTATGATTTCTGTAGAACCAAATAATTTGCACCCTTATCATCCAATATTTCTTCCTCCTCTTCAAGATCCTCTACCTCTCCTTATACACCCTCTATAGCCTTATCATCATCATCATAATCATTATTATGTTGTTTCTTATTATTTATAAGCACCTACATGTTCTTCATCATTTCCATTATCACAATTATTTTCTTCCTTTTTTCCACATCATGATCCTCAACCTCTCCTCTTGAATCATCTATAGCTCCCTCGTCATCATCATTATGTTCATTCTCTTTTTCTTCTTCTTTCGTTGCACTCTCTTTTTAGTTATCATCATCAGTCTCTTCTTCCCACATGCCCAATTTTTTTCCATGGAATACTTATGTAAAATATTTTGCATTTTTGTAACATCTCTATCAAATGTTCCCATTATTTGTAATCCATTTGACCCATGATTTAGAAGAGAGAAAAAAAATAAGGTTAATGAAAAACACCAAAATTTCAATAACTCATGCCAAACTGATCTAAACAGTCAAAAAGTTTATTGTAGCTTCCATGTATGGTATTGCAAGTTCAATGAATTTTTTGTGAAAAAAATCCAAAATTTTTGCCTTATAGAGTGAATCTATGAAAAATCATAAAATTGTGATAACTCTCACATAACATGTCCAAATTTTCCAAAATTTTTACTATATCTTTCTTATATGTTGAAACTAAATCAATAAAGATTTCATAGAAAAATTCTACAAATTTTGATAGATATGATAAATTTATTTCAAACACTAAAATATTCAATAACTCCCTCATAACTAATCATAAAACCTCAATTTTTTTACTGTGACTTCTTTGACATATTCTTCAACACCTAAAAAATTTGTATAATTTTTTTCAAAATATTTAAATATATAAGTCATTCTCCAAGCTTAGGGTTGTACCCACAATATTTGTCCAAATCGATGCTTTGATACCACTTGTGCTCTTCTATTTGGTTAGAAATATATAAATTCACTTCAAGGGGATAACCTAAAATATCAATAGAAGGTATTAGAGGTTTTCTCCCTCAAAGTGGCATTGTGGAGTTATTCTTTCCTACAGGAGTATTGTATGGTGTTGCCATACCTTAAGAGTATTATTCTATTTTTACATATATTAAATATTTACACATCTTGGCCCACCAATATCTATTGTGTTGTGTTAATCTATATCATATTATGCATATTTCTAATTATTATAAGTGTGGATCATACCAAGTGGAATATGATCTTTATAGCAATGGCAGAATATAATAACTTATGATCATATCCTAGGTACATAGCAATGGTCGTGTCACAACTCATCCTTACACCAGATTGGATGTATAATACCTTCAAATCTCCTTCTTCAAATTCTCCAAGGTTCATATTTAAACCTTTTTCATCTCTAATTTTTCATAAAGAAGCATCTTTACCAGGTCAAATCATCAAGAGGTAACATGGTTGCATCAACACATATGTGTACTCCTTCATTACTCTCTTTCTTTTCAAACATATCAATTATTTCAAATTTCAGATTGTATGCATTGATTTATATTGTAACATTCTCTTGGTTTCAAGTTATACACTAGAAAAACACTCAAAGTGGGCTCAAGTAAAGGCAAGGTGTGTTTTACACACCCAGGTATACATGTCTTTCTTTTAAACTAGTAATTTCATCTTTATGCATTCTTAGATTAAAAGAGAGGAATGTAGAGACTAAAATTGAATATTTATAACATCTATTCTTGTACATTTTACAAATATCAATCATGGATTTACCTTTCAATTCTAAACCTCCCTATTATCAAAAGGCTTACATTCGTCATATCGATATGGCCTAAATACTTATCTCTTAATCTGATCCATATCATTTTGATGACCCAGGTCTCTTGAACTGCACAAAAAGATTTAAACTTGATAAATATTCTTCACTATCAATTTTAGATCCATACCTATTTTCTAGCCTTCTGGACATTACATGGCACAACAAGACACTACCACTGGCAGTAATGTCTAGATCCTTATCTAGTATCCAATTTATAAAAGTCATCCAAATTTTAAATGTTTCAAAACCTATGGGTCAACCTATTTGTCTTATTGAACTCTACCATGAGATATTTTCAAAAGGTATGGTATAAATATAAGTTGAAGTCTTCTTATATTTTAACTAAAAAATACTAAGCAAGCACCTATTAAAGCTCAATCAATCAATTACACAACTAATATATTTTTTCATATTCATCCCTATTTACATATAAGGCATAGGAGTATCCATATGACAAGTCCAAAGTATTTAAAAAGTATCCCATGGGCGATATTTTCAAGTTATAATCTAAATCAATGCATGCATCTTCACATAGTATATTACACCCTTGTGCACACACACTTCCATATATAAGGTAGAACTACATAAGTTTAAGGCCCTCTTTTGAGTATTGGCTATGTAGGCAATGCTTAGTGACAGAGGAGTCATTGTGGTTAGCTCGATGATGTGAGCTCACTAATCTATTTTTAGTAAACTCATTCTAAAGGTGAAGAAGAGTGAAGAGCTAGGGTTTGATCAATTATTAAAGAGTAATAATTTGTATCCCATATTTAAATATATTAGTAGAAAGGTGATAGAAAAATTAGAATGATGAAGTTGGTTGTATTGAGGTCCAATCATTATTTTGTACTAGACACTTACGTCATAGTCTAACACTAGCGTTGATGGTAGTGTATAGATCTGACGATAATGTCTACGACTATAGAAGTATAATTTTCAGAATCTAATGACTGATCCAAAATATTGATCATACATAATTTCTACTTATTTTTAGTTTAAATATGTTTACTTATAATAAACCAAATTAATTATCAAATCTCTTTAATATTACAATCAATTAAATATCTTTCGAATTTGATACTTTCTATATTTTGCATATTTTAATATTATAACTTAAAATATTCATTTATTTGAATTTATCAATTGATTGATATATTATAAATTAATTTATTACTCTTTAAAAAAATAAAAATTAATTAATTAATTAATTAAATTGACAAGCCAAAATGAAATTAGGAAATGTCATACTGATATTGAAGGAAAATACACAATGAGTCATAAATCAAGGTAAACTAAAACCTAAACTACCAACCAAATAAATGAATGATTTGAATGAAAGGCATATTAAGACACAAAACTTGCGAGAAAACAAATCGCATGAAATAAATTTAAAATCAAGCATTAAGGTATAAATTATGAAATGTAAGACTAATGAAAAGTGATGCAGAATCATCCTCACACTAGGAATGTATTTGTCATATTTTTTTTGTTGAGTTTAGTATGTCTAGGTATATCAAGTGAGTTCCCTCCATTTTTTGAGTTTGAAAATTTTTATATTTGGCTAAATATTCCTTAAGCCTGGCAAATCTAGTCTATTGGGCAAATTGTTAAGCAGTTTGAGTTTTCCTATGCAAGGAGAACTATTTTATTCATTTTAGGGAGGTTGTTGTCAGTGTCTAAGTTGAGAAATATGCTTTGTAGGAGGATTTTCATGTAAAACAGGGGAGATATATATTGTGTGAATGAATATAGGGCATGAGAGAGACCCATAGGATATATTACACCATATATATCTATATATATATATATATATATATATATATATATATATATATATATATATATATATATATTCCTGCAATATTAATAAAGTATGTGTATCCTTTCTATATGCAATCAATTTTGAGAACAAATATTTAAAAAAAAGGGATGTGTGTTGTTCATATCGATTCTAAGATCATTGGCTGATTGTATGTTATTGATTTGGCTACTTTGGCTGTTGATACGCCAAGCTTTGAATGAACCATTATTGTTGGCTGCAATGAAACTGTTAGATTTCACTGTTGGATCATTTCAATGTTTGGGTCAGTTTCCTATTGGGTCGCAAATCACTGTTGGGTCATTTTAAAGTGCAGGTTGTAGTGGAAGTCTGGTGCTAGTTCCATATCACTACTGGGTTGTTTTAAAATTTGGGTTATAGTGGAGTCTGGCACTGATTCTAACTTAGGAGAGTCGCCCAACTAAACACAATAGAAACTTCACACAGGAGGACCGCCCAGCTATCATTTTGGTGAGAGAGAGCAAACTGCTCTATTGCTGACTGGAGTTACTATTTTAAAAAAACAAATCCAAGTGACATTTTCTTTTGTTTGAAATTCATATACAATTTAGTCCTGTTTAAAAGAAATGTCTATACACCATTTGGTTTAATATTTTGTCAAAACATATATTTTAGTCCTTTTATCAAGATGTATGTATTCCATGCCTTGGAGTTTTGAGGTCTGGCTCCATGAGAAACCACAAAATATTGTTATATATTAGAGTTTAGCCCTATTGGATGTATGTTAGATAGATATGCCTGTTTTCACCAATTTGGTATCAGAGCTCAAGGGATTGTGATCCAAGCCAAAGAAAAGAAGAACGTGATTTGTGAAGGAGAGACAAGATGGCCATGAGAGTTAGGAACAGAGGTAGAGCTGGAGAAAGGAGACCTGGAGGACAGGTTGCACTGGCAGAAGAGATTAGGAACCTGACAGCTAGGCTACAAGACCTAGAGATGGCTCAAAGAAGAGGCACTGACATGGGTGAAGTCAGTGATAGAGAAGAGGAGCCACCAGAAGATGAATTGGTGGTGGAAGAAGACACAGCTGAAGATAGGTTGATTCGAGCCATTATGAAGGTGAACACAAAGCCAAAAATGGAGGTTCCAATGTATGAAGGTAATTTGAATGTGGAAGAATTAATTGATTGGATTAATGCATTAGACAAATACTTTGAGTACGAAGGAATTGAAGAAGATGATAAGAAAGTCAAGTATGCCATGACAAGGCTTAAGAGCCATGCATCGTGGTGGGATGGAGTGCAAGAAGAAATAAGAAGGAAAGGGAAGCCAAAGATCAGAAGCTAGGACAGAATAGTAGCAAAAATGAAAGGTAAGTTTATGCCTAAAGATTATCAAGCCAATCTTTTTAAGCAATTACAAAATTTGAAGCAAAAATAAATGTCTGTGAAAGAATACATTGAAGAGTTTTACAGGTTAACTATAAGATCAGGTCATATTGAGGATGACACAGAGAAGGTATCTAGATACACCAATGGTTTAAAATTTTCCATTCAAGATGAGATTAGTCTTCTCATTCCTAAGACAGTTGAGGAGGCATATAAATTTGCCTTGAAAGCTAAAGAGAAAATTGCAAGAAAACAAACATCCTTCTCAAGAGGAAGGGGCAGATCCAATAGATGTAGAGGATTTCAAGGAGGTAGAAGACAGCTGCAAACATCTCATGAAGAGGCCAGTAGCTCACAAATCTCAAGAAGCAGCTATACACCAAGAGGAAGAGGGCCATACCAAGGATATCAAAGAGGAAGAGGAAGATTCATGGGAAAATGCTTTAAGTGCAACAAGTATGCAGGACACAGGGCATATGAGTGTCTAGAGAACCCTTATACCAGCCATGAGAGGGGTGTACATGTGACCCAAAGTGAATGAAAAAGTGAAGAAGTTGTAGCAGCTTATGAAGATACCCCAGAAGAAGGTGAGTCTCTTTTGATGAAAAGAATTTTGTTAAAGCCAAATAAATAAGTTGTAGAACCACCTCAAAGGAAAACTTTATTTAGAACCACATGTAAAATTAAGGGGAAATGCTGCAAGGTCATCATAGACAGCGGGAGTACTGACAATCTTGTGTCAACTGAGATGGTGGAAAAACTAGGCTTGAAGAAGGAGGTACATCCTACACCTTATCAAGTCTCTTGGCTACAAAAAGGACACAAACTCCTGATAAGTGAACAATGTAAAGTAGATATTCAGATAGGATCATATAAGGATCAGATTTTATGTGATGTCATGCCCATGGATGTATGTCATATCTTGCTTGGAAGGCCTTGGCAATTTGACAGGAAGGCCATGCATGATGGAAGGCAGAATACATATATGTTTGAAAATGATGGGATCAAGCATACACTCACACCATTGAAAGAAGAAATTGATGTTGTTGTAGGATAGAATTCTAAAGTATTGATAGTGAGTGGTAAAGAGTTTCTACATCAAATGAAGAAGGAAAAGGTAAACTTTGATGTAATTGGTAAGCCAAGGAGTGTAGTCACTAGTACTAAGTTGATTGATTTACCATTAGAGATTCAAGATATGTTGAATGAGTACATTGACATTGTGGTAGATGATTTACCTAATGATTTACCACCATTGAGAAGCATTAGCCATCACATAGACTTGATTCTAGGAGCAAATCTTCCAAACAAGGTTGTCTACAGGTTGACGCCAAAAGAAAATGAAGAGATCAAACACCAAGTTCAAGAATTGTTAGATAAAGGATTGGTAAAAGAGATTTTAAGTCCTTGTGCTGTCCCCATCGTGTTGAGTCCTAAGAAGGATGGGAGTTGGAGAATGTGTACTAACTCCAGAGCAATTAACAAGATTACTATCAGGTATAGATTTCCATTGCCTAGACTTGATGATTTACTTGATTGTTTAAGTGGAACTACATATTTCTCTAAGATAGATTTGAAAAGTGGTTACCATCAGATTAGGATAAGAGAAGGGGATGAATGGAAAACAGCCTTCAAGACCAATGATGGACTCTATGAGTGGTTAGTTATGCCATTTGGACTAACCAATGCACCAAGCATCTTCATGAGGCTGATGAATGAAGTGCTGAAGGAGTTCACTGGTAAGTTTGTGATAGTATATTTGGGTGATATTTTGGTATTTAGTCAAACTAAGGAAGATCATTAGAAACATTTGAGGATGGTATTGAGTAAGCTACATGAGGAGAAATTGCTAATCAACGTCAAAAAGTGCAATTTTCTGAAAACAGAGTTGATATATTTGGGGTTTGTGATTTCAAAAGAAGGATTGAAGATGGATAAGGAAAAGATTAAGGCTATACTTGAGTGGCCTACACCCAGGAGCACATATGAGGTAAGAAGCTTTCACGGTTTGGCTAGCTTCTATAGGAAATTCATAAGAAATTTTAGTGGGATTGTTGTTCCAAAGATAGAGACAATCAAAGGTGATAAAAGAAGTTTTTGTTGGACTGAGGCTGCTGATAAGAGTTTTAGATTATTGAAAAAGAAGGTAACTGCAGAGTCAATTCTAACCTTGCCTGATTTCAATAAGCTTTTTCAAGTAGAATGTGATGCTAGTGGAACTGCAATAGGCATTGTTTTAAGCCAAAGTGGGAAGCCTATAGCATACTTTAGTGAGAATTTAAGTGATGCTAAGAAGAAATATTCAGCCTATGAACATGAATTCTATGCACTTGTACAGGGTTTGAAGAAATGGAGGCACTATCTTTTGCCTAAAGAATTTGTTTTGTTCACTGACAATTATGCTTTACAGATCATTAGCAATCAGAATAAGTTAAATCAAAGGCATGTCAAATAGATTGAATTTTTACAAAGTTTCACATTCACTATTAAGCACAAGAAAGGACAATCTAACAAGGTTGCAGATGCTCTAAGTAGGAGAAATATAATCATGCAAGATTCTCAAGTAAGTTTTTTGGGATTTGAAGATTTGAAGGAGCTATATAAGGAAGATCCAGACTTCAAGGAACCATATGAAGCTTGCATGAATCCAGTGGGGGTTGATAGAAGTCCTTGGATAGATTTCATGGTTCAAGAGGGTCTGTTGTTCAGAGGTAGCTAGCTTTTCATTCCCAAGAGTTCCATGAGAGAGAATTTGTTGAAGGAAAAGCATAGTGGCAGCTTATTAGGACATTTTGGGCAGAATAAGACATTAGCACAATTGAGTGCTCATTACTATTGGCCAAGTATGGGTACTGATGTCAAGAAATTTTTTGAAAGGTGTAAAACATGCCAATATGCCAAGGGAAGTAGTCAAAACACAGGTTTGTACCAGCCACTACCCATTCCAAATAGACCTTGGGATTCAATAAGCATGGATTTTGTACTTGGTTTGCCAAGAACTCAAAAAGGCCATGATTCTATATTTGTTGTGGTAGATAGGTTTACAAAGATGGCTCATTTTATTTCGTGTTCAAAAACAAGTGATGTTACTCACATAGCTAACCTATTCTTTCAAGATGTTGTTAGATTGCATGGATTGCCTAGAAGTATTGTTTCTAACAGGGACACCAAATTTGTTGGACATTTTTGGAGAACCTTATGGAATAAATTGGGTACATAATTGAGTTTTAGTTCAGCCTATCATCCCCAAACTGATGGCCAAACAGAGGTTGTCAATAGGAGCTTAGGTAACATCTTGAGAAGCTTGGTAAGTATGCATCCAAAACAATAGGATCTTGCACTTACACAAGTTGAATTTGCCTATAATGATTCTCCTAACAGAAGTACAGGATTGAGTCCATTTCAAATTATGTATGGAATGCATCCAAGAGGTGTGTATGAGTTAAGAAATCTAAGTAGCATGGAGACAAGGAGTGCTGATGCAGAAGAATTTGCCAATGCCATGCAAAATTTGCATGAATAGGTAAAGAAGAAACTTGAAGAAAACACCATCAAGTACAAGCTAAGGGCAAATCAAAAGAAAAGAGAGGTCAGTTTCAGTATTGGATACTTTGTTCTTGCTCATCTCAGAAAAGAAAGGTTTCCAAAAAGGGAATACAACAAGCTGAAGGTAAAGAAAATAGAACCATGCAAGGTAATAAGAAAGTTTTCAAATAATGCATATGAAATAGAATTGCCAAAAGGAATTGGAATTTCTCCAATCTTTAATGTTGCAGATCTATATCCATACAAAGATGAAGGACAATCAGCCAAAGTAACTGAAACAGGGGTAGATGAAGTTATCCAATGGGAACAGCAACTACCAAAGGAAGTGCCAAAGGAGATTGAGAGTATTTTAGACAAAAAAACGGTTAAAAAGACAAGGGGCAAAGAATATTTCCAGTATCTAACTAAGTGGAAGAATCTACCAGCTGAAGATGCAACATGGTTGACTGCAAATGACATCCTTAAGCTGGGCACAAGCGTAGAAGAACTGTTGAAGAAAAACAACAAGTGAAGAATACTTCTTATGCTCCTTGGAAGAATGATGCAAGAGCATCCCCACACTAGGAATGTATTTGTCATATTTTTTTGTTGAGTTTAGTATGTCTAGGTATATTAAGTGAGTTCCCTCCATTTTTTGAGTTTTAAAATTTTTATATTTGGCTAAATATTCCTTAAGCCTGGCAAATCTAGTCTGTTGGGCGAATTGTTAAGCAGTTTGAGTTTTCCTATGCAAGGAAAACTGTTTTATTCATTTTAGGGAGGTTGTTGTCAGTGTCTAAGTTGAGAAATATGCTTTGTAGGAGGATTTTCATGTAAAATAGGGGTGATATATATTGTGTGAATGAATACAGGGCATGAGAGAAACCCGCAGGATATATTACACCAAATATATATATATATATATATATATATATATATATTCCTGCAATATTAATAAAGTCTGTGTATCCTGTCTGTATGCAATCGATTTTGAGAACAAATATTTAAAAAAAAGGGATGTGTGCTGTTCATATCGATTCTGAGATCATTGGTTGATTGTATGTTATTGATTCAGTTGTTTTGGTTGTTGATATGCCAAGCTTTGAATGAACCATTGTTGTTGGTTGCAATGAAACCGTTAGATTTCACTGTTGGATCGTTTCAATGTTTGGGTCAGTTTCCTATTGGGTCGCAGATCACTATTGGGTCGTTTTAAACTGCGGGTTGTAGTGGAAGTCTGGCGCTGGTTCCATATCACTGCTAGGTTGTTTTAAAATTTGGGTTATAGTGGAGTCTGGCGCTGATTCTAACTTAGGAGAGTCGCCCAGCTAAACACAATAGAAACTTCACACAGGAGGACCGCCCAGCTATCATTTTAGTGAGAGAGAGCAAACTGCTCTGTTGCTGACTGGAATTACTATTGTAAAAAAACAAATCCAGGTGACATTTTCTTTTGTTTGAAATTCATATACAATTTAGTCCTGTTTAAAAGAAATGTCTATACACCATTTGGTATAATATTTTGTCAAAACATATATTTAAGTCCTTCTATCAAGATGTCTGTATTCCATGCCTTGGAGTTTTGAGGTCTGGCTCCATGAGAAACCACAAAATGTTGTTATATATTAGAGTTTAGCCCTATTGGATGTATGTTAGATAGATATGCCTATTTTCACCAAAAAGAAATCTCAATGAACATTTGAAACAAGGAAAAGAAAGAAAGAAATAATGTTAAAAAGGAGAATATTTCAGAACGAATATAAAAACAATTTATTCTTTAATAGATCATCCAATTTAAATTTGTCAATGTAGAAATATTAAATTTGTATATTTTATTAATTTTATAATATATGGATAATATTTGAAGATGTTTTTTTTTATTTTTGTTATTATATAAATTATTTTCAAAGTGGATTTATAAATTTATTTTTTGTTTTTTAAATATTAATTTTATTTTTATTTTTACTTTTTTTTTAAAGAATTTTCTATTTTTTTGAATAATTATTATTTTTTATGTTAAAATTTCATATATTAATATATAATTGAAAAAAACGTTTTTATTTAATATATTTAAAACCTTCTAAATAACATATTATATAATATTATTAGGTATTATTTGAAATGAAATTTAAACATTATTTAGATCTGTATTAACCTTTTTAATAATCATATAAACATTTAAATTATTTTTTGTTCATAATTATAATATATATATAAATTTTCAAATATTTATTTAATTGAGTTATTAATTGCTTCACATTATATTTCTCTTTATATTTGAATTTCATATCTTAATGAAAAAATGAATCTTTTAATCATAAATACAATGGATTCTTTTGAACTATATATGAAACCCCCTCATAACTTGAACATTGTGGGGCATAAGATTTTGAGACATGGAGTTTTTTCACTATCGTTAGTTTTGAGTATTTAAATTTCTATCACGATCAAAATCTTTAAAGAATTTTATGACATTATTTAAGAAATCAAAGGAGCAAAATCATCACCATTTGAAAACATTCATGTCATTTTTCAAAAGACACATGAATTATTTTTATTTTACAAGGGCATACCTACTTTCAAAGGTTAAGATTTAATTTCAGATTTATTTTTATTTTTAAATATAACTTAAATATAATTATTAGAATTTCAAAAAAAAGTTACTTTTTTTAATTAAGCTTAACACTTTTTTTTATTGGAATATTAAATGTTTTCAATTTTGATGACAAAATAAAATTAATAGGAAAGTAAATGTATTACAAAAAATCAAATATAATAAGGTTTATATTTTTTCCAAAAAATAGAAAAAAATTAGGCTTTAGAATTGAAAACAATTGAAAAATTAGTTTTTTTCAAAACATTCATAACTAGAAGTGTATACCATAATTTAACCTTACAAAGCATAAGATTTATCACAAGATAAAACCCAAGTAAATGTAAGATAATTAAGTATTAGTAAAATGTATGTGCATAGAAATATGCCTACCTCAAATTATGCATCATAAACATGTAAAATATAATTTAAACTATACTTAATTCACTTTCAATTAAACATATAAATAAATATGGTTAATAAAAGGATCATATCTTATTTTTACATGGTTAATGATTTGTCACCGTAATTTAGACTTAGAAATGTGCATCCAAAACCATTGCACTGGTTGTATAGAAATATGAAATTGATTGAAGATTGTTACTAAGATCTTATTAATTTTAATGATATGGTTTTAAGACCATACAAATGTTCCTTGTCAATCACTATCACCTACAAATTAATTCGCCAAGTTTGTTTTCCTTCTTTTATTATTTTGATTTCTTCTCCTAATTTCATGTAGTTTGACTCGTGTCCTCCTATATAATGAGTTGAATTTATGGACCTAAAATAGTTTGGTTTGGGGGTTTATATTAGAGAAATCTACTAATTCATCAAAGCTCTTAAATTGGAATACAAATATTGATAAATAGAAATTGTATAACAAAATTTTAATTAAATAAGTGATCCCAACAAATGTTCCAAAATAGAATGATTGCTAAGAAATGAGAAGTGCTTGAGTATACTTGATGATCAAATGAACCTAATCACTTATTTATATATAGGTGACTTGAATTTAAACTTTAGAGCTTAATTCATGTATATATTGACTTTCCACAACTAAAAATGAGAAAAGTAGAAAGGGGTGGATGGGTCCATCTAACTAAAAGTGGGACAAAAATAAAACTGCAAACGCTATATTAATAATCTTGACAAGGTCAAAATCATACAATAAATTTTAAGATGGGACAAGAAAACTCAAAAATAACTTGTAGATAGCACAAAAATAAGTGAGATAGTGTTTTAAGCTATAAATGTCATAATAATTAAATAATGCTTAATTCAGCCTAAATGGATAAACAAATGCACTAACCCCCATAAAATGACACTAACAAAATATTCAACGCAATGAAATAGGTGTCTATAAATGCATCTCAATTCATTAAGCCAAAGGCTTATACGATGGGGCAAAGCCCCAAGATTCATCTCATAAAAGATAAAAATGGAGAATATTTGGATCAACTCACGGTTTTGTAGATCCATTTTAGATGCTCAATGGTTTTACAGAGTGGTTTTCTCAGTTTGATTAGTTGGTGGAGTTGACTATGGTGGGCGACAGCTAGGTAGAGTAAATTAGTTGGTGGAGTTGACTGTGGTGGGAGACTACTCCCACTGGTTGCATAAAGGTTGATGGGGGGTTTTGAAGCATCTAGCCAATCATTGTGGAATCATTGAAGTTATGGACATTGATGAGGATGAGGAGTGTGTTTGCGTAGTAGTGGAACTATGCCCTAATGGAGATCTCTTTAATAGGATCACCAAAAAGATAAGATTTTGGGAAAGAGAGGCGGTAATAGTGTTGAAAATATTGAGGGAGGCCATCGATTATTGTCACCATAAGGGCTCTTTCTTTCCCTCATCGTATTAAACTCATTGACTTTGGCCAAGCTTCTTTCTTCTCTCCAAGTATTATGTTTTTCCATCATATTCACATTATAAATTAATTTTTTGAGTGTTATTTATTTACTCTAAAATACAAGGGTAAAATGAGTGGAATAGTGGGGACTTCATATTACGTGGTGCGTAAGGTATTGTTAGGAAATGAGTATTTGTGGCTAATAATATCATGTTCTACCAAGGATTTAATATGCCAAATGCTTTGTAGAGATGAGGATACAAGATTCAGCACCCATCAGGTGTTAGGTATGTTTCTCCAATATTGCACCCTAGCAATAAGAGTTTCTTCCTTTTAAATCTCAAATCTAAAAAAAAATCATTCTATTTTTGACAGCAATCGATAATAAATTATTTTTGATCTGGTTATTTTTTAGCAAATTTAAAATGGTTATTTTTCAATAGGACATCCATAGACAATGGAGAATTGTTTTTAATACCATAAAAAGGGATTCTTCCTTTTTAATGATGTTAACGAGTCCACACAAAGAATATAATAAGGGAGAGAAGTTTTTGATAAGGTGTGGGGGTTCAATTGTTTGTCGTGGCTCTCAACATTGGTGATTCACACATAATATTATGCAGATCATCTTTGTGAGTGCACTTGCTCCAGATAATAATGGTATAACTAGAGGTTAGATTGTTGTTCTTTTACTATTGGTTTCTCTTGTGGTTAGCTATAATATAGGGTTAATGAGATTTTGTCTTTTGGAAACCACTTCTTAGTCCTCATCCCTTGTTGTCAGAGAAATTTTCTACATCTTGTGATTACTTATGATTTAAGGTCAGTGAGCTCTTTTGTCCTTTGGCAAACACTACTTATTCCTCATCTTCTACTGTCATAGATTTTTCTATATACTATACATGTGGAAATTGATTAAGTGTTTTGGTTAATGTTGGAATTTTACTGTATCAAATCTGTTGAATAGATAATCATATTTTCTTTTGTTGTGTTCATAATCAAGTTTGAGTTATGAGTACTATATATATATATATATATATATATATATATATATATATATATATATATATATATATATATATATATATATATATATATATATATATATATATATATATATATATATATTAATATTATTATTTCAACAAGTTAATGAGTCAAGTTTCTTGCATTTGTATTTACACTTTTCAATTATTCTATTAGTCTTTAGTCATCTTTCATATATAAGTTAACTGCGTAAGATGTGTAATTAAACATGTTGATTTCTATCAATCTATTGAATATGGAGGATGAGCAGTATTACTTCATATGATCAAATCTATACCCTGAGTCAGGTAAATGAGTGCTAAAAAATGACACTAAGTTACTATTTTGCTATTTGGCTTGTGGATTTGATTTAATCTTGTTAGTATATCAACCTTGAAATTTCCTAAACAAATTTCAATTATTCGTGCTGAGAATTGCTTATGATTATGACATATATAGAATTCTAAAGTATGATTTGGGCTTAGTTCGTGTAGTTTTGTTTCCATTCTATCATGTAACTATGTGCAATTACCCTTTCGAATATAAATTTTGGAAATAAAGGGAACTTTAGATTAATGTTTTGTTTAAGTGATACAAGCAACAAAGTTTGAGATGGGATCTTATGCATTTGTATTTGAGTATTGGCTATCATGTGTCAATTTCCAACAACAAATTTTTAGTATGATTTTAGTGATTAATTTAGATAAGTGCCTTCTGAGGTCAGTAATATCAAAATGTTATCTAAAATTATCATTAAGAGAAAGAAACCTTTGATGCTCTTACATGCTGAGTGGATTTAGTTCAATGACAGAAGAGTAGTTGCATCCCATGAATTCACTTTTGATTTTTATACTTTTGTTTTGGTACTATGTATTAAATAGCTGAATTTTATATGAGGCCATGCTTGAAACCTGCACTTGATGGTGGTATACCTTTATTGTTTTTTTATTTCGATGTTATTTTGGTAATTTCAAAAAGAAGGGTGAGTGAATTTGGAGTTCACCATTTATTTCCATGTTTCTTTTGATGATATTGGAATTAGAGTAAAATATTCCGCTTTGAGGCGATAGTGACTTGTTTGGGCAACAACCTTTCTATCAGCTTTATACCACTGCAGTTTCAAGGGCTACCATGACAACTTTTTTTGTTAATTTTACAAGGAATGTGACATTTACAGCACAGTAGATTTCATCTTTGGCAACATTGTAGTGGTGTTTCTGACCTACAATCTCCTCACTAGAAAACCATAGGAAAACCAAAAGAATATATTCATAGCTCAAGGCAGAAGTGATCCAAATCAAAATACATGTATTTTTATTCAAAGCTGCACTGTTACTGAAGCATTCAATCTGGGTCCAGTAAATAACTTGTTAGTAACATATCTAGGGAGGCCATGGAGAGAATAATCTCGCATAGTGTATATTAAATCATTCATAGATGATGTGGTTCAACTTGAGGTTGACTCGAGTGGTCCAGAGATTTTACTCTGAGTGCACTCTATTAAGGAGAATATATGAACTGGGGAGCAAGAATAACAATTACAAGGTGAGTTTAATGGCTTGGTTATTAGGTAATGAACATTTTTGATATTCAAGTTTATACTATGACAATAAAAAATTGAATAAATTTTAAATAAAAAAAATTATATAGGAGATAAATTGCATTTAAAATGAGTTTTGGCGCTTGCTTTTAAAGTTTCGATTACTTTTTAACATATAATATATAATATAATAATATAAATATATTAATAGCATATAAAATATTATTTATTAAATTATAAAATATATATATATATACATATATATTATAAATATTTAATATTTAACACAAAATTTTATTATTTATTGTAAATAATATATACTATATTTTTTTTAGTTGATTATAATATAGACTATATTAATATAACATATATTATTTTATTTTATATACTGCACCATAATTAAATCAATCATTCACCCTTTAAATTAGAAAACTACCAATACTTTTGGGGGATTATTGTGTATAGACCTTAGCCTTTCCCTTTCATACCTTTTCATCATTGTTTATACTCACTGGAAAACAAAGCATCTCCTCCCTAAAAAGTTCAATACCGTATTAAAAAAAATACACAATTTCATTTTTTACCATTACTTCCACACAAAAACCGATATAAGGGTAAATATCCATGGGTTTCAAATGAGATTTGAGGTAAGTGTCTGTTAGGAACCCCTTATCCAATGGAAGCACAATTGATTACTTTCTTATAAGCAATTGAACACGAAATTATACCAGAATGATTAAGTAACTAGAAACTTGAGACAGCAAAGAATTTGAGAGACAATACACACTCTTGTATTAAATATTACTAGAAGAAAATACAATAAGGAAGATGCCACTTCTTCCTCCACCTCAAAGGCTTGCCACACCTCATGACCTTCTTCCCTCTCTCTCTTGCTCAACCAAACCCAACTCAACAACTTGAGTTGTTATCCCCTCCTTGAATGCTTCAGCTGATCTCCTTGACCTTACTTCAATGCTTCAATGCTTTACTTGCCTTCTTGATAATTATAATACATGCCTCATGGGTCTTTAAATAGAATCCCATGCATACAAAAATAGAACTCTAATTACAATAATTAGACACGCAGCTCGTGACTATAATTATTCCCTTAACATGCAAACACTCACTTCACTTAACTGACTGTTCGTCAACAGCAGTTCTGGAACACACAGGTGACCGACGTCGGTCCCTGCTTGCTTGGTGATGCCGACGTCGGCCAACTCCCTGCCGTCACCGATTGCCTTCTGCACTGGTAATGATCGACGTCGGTCATGCTGCAGACGCCGGTACTTCTGGATCTTCAACAACCACCTATTTCTTCATGTCTACAACAAGTTGAAGCTTTTAGCTCCACACCCTAACAATCTCCCACTTGGAGATAAACAGCTGCAACTATACCTATACCTGTACTCCATCTATTTTGTTCCCTTGGCTCTGTATCCCTCTTCAAGATCACCCCTGAAGACTAACCACCACACAACCTGTGATGCTATATCTGTCACTTATGCCAAAAGAATTTTGCTGCTCCCAAATTCTTCATGACATAATTCTGAACTAACTCTACCCTTAGCTCAGAAACTCCCTGTGTATGAAACCCTGAAACAAGCAACACAATACAGTAACAGAATAATGTAGCTAATATTATCCAACCTGGTAAAGATAAATTGTTAGGTTGTGGAGCTAAAAGCTTCACTGATGCAAGTAGGGAAGGAGGTTGCGAAGGGTTGCAGAGTGTTACTGTCTCCAGCGTCGGTCAGGCCAACCGACGTCGACAGGGAGGAGACAGGAGAGCAACCGACGTCGGTCAGAAGTCGGCTGGCGTCGGCACCCCCAGGTAGACAGGGACCGATGTCGGTCACCTGTGTGGTTCAAACTGAGTGTTTTACGGGCAGTTAGCTAACGAACCAAGTGTTTGAATGTTAAGAGCTAGTTTTAGACTAAGAGTTGCGAATCTAATTATTGTAATTAGGTGTCTAATTATTGTTTGCATGAGATCTATTTAAGAGACTCATTGGTTGTATTGTAAACTAGTGCTAGAGAGTAAGAGAGCAAATAAGCTCCTTCAGAGAGAAGAGAGCAATGGTGTGTTCCTCCTAGTGCCACAGTACCAAGTGTGGGTGTTGGGTTAGAGAATCAGCAGGGTTCTTCATGTATGTATGATCTTGGTCATCAAGTGAGCATGGCCTCTATAGGAGATCTGCATGGGTAAGTAAGATCATTGATTTGCAGGTGTATGTGTGTGCAAGGTCAAGGTTCACAAGTGTGTAGAACCAGGTTGATTTGCAGGTGTGCAAGATCAGAGAGGACAGCAACACAACAGGGAGTAGAATCAGAAGGGTTTACTTAGAGTACATGTGTGTACTTGTGGAGTGCATGGATCACTTGTGGAGTGCGTGGAGCACAGGTGTAAGGTGAACACCAACTCTGTGTTTGAGTTGGGTGTTGGGACCTAGGGGAGAGAGCTTTGAGGGAAGATTTAATGTTTATGCCCTAGAGGTGTGGGAGCCCTAGAAGTGTGTAAGGAAGAAGAACTATGGTAGCCTTCTTTGTTGTATTTTCTTCTGAAAGAGTTTTAATACAAGTTGTGTATTTTCTCTCATATTATGTGTTATTTCTGAATTCTAGTTACTTGTGTATTCTGGTTAATTTCCGCATATTAAGTTGCTTGGTAATCAATTGTGTGATTCTGGTTATTTATCCCAACACATGGTATCAGAGCTAAGGTTGCAGGGAGAAGGTTTTATGTTTGGTTACAGGTTACTTTCAAGGGTTTCTGATCAAGTGGGAGTAGAGCAATGGCATATTAAAGTAAGCTAAGAATGGAGGAGTTGAAAAACACATATGGTCACTTACGGTCCTATGGAAAGAAAGAGCAGGGAAAAGAATATTGTTGGTTGGTAGCAGATCAGCATGAAGGAACTGAAGATGCAGATGTTGCAGGGGTTGTTGCACAGGATGCTCTGGGAGGTTTCTTGGATAAAGTTGAATCTTGGATAACAGATTATGTTGCCTCTTTCCATGCAACCCTAGGGAGAGGAGCTGGTGAGCCTTGCCAAAGAATTGGCAAAGGGGAAGTGAAGTTGAAATCGCAGGTGGCCAACACATGGGTGTTGAAGGAGGTCATGCAGGTCCCAGGTTTGGAGATGTGGCTAATTTCTTCAAAAAAGTTGGGTGATGAGAGATGCACGAGAGCTCTCACAGCGGATGCACTTGAATTAGCTGGTGGTAAGAAAATAGGTACTCTTTATCTACTTGTTTATATTACTGATTCTTCTTTTGTTGCAGAGACGTGGCTTCATAGGCTTGGTCACATGAGCAGGAAGGAGATGCATGTTCTTAAGAGGAAGACTGATATATTTGACAGGCTTAAGAATTGGAAAGCCTTGGTGTTTATGGAGGAGATGGTGGACAGAGACCAGTGGATGGGGCTGGATACTTTTGGGCAGGGCAGTTTGGACATGTGACTTGATTCAAAGGAGCTCGCGGGGAAAAAGTCATCACTCACAGGCGAACACAGGTACCGGCATCAATAGGAAAACTGATGTCGGCAGAGGTAAGACCGATGTCGGTCACGAGGACCGACGTTGGTAGGGTTGGTAGTCAGGACAGGCGCAGGAACCGACGTCAGTCAGATGCAGACTGTGTGGTGACCGAGGTCGGTCACTGTAACGGATTTTAGGCAGACAACAAGCTGTCAAGGAGTCTCAAATGCCCATATGGAGGACTGAAGGTGGTAAGTAAGCCTCAAATTCATTGTTCCTCTTCTTTATACTAGTTGCTGACTGCAGAGCAGGAAGGATCCAGAAAATAGTGGGAGCATGGCATGGAGAGTTTGCAGAACCAAGCAGGAGATTTGGTAGGGTTGCCAGCCGGATGAAAGCACAGAGACGAATGGATACCTTAGTTGAAGAATAGAGAGAATGGACACGTGAGATGGAAGACCAGGGCATATGGTCATGAGGAAGCTGCAGGATAGTGGTACAGGTTTTGACAAAGGATGACAAAGCATGACTTTAGTCAATGCCAGGGTAACTACTGTGGTTTGTCTTACCAGGTGGATGATGATTGCAACATCATTTTATTGCTGTATGTGGATGGTATGTTTGCTAGCAGGTTTGTACATACAGGGTTTTGCTAAGCTAAGGGTAAGATTAGTTCAGTGGTTTGCTATGAAGAATTTGGAGCAGCGAAATTCTTTGGCATGGGGGACATGGGAGATCACAGGTTGATTTTGTCTCCAGTGGGAGCTGATGTGAATCAGGTGTTGGCAAGGTTCATTACGTAGGATGCAGAATCAAAGCACACTAAGGGCTGGATAGTTCAGTGTCTGAAATCACATGAGGTCTGGTATAGGCCTGAGTTTGCCCAAGCAGTGGGTGTTGTTAGAGAGTTAGGAGCCAATTCAAGGAAGTGAGTTCTTAGGTATTTGAGAGGGACCAGCAATAGGGATTCATGCTATTCAAGATCAAGACTTCACTACATGGGTTTTTAGGTTCGGATGTGGCAGATTACTCGGATGACAGGAGGTACATCACAGGTTGTGTGGTGGGTTGTCTTCAGGATTGATCTTAAAGAGGGATACAAGCCAAGAAACAGATTAGATAGGGTACAGGTACAGGTATAGTGTAGTTGTTTATCTCTAAGTGGGAGATTGTTAGGTTGTGGAGCTAAAAGCTTCACTGATGCAAGCAGGGAAGGAGGTTGCGAAGGGTTGCGGAGTGTTACTATCTCTGACGTCGGTCAGGCCAACCGACGTCGGTAGGGAGGAGACAGGAGAGCAACCGACGTCGATCAGAAGTCAGCCGACGTCGGCACCCCCAGGTAGATAGGGACCGACGTCGGTCACTTGTGTGGTTCAAACTGAGTGTTTTACGAGCAGTTAGCTAACGAACCAAGTGTTTGCATGTCAAGAGCCATTTTTAGACTAAGAGCTGCAGATCTAATTATTGTAATTAGGTGTCTAATTATTATTTGCATGAGATCTATTTAAGAGAATCATTGGTTGTATTGTAAACTAGTGCTAGAGAGTAAGAGAGCAAATAAGCTCCTTTAGAGAGAAGAGAGCAATGGTGTGTTTCTCTTAGTGCCACAGTACCAAGTGTGGGTGCTGGGTTGGAGAATCAGCAGGGTTCTTCATGTATGTATGATCTTGGTCATCAGGTGAGCATGGCCTCTATAGGAGATCTGCATGGGTAAGTAAGATCATTGATTTATAGGTGTATGTGTGTGCAAGGTCAAGGTTCACAGATGTGCAGAACCAGGTTGATTTGCAGGTGTGTAAGATCATAGAGGACAGCAACACAACAGGGAGCAAAATTAGGGGGGTCTACTTGGAGTACGTGTGTGTACTTGTGGAGTGCGTGGAGCACTTGTGGAGTGTGTGGAGCACGGGTGTAAGGTGAACACCAACTCTGTGTTTGAGTTGGGTGTTGGGACCTAGGGGAGAGAGCTTTGAGGGAAGATTTACTGTTTATGCCCTAGAGGTGTGGGAGCCCTAGAGGTGTGTAAGGAAGAAGAACTGTGGCAGCCTTCTTTGTTGTATTTCCTTCTGAAAGAGTTTTTATACAAGTTGTGTATTGTCTCTCATATTATGTGTTATTTTTGAATTCTAGTTACTTGTGTATTCTGGTTAATTTTCGCATATTAAGTTGCTTAGTAATCAATTGTGTGCTTTCGGTTATTTATCCCAACATAAAATACAATGGTCAAACCTCCATTGCTCTGCAGCCTAATCAAGACCATATACCATAGCCTTCTGTCTCACATGTCCATCCACTCTCTTCTCTAAAATGAGAATCCATCTCTCTATCCAGTGCTTTCTTCTATCTGACAACTCTACCAACAAATACATGTTTGGTTCTTCTCCAAGGACTCACACTCCTCATCCATGCCAAGCTCCCATTGTTTCTGGATTCTACCTGCATTACTTCTTCCATCTTCCTAGTTCTTGACTATCAGTAAGCAATATAAAGAAGGTGAACAATGAATATGAGGTTCACTTACCCTTTCTGACCTCCATATGGTCGTTTGAGACTCCTTGACAGCTTGTTGTCTACCCAACATCCATTCTAATGACCGATCTCGGCCATCTCCTAGTCTGCTCCTGATCGATGTCGATTCCCTACACTAACCCTGACTGCCAACGTCGTTACCCCTGGCCGACGCCGGTGTCCCTCCTACCGACGTCGGTTCCTGCCTAATCGACATCGGTCTTTTCCTACCGACTCTATTGACCCTGTTGGTCTACACATGATTGATGTCGGTACCTATCTGGCTGACGTCGGTGCCATGTGACTGACGTCGGTGTATGTGTGTTCATGTAAGTGATGAAACCTTCATCTGCGAGCTCATCTTGGATCAAACCTCTGTCCATACTGCCCTACTCAAAATTATTCAACCCCTGTGACTGATCTCTGTCCCTCATCTCCTCCATAAACACCAAGGCTTCTTTGTTCCTGTCAAAAGCATCAAATTTCCTTTTCCTGCAATGAACTCTATCTATGCTTTCTGAATCTAAACACATACATTTTGAATCATGAACATCCATTCCCTTCTTATTCATGTGACCCAGCCTATTAAGCCACATCTTCGAATCTACAGCTAAAGTAGATAAACCAGAAGTAGAATCAGTAATACAAGTAGATAGATAAAGAGTACCTACTTTCTTACCTCTTACTAAAACAAGTGCACCCTTGGTAACCTTCCAAGAATCCACTGTGAGGGTAATTGTGCATCCCTCATCACCCAACCTTCCCACAGAAATCAAACTCTGCTTCAGAACTGGGACATGCATGACCTCCTTCAACACCCATGTGTTGTCTATCTGCAATTTCAACTGCACTTTCCCTTTGCCAACTATTTGATAAGGCGTACCATCCCCTAAATAAAGCACTCCAAAGTCTCCCTGGACATACTCATGGAACAAATCTCTGTTTGGGGATGCATGAAAAGATGAACCAAAATCTAAAGTCCATGATCCTACCTGACTATCCAAAGAAAGTATGAGAGCATCCTGTACCATGATATTTGCATCCTTTGATTCTTCTTTACCTTTAGGTTGATTCTCTTTATCTCGCAACCAACACTCCTTCTTTGTGTGTCCTTTCTTTCCACAAAACCAGCAGGTAATACCTTTGGATTTGGATCTCCTTCTCGACCTTGATTTCCCTTGCTCCACTTTCTCTCTTTGCCTCCCCCTGCTTTCTGCACTTAGAGCATTCCCTGATGATTCACTTGTGCTTTTCCTGCATATTTATTCATTCAAGATCACACTCACAACATCATCAACTTTTAAGATTTTAGAAGCAGATGCAGAATTACATACTGCCATAACCAAACTATCCCAACTTTCAGGTAAAGAGCATAATATCAAGAGAGCCTTTACTTCATCATCAAAAACAATATTGACTGAAGCTAACTGGTTTACCAAACCATGGAAATCACTAAGATGAGTATATACCAATCCACCTTCCTGCATTTGCAAAGTAAATAACTGTTTCATAAGAAATACCTTATTTGACGCTGAGGGCTTTTCATATAAATTCGCCAAGGACTTTATCAACTCTTCCGTTGTCTTACACTGTGACAAGTTGGAAATCACAGACGATGCAAGGCTCAACCTTATGGAACCTAGAGCCTTCCGATCAAGAACGTTCCATTCTTCATCCTTCATATCTGTAGGCTTGCATGCAACCCCACCCAACGGTAAGTACAAATCCTTCTGATATAGATAATCCTCTATCTGCATCCTCCAATGTTGATAATTCTTGCCGTTAAACTTCTCCATTCGTAGCTTACTATCTTCTGCCATTGCTGAACTCCCACTCAATCAGAAAACCCTGTGAATGACCTGTAATCAAAAAATAATAACCTGCTCCCTGCAAACCGTAGCTCTGATACCAACTGTTAGGAACCCCTTATCCAACGGAAGCACAATTGATTACTTTCTTATAAGCAATTGAACACGAAATTATACCAGAATGATTAAGTAACTAGAAACTTGAGACAGCAAAGAATTTGAGAGACAATACACACTCTTGTATTAAATATTACTAGAAGAAAATACAATAAAGAAGATGCCACTTCTTCCTCCACCTCAAAGGCTTGCCACACCTCAAGACCTTCTTCCCTCTCTCTCTTGCTCAACCAAACCCAACTCAACAACTTGAGTTGTTATCCCCTCCTTGAATGCTTCAGCTCATCTCCTTGACCTTACTTCAATGCTTCAATGCTTTACTTGCCTTCTTGATAATTACAATACATGCCTCATGGGTCTTTAAATAGAATCCCATGCATACAAAAATAGAACTCTAATTACAATAATTAGACACGCAGCTCGTGACTATAATTAGCCCCTTAACATGCAAACACTCACTTCACTTAACTGACTGTTCGTCAACAACAGTTCTGGAACACACAGGCGACCGACGTCAGTCCCTGCTTGCCTAGTGCTGCCGACTCCCTGCCGTCGCCGGTTGCCTTCTGCACTGGTAATGACCGACGTCGGTCATGCTGTCGATGCTGGTACTTCTGGATCTTCAGCAACCACCTGTTTCTTCGTGTCTGCAACAAGTTGAAGCTTTTAGCTCCACACCCTAACAGTGTCGATGGGTTCTAAGATAAAATTACTAGGTAGAGCTCATGTATATTTGGGCATTCAATTTTTTGCAGGCTACCTGGGAAGGTTCTGGAGAACCATCATCCTGTGTTACTATGTAGAGCCAAGGAAGTTGAAAGGAAAGTTTTCTCTCATGTTCTTCTTGCTAACGTGATTTTCTTAGTATGAAAGATTGTTATCATTTATTTTATTTACACTAGATTAATCTATACTACTATATGTTGCACTGGATGGATCCAAAATGATTTCATATTCTATAGATGTTTGGCATTCAAGTAAGCATGAATTCATAATAATATTGGTATTAATGATTTGATATTCACACAAGCTTCAAGTAATGTTCATTTTCTAATGCATGTTGCATATTGAGATAGAGTGATTAAACTGGGTGTAACAAAGCTGATAAATTGTCGAGTGATTACTTTTATTATGTATCAATCATCCCATCTATTTACACTTAAAATGTGATAATTGTTTAATTCCATCACCATTTTTTTATCGATCTAGATTTATCTGAAGCCTAAAGCGTGAGGGTTTTACTTCCTTGTAGTCATGCTTCTTGTCAGTTTGTTATTTATTTGTTGCTTGAATATCCTACCTGTAGATTTATGAATTGAACTCAATCCATTTAGGGTGGACTAATGTAGATACAAACAATTAAGGTCAAAGCATTTGAGAATGTATGGAATAAGGAGATACAAGTAACTTTCATTATGATAAATTGTTTATATAATAACATGAAATGCAAAAGAACTCTACTTGACACTAGACCAAAGTCATCACACTTTATATAGATATGATGAATTTTTATCTGAAAACATAAATATGGAATTGGGATTTAAGAGTCTTCTCAAAACAATTTTAATGTTTGGACTATTTTTGTTTGACCTATGGGAACATTGACAAATCAAGCTATTATTTGCCAACAATTTGCATTGATTCTGGTATGAACCATTGAAACTTGTAGCATTGAAATGCACACACGTACTCACTCATGCACACAAGACTAAGGGGCTTTCACTATAGATATTATATTATAAGTGCATAGGATATATCTTTTTTGAAGGGAAATATTAGTTGTTTACTATTCCATGATGCATGCATGCTTATGAATTGTATGTAGGTATTTTCAATAAAAATTAGACAACGACTCAACAAGTCTGCTAAAAAGAAAGTATATTATTGTTTGATAAAGTATTCTAGATAAATCTACGTAAATCTTTTTATTACCCAAAGTCTCTTATAATACTCCTCATAAAGAAAAATACATTATTGTCCACAACTCAATATCTCTAACAAGCTATAAAAAAAATTAGAAGAACATAAAACAGTTCAACCCATATGGAAGAATATGCTAAAATATTATTCAAAACAGTATAAAGAGTATTAATCATAACTAATTAAACGAATATACCGAAACAAAAATTTAAGAAAATGATGAATTTTTTATGTTCTTTTATACAATTGTTAAATATTTTATATTTATTTTAATGTCATCTTTTAATATGTGATACAATTATTATTTCAATTTTTTTTTTCTTATTTTTAATTGAAATTGTTAAATATAATTTACATTTAAATTTTTCAATGGAACATTTCCTTGTACCTTTAAAGCAATTGGAAGTTATAAATACAAAATCACCTAGACAATTTACATTTGAACAAATTTGCACACAAAATCAATGAAAGACACTTCACGTGCATCAAAATATCACATAGGTGTGATTGATTGATATAATTTTAAGTATCATACTTATTTGTTTTGTTAAAATCATAACTATTTCTACCACATTTTTTTTTGGGTTAAAAAGACAATATATTTTTCTTCTAGTCGTAGGCTTTGGATTCTCTTATATTTTCGGTCACGTGATATTAGTACTATGGATATTAATTAGTACGTTAACATTAGAATCTAACTTTGTAATTGCCCACATTTTAAAAGGAATTTACATGGATTCCTTTCACGTGTACATTAGAAAGAAAGAAAAAATAATTTAATCATCGCGATTCACGGCCTTGTATTTTATTTTTATTTTTTTAAATAAAATTAATATGGATGAAGATGTTAGTCAAATTTAACATAAATAGTTGAAAGATGACAAATTAAATATGGTTGAATTTATGGAAGGAAAAAAAGTGAGTACTTATTTGAAATGGTGGAGTATGGACTCGATATGTACTTAGACATGGCCTTCTCCATCTTTTTTATCTTCCTTATGATATTAGAGTTTGAGATTTAAACATTCTTTTTCAAATAAAATATTGTTTTTTATGAGTATGAAAGTGTAACGGTTTAATATTCTTCTCATCAAATTTTATAAAAGTTAAAATGTATAATTCAAATAAAGTATTCTTCATAAAAATTCATGGGATTGATGAAACATCACTTTGTTTTTTCAAGGTATTCTTGGATATCAATACATATGCACATGTATCGTATTGATTCTAAGGGATATAGAAAAATCATATACTTATATAAAAACTATTTACCCTCCTTCATACAACTAGAAGGTAAGGCTATGCTAAATTTTTATGAGTGTCATTAAGAAGAGGTCCTTATAAGGGGCTATTCTTTGGTATATGTTACTTTCTTCCACACTCATCAGCGCATGCAATTTTAAATATTTATGACTCTCAATTTATAGATTTACAACAACAAATAACAAGATTTTCCTCTCTTAATGGAATCTTTTTGATTCATGATTTCAATGCTCATATTTTTGGAACTTGTGTAAATTTGACTTGGACTTTCTAATAGTTTTCTCTTCATTTCTATAATTTTTTTCCTCTAGAGTCCTTTTTGTAAATAAGTTCCATGCTTTGGATTATTTGAATTAGTTCAACCTACTTATTTTTAAATTCTAATATATTGGTAAAAGCAACGCTACACCCTTATTTATAAATCTAATGTATTGAACATGTATAATCATACATCCTATTTCTTTTTCAATTTAATCACATTGATTCATCTTTCTTCCCTTTCACAATATTTATTTATCTTGAGTAAAGCTTTAGCCTCTTTATTCCTAAGGTGACTTATATAAATATTCCTACATGGTATGGAGCAAACTAAAACTTCTTTCAAGACATTTCAATCTAAAATATTTTTTAAAGAAACCTAATTTAAAAAATTATGCATATCTCACAAACCATTACAATTTGTTTGGTGATTGTTTCATGGGCGTTTGGGATTCACATAAGTTACACTCCAACATCCAACTTTTTAAGATTGTTTTTGTTTAAATTATTGTAATTTTATGGTTTTTCATAAATTTGTTTAAAAGCTCGAGAAAATTTATGATGGATATGTTATTTGAATTTTTGGATGTGAGGCCAACTTCAATCTAAAATCATCTAGGCAAAAGAAAAATCAGCAATCAGAGCCTTTTGTTTTATCTTTTTAATGCATTAGAGTGATTTACCACTAACATAAATATAAATAAAGGAACATATGTTAGATCTAACATGAAAAAATTCAAACATAGAAATCAGATCTAACCAATGTGTGAAAATAACAAGTATAAATAAATAATTTGACGAGCACTAAATTAAGAAAAATAGGGAAAGTGATGATACAAACACACTTGAAAAAAACATTGGGATCCTAAGAGTGCAATAATGGTCTAAAAGTGATGATACAAATTTACGTGAAATCTGGAAGCCTAAATGTCAAATAACAAATTTGGCTCCTATTAATCTGTTGTCAAATATGCCCTGGTGCAACTTTAGTCGGTGAATATGCTATGCTTCTATCTACGTCACTTATGTTCTACTATGTCAAATTTGTAATATGATTGGTTTTGGATTCTAAATATTCATCTACAAGTGCATTATTTGATGTTGTTTAGTCTTGTGTCTCTGTATTTTTGAATTCACAAGTAAAATTTATGATTTGATCTCTTATTTATCTCCTTGACCTAGATCACCACAACCTCACTAATGAAGAATAATAAAAAGGGTTATGGATTGGGCAACCTTAATGGATATGCAACTACAAATCCCACACACTGGAATCACACCTAATATAGTTCTTTACATAGTGTAAATGGAATATCGAATAAGGGTTTCACCTCCCCTTCCCTAGATATGCAATGCAACTACATGATCATTCTCCTTATTAGTGGAAATTTAGGTCACATTTGTATTTCTTAGTTTTATGACTCACCCAATGAGAAGCGACACAAATTCACCAACAATTGAAGAAATCACAGTGAGATGGTGATTTTTTCTATGTTTGAGAGGGACAACTCCGTCATAAGATATATGTATTTTTGGGTTTTTTTGTGTACTTTTAACCAGAAAACATAAAAAATAAAAAATGGAAAACAATGGAAGATGAGAAGAATGAAGGAGGATGGAGGTGAGAAACCCACAGTGGAATGAACACAAAGAACTACCAGAATAACTCAAATTTGAATAAAGTGGATAGAAATTCTTCTTCTCACACAAAATAGAACTATGAATGATAGATGTAATGAATACAAAAAGGCTTATTTGGAAGCACAAAGTCTCCTAAAAACTTAGATTGGGTACACTTGGTTAAAAGCCCATACTTGAGATTTTCAACAGAAAGTCTAGAAACATTGTGAGTTGCACACAATCAATAAAAGTGTAGAATTTTAACATATTTTCTATCTACGAATAGAAGTACAAAAATTACAAATAAAGAGTATCAAAACCCACGAAGCCAAATCTTGATATCACCTACTTGCTAGCATATCATTGCTCAAATATAAAAAATTACATAGTTCACATGTAAAGTTGTAGCTAGTTATTCCCCAAGAGCTTGAAAGAAAGAATAACCCTTTTACAATTATCATTTCTCCTATTTATAACATATAGGAGGATGAAATGACCTTTCGTATTCTCACTTTGACCTCTCGCATTCTCATTTTTTTCCCATTCTATTTTACATTTATTTTTTAATAGTGACTCAAATACATCATAATGTGGGCCCACTAAGCCTTGTCTATTAGGTGAGAGAGTCTGAAAATAGTATGTGTTATGTCATAGCATATGAAACTAGGTCCCGTAAAGGAGCATTTGACCAAAAATTGAGAATTGAATACAGTAAAAGGTATATGAAGATAAATGATGTATATTATTAGATTTATTGTTCAAAACCTTTTAACGCTTTAAACGGGAGCTAAAATAGATTTTGGATGTGAAATGTATGGCCAAATAGAGAATTTGTACCTAGTGTGCCCATGATGCACTAACAAAACAAAATTTATTCATTTTTTTTTCAAAAAAATATTCATCAAAATATCAAATATTTGACATCATTGGATATATCATTTCAATACCTTTTTGATGTTTCAAATGAGAGCTGAAACAAAGTTTGAACATAAAAGTTATGGATAACACAATATGTTGGATTTTTCATTTACACGCCCGATGTGTCCACAAGGTCTATCTAGATGGCCCTGGCATGCACACACATTTGGTGCAGACATGAGATCCATCTGTATGGCCTTGTAAGTTTCAGTCCTTCATCCTTGAGATTTATGGATCTTTGGTTTAATTTTGTGAAAAAACTATGAAGTTTGAGCCCCTGATGTCTAAAGAAAAAATGATCCTTAGGACAATATTTTTCCAAATAACAAAACAAGAATCAAAATGGAGTATAGATGTGAAATACATGCCAAAATATAAACTTGACACTTGATTGGCCCTTTGTCCCTACTAGCTTTGAAGTTCTTGATCCCTGGTGTGAAAAATCTTTGAGTTATGGGACTATGAGATCCAAACCAAAGATGATCCCATTGACAATATATGTCCAACACATCAAATGAGAATCAAAATGGAGGCTGAACGTGAAATTTATGTCAAAATAGATAATTTACACCTAGTTGGCCCTTCATCCTTATTGGCTCTGAATTTTTGGATCTATGGTGTTAAAAATACATGCATTTTGGGACTCCAATGTCTGAATTAAATATGATCCTCTAGAAAATATATATGCAAAATATTTAATGAGAACCAAGATAGAGATGGGATGTGAAATATTTGTCAAAATAGAGAATTTTCACTTGATTTCCCCTTTGTCCCTATTGGCTTTAAAGTTTCAAATCTCCAGTGTGAAAAGTATATACACTTTGGGTCTCTAATGTCTAAAGAAAAGATGATCCTGTAAAAAATATCTATCCAACACATCAAACTAGAACCAAAATGGAGTTTAGACATGAAATATATGCTAAGATAGAGAATTGACACTTAATTGGCCCTTCATCCATGTTGGCTATAAAGTTCCAGATCTCTAGTGTGAAAAATAAATGCACTTTAAGACTTTGATGTCTGAATTAAATATTATCCCCTAGAAAATATGTATCCAACGCATCAAATGAGGACCAAAATGGAGTCCAGATGTGAAATATATGTTTAAATAGAGAATTGACACCTGATTGGCCAATTGTCCATATTGGCTTTAAAGTTTTGGATATTTAGTATGAAAAATAAATGCACTTTGGGAATATGATGTCTAATAAAGATCATACCCTAGATAATATTTATCCAATGGATCAAATGAGAACCAAAATAAACTCTGGATATGAAAGTTATGTTGAAGCAAAGAATTTTTACCCGATTGTGCGTTTGAGGTGCAAATGGTACTTGATTTCTCGGGTTTATCCAAAATGAAATTTCTTAAAGTAAAACATGTAGAATACCTAGCAATTCCATGGGTCCTTGCTAATCTAGTTTTAAACTTTCAGTTTATTCAAGTGGGAACTAATATTTTATAAATTTCATAAACTCAAATTTTGGGTACAACACTCCTAGACCCTCTTTTGGTACAAGTAGATGATGTCCCAAGATTTGAAAAATGTTTACGTATCAAGATGGAGGATTTTATTATAATTTTAGCAATAGATATAGTCAATGAAGACACTAAATTTAACTTTGGAAAAGGATTCAACATTTGACTAATATTTTAATGATACTTGGCACTGGGTAAAATGGTTATGAATTATTTTGTGCATATAAAGATCTCTAAGACAAGATACACATGGCCAACTATGAAAAAGAGTAATAAGTGAAACCAAAGGAGTGGAAAATTAGATCAAGTCAAAAGGGCCCAAAAAATATACATGATGGATTCAACATACTTTTGAATCTACCGAAGGCAAATATTTCGAATAAGTCTTAGGAGAAATAGATGCCTAAAATGTGGAAAGTAGCTCATAAAATCTAGTGAATTTTGAAGGCATCTAAAAGGATATAAGGCTAGAGAGACACTAGTGTGGGGTAGGAAATGTCCTAAAAAGTGTCAAATATACACAAGTGGACCAAGTGTGAGTGAATTTACATGTGCATCAAAGTATAAAAACTATGAATAAAATCATGTACCTTGACTTACCTAGGGAATGATAGATGAATCAAATGATGTAAGAGATAGGCCTCATCCAAATAGATTTTTCATTTCTTTATAAAATCTGATATACCTAAAAATAATGGCCAATTTTAACAAGTATCCAATGCCATATCAATGTTGTAGTGAATATAAAAATAGAGTTAGAATGAATACACGTATTTGTATTGGAACCAATTTACTGTAACTTGTAATAACAAAATCTAATTCCATTTATTCAATTTATTCCAATCATTCCTATTATATTTTTTTGGACAAGTCCTATCTATCACTTCTTATGGAGTTATAGAAACCCATTCCATTTCTTGATCAAGGAAGTAGATACTAGACTATTTTTTGCACTCTTATTTTGCTCAAATTCACTCAATTTTGTTCAAACATTTAAACATTTTTCTCAATCTTGAAAACTCTTGAAATATTTGGACATGTGACCTCCTTTTGAGGTGAGGGATTAAAAACCATGTGTATGAAATTAGTCATCTCAAAAGAAAGAGTTAAAAGCACCATGCTTTATTATATTATATAGATAAAGCTTTCAAAATCCTTGAAACATCATATAAAGTACATGTAACCATCATAAAATATCTTCATATATAATCCTTGAAAAAATAATATTAAACTTATGTAACCATCATTAAATGTCATCATGTAAAGCTCACTAATAAGATAGATAGACAAACAGTATGTCCAAGTGCAACAACATAGTATAGAAAACATCATGTAAAGTACAATGGGTATGTGGATCCTTTATATGAGGATGAGTTAGGGAGGAACAAAGGTTATAACCTAATGTCATCTCCATATGTGTAAAATATATATCATAATAATATACTCGAGGAGGTAAGCATGAGTAAGATACCCACAATGTCAAAGTAATATAGGAATAAATAGTATACCCCCAATATAACAAATGTTCCCCTAGTAAGGATAAATATAGTAATGAAAAACACATAAGTAGATTCCCCCAAAGATGCATGGTAAAGACCATGGAAATGTAGGCACCAAGTATAGTAATATCAAAAATAGTAATGTGTGCGATAAAGATCATGACACCAAACATATTGATATGCATGATATGAATCATGGCATCAATAATAGAATAACAACATGAAAATTACACAACAATCATTGATAAACAAGTATGTAACTAGGAAATCATCACACAAAGACATTTTATTCCCAAGATATAACAACATGAAAATTACATGATAACTTGAGGATCCTCTATAGACAAGGACTGGATAATACATTGGCAAACAACATGCTAAAACACATAAATCTTACATAAGCAAGCAATTAAATATGAAATGATATGTATCACACATTATAACTAATATAAAAATAATATGTAACCACATATTTTAGATAGACATGTACCACACAAGATGTGGGTACTAGCAAGATATGATATAATCAATATAGATGGCTTTGTATGATAAATAGAAAGAAATAAAGATATCCACATAAAATTTGTTGTATATAAATGGCTCCAACACAAGGAATACAACCATGTGATAATAAACCCTAGGGTATGGGTATGAAAGTAGTCGTGTAATATCTGAAAGTCTATGATCATATGAAACTAGTATAGCCTACATCTCACCCATTATACATATATATACATATACATACATACATACATACATATATATATATATACATATATATATATATATATATACATATATATATATATATATATATATATATATATATATATATATATATATATATATACATATATATATACATACATATATATATACATACATATATACATACACATATATATACATATACATATATATACATACATACATATATATACATACATACATATATATACATACATACATATATATACATACATACATATATATATATATATATATATATATATATATATATATATATATACATACATATATATATATACATACATATATATATATATATATATATATATATACATACATATATATATATACATACATATATATACATATATATACATATATATACACATATATATATGTATATGTATATATATATGTGTGTGTATATATATCTATATATATATATATATGTATATATGTATATATGTATATATATATATATATGTAATGTTTTTGCATTTTATACCTTTTTAATACGAAGTATTAAAATAAGAAGTCCCAAGTGGTGCACGAAATAAGAATGAAGCAAATCTTAATCAATAAAAGTAAAATCCAAGGGACACAATCAAGAAATAATGCAAACAGGTAGGCCAATAGGCATAGTCAAATAAGAAAAAGAAGAGGAAGATTCCAAACAACATACAAATTCCCTCATAACTCAATGCATGTTGGGATAGAAGGTCTCAATATATATGTTGTCATCATCACCAAATATTAGTAAATGTTTAGAATAAGATAAACAATCAAAGGGTAAGGGCCAATGTAACATGGCAAGTAATGAAAAGCAAGTGGATAAAATAATATTTATGCAAGAGAAGGGAAGAGGCAAAGTTTAAAATCTAGAAGATAGGTGAAGAATGCAATCAAACTCAAATGAGGAAATCACATGAAATATATAAAAATAGATGAAATGAAGATATGTACAGTAAAAAAAAGTTATAGTATAATAATGATATATCAATGAAGCCCAAGATATAGGCTATCATAGCTAACCAATGACCTCATCTATAATGTGAAATCATAGACTATATGAGTCAACTATGTCACTTTTAGTATTATAAAAATATTCACAATAGGTGTACTAACTGAAATCATCATCCCAAAAAGAGATATGTGGAGAATGGGCTCAAGGAACCACCATAACCTCTTAATAATCATGCATAGGAAAATGCCCTAATGAACTAGGTGCTTGGATTTGATCTATAGAAATAGGTTGAAAATTAATATTTAGAATTGGATGATTAATTACTTTGGGGCTCAAATGTGTAACTATAGGAATAAAATCTCTAGGAGCTCTTACTATATGATATGGTGATATAACCTTAAATGTAGTATAAACCATAACTAACGGTGGTGAAATAGTAGTAGGTATCACATCAAGTTGAATAATCCACTCCTTGTGAAGCGTAGTATATGGTTGTACATGTGATCTCTAAGGTTCGATAGGTAGCTCATAATTTATGCCCTAATTATTATGTACTTCATCATTATGCACAAAATTGAGACAATTGTGTAATGTAGAAGGTATTGCTCTCATTTTATTTAGCCATGGGTGTCTATGTAATAAATTATACGATCATGTATCTGATACTATGTAAAACTAAATTAGAAGGGTTCGAGGACCAACTACAACTATTAGTATAATACCACTAAGAGGTGCACATGAAATGCCATTGTAACTACAAATTATCATAGTCATACAATTTAAATCTCGTTTGATATAACCTCAATTAGATATAAATGACATTGTAATTATGTTTTTACTAAAACCATTGTCAATAATTTAATGGCATGTGCCATCCAAGGATGATATTTAAAAAAACCATGAATATGTAAAGGACCATTATTTGAATCATCATTTGGTATCTCGTGTTCAAATAAAGTAATGAAAGGCACTTTTTGTTGAGAACTTGAAACCATGCTAATGATATTATCTTTCTCATGGTCATGTGGAATTTTTGAATGAGTATAGATGTTATCATATGCACATTATTTTTGTTTTTAGTATCATGATTTGGAAACATATTTTTAATGATTTATAAGTGTTGATTAGGCATTACGACAAGTTCATTCAATGTATAATTATGGCCTTCAATCCGAAAGGTGTTGGTATCAAGGAGGTCTTGAATTTTATGTCATAATTTGAAGCATATATTAGTATAATATCTAGAAGCTTGATGTTTATCACAATATTGGTTAGAATAATACCTTTTAGGCAATGCTCGGATAGTACCATATCCACACTTACAATAGAACAATGTAGCAATCTTAATGTAACTACATAGTGTAGATATCCATGTAACACATAAGATGCAGGTACTATAACGATACAATATGATCAATGTAAATGTCTCAATATGATAAATTTAAATCAAGAAAAATATCACCATGAATATGTTATATATGGAATCCCCTAAATTAGGAAATACCACAAATTTGATCATGCCCCCACGGTGTGGGTAATAAATTTACTGCATAAAATCTAAAATCTTATAATCATATATAACATGTGTATCATGCATCTCTCCCACTTAATGAATATCATGGAAGTATATATGTAACATGTACATGTAAAACCTATAGAATAGGCATACAAACATGATATATATCCATCTATAAAAAATATATATATATATAATGTTTTTACATTTTTCAATTTTCTAAAAAGAAGCAAGTATATGATGTAACAAGAAAAACAGACAGTAGAATAAGAAAGTGAAGCTCAATCAAATCAAAATATAAGCCTAGAGGAAAAATTAAGAGAATAATACACATAAGCAAGCCAAGGGCACAAACAATAAGAAGAATAAAAAGAAGATTTCAAACAACCTATAAATTCCCTCTTACCTTAATGTATAAAGACTTTTGTCCTGGCATACATTGAGTTTTGAGGGAAATTATATCTTGTTTAGAATATTCATCTTATTCTTATTCTTATGTTGATACCTTTTATCATATATATATATATATATATATATATATATATATATATATATATATATATATATATATATATATATATATATATATATATATATATATATATATATATATATATATATATATATGTTGTCATAATCATGAAATATGCACAAGTTTTTAGAATGTGATAAATAATCAAAAGGAAAGGACCAAGCAACATAACAAGTAATGAAAACTGAGTGGCTATAAGAATGTTAAAGCAAAATAGAAGGAAAGTGACAAGATGTAAAATCTAGAATATGGATCAAGAAATAAATCAAACTTTAGGGAGGAAAGTGCATAAAAGGTTATCCATATAGAATAAACAAACTATGCATAATAAGTAAACTATAGTACAATAGTGATATATCAATGAAGTGTAAGATATAGGATAACATAGCTAACCGATGATTTTATCATATATAATATGAAATCCCATATTATAGGAGTCAAATGTGTCACTATAAGTATTTAAAAAGTATTCATGAAATGTGTATAAACTAAAATCATTATCCCAAAGAGAGATATGTGGAAACTAGGCTCAAAGAGCTACCTGAATCTCTTGAGAGGCATGCATATAAATATGTTGTGATAAAATACATGCTTAAATATGATATGAAAGAAGAGGTTTTAAATCAACCTTGAGACATGGATGATTACGAACTATAAGTCTTGAAGTTTAAACTATGGGAATTTAAGCTCTAAGAGATCTTACAATAGATGATGGTGACATAAAAACAATTTTGGTGGGGGCTATAATTGATGGTGCTGATATAGTAGAAGGTATCACATGAGGTTGAATAAATCAATCTTTATGAAGTGCACTAGATGATCTCACATGTAATATTTGAGGTGGATAGGTAGATCACAAGTTATGCCCAAACAATATGTACTTTGTTATTATGCATAAACTTGAGATAATAGTGTAGTGTAGAAGGTATCACTTTCATCTAATTAATCCATGTGTGTCCAAGTAATGTATTATATGATCCAATATATTCTACCACCCAAAACCAAACTATAAGTGTCTTAAGACTAATTGTAACTATTAGTGTAATACCACCAATAGGTGTTCATGAAATTCCATTGTAACTACGAAGTATCATAATTGTACTAATTAAATATCACAAAGTGTAGCCTTAACTAGATAAAAATGACATTGTAATTAGATGTTTCACGATAACCATTGTCAATCATAATGCCATATGTTCTAAAAGGATGATAATTAAAAAACCCATGAATGTATAAATCACCATTGTTTAATTCATCATTAGGTATCTTGTGGTTAGAGAATGTAATAGAAGGTGTTTGCCACTAAGAGCTCAAAACCATGTCAATGATGTTATCAATCGCATGCTCATGTGGAATAGTCAAAGTTTGTATATAAATCATCATATTCACATTATATTTATTTTTAGTATCATGATTTGGAAATATATTGTTAAATATTTTAAAGATTACAACAAATTTGTTTAATGTAGAAGTATGGCCTTCAATTTGAATAGTGTTGTTATCAATGAGATCTTGAATCTCATGTTGTAATTTAAAGCATTGATTAGTTGAAATTCTATAAGATCAATGGTAATCAAAATATAGTTTTGTGTTATACCATTTATATAATGTTATAGTATTATCTAACTAATGTGGCTTAGGTAAAGTAATCACATTACATTTGAGCGAACATTTAAGAACTTTGTGAGGTGGATCTAGGAATATTGTAAATTGTTGATTGTTCATAGAATTAGGAAAGTTAAGATTTTTTTAAATAAAATCATGTTTATGACTTCAGCCTCATTCTTAGCTTAAAAAGTGGGTACATCATTAATATTAGCTTTAAATGTTGTCTTTCCTTGATATTTAGAGCTAGTAGATGTAGATGTGATATATGTATACTTAAGCATATTAGAACCCATAAGTTTTATTTAAATGTTGTATAGTGTAGGGAAAATTTCATAAAAATATTCATAAGTATTAAACATGACTTTGTCTTTAAGCAGTGGGAACAACAAACTATTTTAGATTAGAATTTCAAGCTTACTATGAGGGATTCATTGTGACATTTTTGTAAGCATAGTATTAATTTTAAGAACATAATTATAAATAATTTGAATAGGTCCATGTTTGATTTTATAAATTTAAGAGAATGTGACCTTTTGACTAATATTTATATAAAATATGACAAGAATGTACCATCCAAATAAATTAATCGATGCATGAAGCCCGCAAGTAGGGTGTAGACACAATCTAAGGCACAACTTGTGAATTCTAGGAAGTAACTTAGTCATAAATAAATCATCATGTTTAAAACTAAATTAATCTAAAAACATAAGTCTTGGAATGATGTGAAGGTTCCTTGTTGCGACTATATAAGACAATTTTAGGCACTTGAAACAAAGGAGGTAGGGAGTGACCAAAAAAATTGTAGCTAAAGGGTTGTGTAATATATCATAAGATGACACAAAATGGTTATTTTAGATTTAAAATATGTGAATAATATAAAACTATTGGAATTTAAATTTCATAAGATATGGCATAAACTACACAAATCTGAGTTTATAAAGAGAGAAGAGAAGAGAAGGCACTTAGCTGATTTTCATTTATGTACTGCTCACTTCTTATGTAATAATCCTCAAGATGAATTTATGTAAGCTCTGTGACTATTTGAATCAATAAACAAACTTTCAAAACTTTCATGGATGAATTTAGCCAAGTGAAAAAAACTATGTAAAATTGTATTGTCCATTATTTTTTGGTATTATATTTCTCCCACCTTTTTCTTGTCATGGTATGGTTAACCCCATAATATATCACATGCATTACATTCTTGGATATAGTTTTTCTCTTCATGGTATGGTTAACCCCATAATATATCATGTGTTTGGAAACACAAGATATGACTCTAGGAGGCACTAATGTATGTCTATTGATTGCAAAGGTATCGACATATGGTTTTATCTAAAATGGGATTTTACACAAATACCCTATAAAAAAAACTTTGAATGTATCAATGTAATATTCAGATCTATGAAATATAATATAATATTTACAATAAATTCATTTAAGCATGTGTAATAAATATAATTGATGAACTATGCGACTAGGGTTAATATAGATCATATCTTATTTTTTGTTCTATTTTGGATCATCACATTCACTCAACTTTGTCTCGGTCTTGCAATGTAAATTTGTATTTTGTTCGTTCTAAGTTTTTTCTCTTTTTTTGGCCTAGACACTAGTGTCAAATTTGGGGCATTAGCTTTGGTGTTGTAGACACCTAAAACTAGCCACCAATGGCCTTCAACCAAAATTTAGACCAATTCCTACCAACCATTGCAAATTAAATCCAAGAATCACTGAACATCCCAAATTTTCTTGTGCATCATTTGTCAAACCTCAAATCACATTGAGGCATCCATAATTGGGGTATCCTACCATATGTAACCATAACCTCTCACAGATTCATCCCTAATCACCCTACAGCATCAGAACAGTCAATTTGGCCTATAAACCTATTAAGTGGGGCACTTGCACACATAAAATCAAATCTTGAAAGAGTTAAATGGCTAATAAAAATTAATTAAAAATATAAACCAAATTAAATAAGTATTTGAATTATCCATTTACAATTATTGAATTACTAAAAAAAGAAATTCAAAAATATGAAATATCCTAGCTTTTCATGATTACCTTTTGTGAGTTGTCAAGCATTTGAAAATATCTCACCCATACCTATTCATTACAAATCATGAGTTATTGACACTTTTTAACTGTATTAGGGTTATTTGACTCACTTTGGTTAGGTTTGAACCCATTCCATGTTTAAACTACACCTTAACTCACCTTGGGTTGGGGTTATTTACTAAGCCTATAAAAATAAGCCATTGCCTATTGAAAAGAGAGCTTGAAAATTGTAGAGTTATAATGTAGGTTTTGTAGCATGATTTATATCCATAATGCTATAATGTCAAAATATTGAGCCAAGCCACATCAATTAAGCATAAGATAACATAATCCATAATGGTGTCAAGGAGAGAGGGAGCCACATAAACTCCATTTTTAAAGACTCTTTGAGCACAAACCGAGCAAGCCACATAATGAATCATTTGGAGCATTCAAGGAAGGTAAGGGATTTGTCATTATTTGCATTTTAGTTGTGTTTTTCATTTGGTTTTGTTCATTAAAATCCCCCTATGATCTATGCTTAGAGATGTTAGCATGTTAGTGTGTTTATTTTGAGTTTTGTTTTCTTAAACTTACACTTGATCTAACCTTCTCTCTATTGTCAAATTCTTATGATCACAAATGGCATGTTTGGTGGGATTTATGCACCTCACAAATCCTTCTAATGAATTTTAAGCATATTATGTACCTTATATGGTCCTAATTTTGGCTTAATTTAACTCATTTTCATTAAATAGTCTTCAAAGTTCCATTCACATATTTTAGTGTGCAAAGCCACAGCTTGGAATGTAAACCCACATCTTGGACTCACTATAGGCTGCTATTATGCTTGATAACCCTTGGCCTGAAACAAAAAGCTAATAGGCCATCTTTTAGAGCTTCATTTGGGGTCATATGAACTCTATTTTTTATGTTTTTTTTTTTCTAAACCATGTATTTTCTCCTAAATTTTCAGAATATGCTATTAGTTTACCTTCAAGCTGCATAAATGTTTCACAAAATCTCAAAAATACTCTAACATTTTCAAGAGAAAGGTGGGATAAAAACATAAATTTGCAAATACTAACTCTTGAACACTTTATTTTGGTACCTAAAAAGAATGGTTAAGTCTTGAACATTTGGTTTTAGTGCTTAAAAGGAACCTAGGTGTTTTATGTTAAGTTGTTTTGTGAAAATTCTTACAAGTTTTGCAAATTTAAGCTAAGGGGCCAAAAACTTCATCAACACTTCATTTGGTGCATAATATAAATATTCACTTAGATTAAAAATTCTTGAAAGTGTTTGTTACTTTTTTTTTTTTTTACAAAATGAGGAGTGCGTGTATGCTCTCTTCCGTCCCCTTTAGGGAACTTGGGTGACCAAAAATGCCTTTTCCTTGTAATTTTGTGCCTTATCCAAGGCATGAAAAGAATGTTGTTAAGGCTCTCCCTCAAACCTGTATGGTTTGGGTGATCTAAACACAACCTCTAAAGTCTTTTCACTTAGTCATTACTTTTATGCAACTTGGCTTGTGAGGGGAGGCTCATAGCTTCATCATGAGTTATTTAGGGAAGCTTTGACCTAAGGTTTCATCTCCTAGCATTGTTTTAACTTTGCTCTATGGTAGGGTATACAAATTAGGGCACGTATACTATGAAAGCCAAGGGGTTGAGCAGATAACCTCTCCTTTTGTAACAAAAAATTAATTCAGGTCTAGATAACGAGGGGATTCCACTAAGAATTCCATGGATGGAATCAATATGCAAAGGAATAGACCATTGCATAGTCAGTTAGTCAGTATGAACTCAGTTGATGTGATGCATCTCCAGTGTTAACCACACTTGGGACCATCTAGATGATTAAAAATTTAAGTTTTAGATCAACCCCACTTGCCACAAAAATATTGTTGATGCAGGGCGAGTAGCCCAAAGGTCCATGTTAGCATACAATCTCTTGGGAGAAGGGGGTGTAAAAACCTAACTATTCATGTGCTTTTATTTTTATATTAACACTTAAAATCCTCCCAAGAGCACATATATAGATGGATTTGAACAATATGATGCAACTTTATCAGTTATAGGATGTAGGACGTTACATTTAGATATTATGTCATTTCACCCTTTATTGCTTGGTTTTTTAGTCTAAACCATTTGTTTGTTTATGTCACATCAAAACAAGTCTTGTGTCCACATCACTATTTTATTTTGAGGAGGCATTATGTCATCCATTTGACACCATGCTTTTTCCTTGAACTTTTTTTCAAAAATGTTGTGTATCACTTGATTAAAATGGGTAATGTTACACTACCCAAATCATTTTAAGTTTTGTGCCTTGGAGCCTTTGAAACAAACCATTGATCATACCTTTTTAGAGAGATAATGTTGTTATGTTGCTCAAATCATTTCATAGACTTGTTTTTCCTAGAGTCCAAGTTTTGAAACCAATCCACGTGTGCCTTTTAGGTCTTTGTCTAGTACCGTTATGCCATTCACATTTGTCTAGCTTGTTGTTCAAAGATGTCAAATTTCCTAAGTTGAATTTTTAATCAACCTTACTAAGTTCAAATTCAAACATTGATTGATTTATATTTATGCCTTGTGTACTTTAGGCCTGGACACTAATTTTTCTCTTTAGGGTCATGTAACTTAGGATAATTCTTTACCCAATTTAAAAACTTTTGTTTGTGCTTCTATTTGGGAGAAACAACCTACCTCTCCATATACCTTTTGTTTTATGTGTTATGCCAATTGACCAAGTTCATTTCTAAACCTGAATGCCTACTTTATGCCATAGTGTTTAAAATTTGTTAGATTAAATCACACCTTATTTTTAAGTCTAGCTTTTGTGCTTATTTTACCAAAAGTCCTAGCACATGCTTGTTTTGAGCTTAGATTTTGATGCCAGATTTGGCCAAAAGACCTAGAAACTTTTATTCATTTAGATTAGACTTGTTTGAAACACTTTAGACCTAGAGTTTGGCATGTCAATTTTTATTCAACCACTTGACCTTTTGTGTGAGACATTTGGCATTAGACATTTGACGTTAGGTTGTTTTATACCAAGTTTTAGCACAAACCATTTTAGAGATACAACTCCCCTAGACCAAGTTAGACCAAGTTTGAACCATTTATCTTTCGAACACTATTTTAGAGAGTTTTTAGAATTATAGGCCTTTTGTGGGGCTTTCATCATTGATGTGAACATGTCTCATTACACTTATGGTGGAAATAGGTAAAATCCAAGTTATGATAGAATAATCATACAAATTGACTTTGTTCAAGACCCATATAGTGAAGAAATGGCTTGTGAGATGGATTCTTATCCTTTTTACAATCCTCAATTTTTGGAACAAAGCTAAGATCCTGAAGTGAAATATTTGGTAACACATTAGTTGGTTAGTTGAGGTATGATCTTTACCCTCTCACTGATCATGGCATCCGTTCCTCCACCTATATTATTAATCCTCTTTTAGATTCTGAGAGCCACCAAGCTCTACAATGTCTAAGGACTACCATTTCTATTCTAAGACCTCATCCTTTGATTTGTGTAAGCAATCAAGCTCCATAATGACCTATCATTTCTATACCAAGACCTCATCCTTTAGATTGTATGAGTAAAAAAGCGTCAAAACACCCTACCATTACCATTCCATGACCTCATCTTTGGCTTGTGAAAGCAACCAAGATTCACAATGCCCTACCAATACCATTTCAGGACCTTGTCCTTTGGCTTGTGCAAGCAACCAAGGTCCATGATGCCCAACCATTACCATTCAAATACCTTATCCTTTGGCTCATGATATCAACCACACTTTGTAACGCCCTACCATTAATATTCTAGGCCATTCCATGTATGAAAACTTGTTATCTCAACAACATTATGAAACCATGATTAGATGGATCACAATTACTATCCTAGGCCATAAAATAGACTTTGTTTAGCCTATCATTATCTAATTGTCAGTCATCCTTCATCTATTGACAACCATTCCCCACTTTAGGAAACCCCTACCAATTGTCTAACCCTAACTGATCTAATTAGTACCTCTCCAACCAAGCCCATCATTGGAAGACTAAGATATATTCAAAACTAGTATTTTACAATTACTTGTAAACCAAGACCAAGACAATCAACCAATCTATAATGTTTTTTTTGAACCAACCATTTGTGACAAGTCAACCTATGATGAATCACCTTTTAATCCTATACCTTTTATTGAGGAGTCTCACTCTGACAAGCCAGTCTTTACTGAGTCACTTATTAAGGATTATAATTGCCTTTGGGTAAATCATTACCTTGACCATATGCCTATTTTTCAAGAGCCTCCCTTTGAAAATCAATTGTCTCTTAACCTTTTTCCCTTCATGGAGGACTCTCATTTTGACAAACCTATCTCTGTAGAGCCCATTATGCCATCATAAGCCATTATTTATCCAATACCAAACATTCAACAAGACATTATTGTAGCAACATCTACATCAAATGAAGAATCAATATTTGAATCAGGTTATATTCTTGAACTAACATCAAATTTATCATCATAAGTAGAATCAATGTTAGTCTTAACATTGGATTTAGAGTCCCTTGAGTCAGAATTAGATTCAAAATTAGAATACATTCATGGATGTTATAATACTGGTTACACATGCCTTGCAGATTAGTTTGAATACATTTATGATCCTTCTATGATTTTTAAAGATGATTATTTTAACTTCGACACAAGTTATCCTAGTATCTTCTACAAGGATTGTGTGGCCACTTCCCATTCCACATACCATTACCACCAACCAACTTAGCCATTATATTGGCCTTCCACCTCTCACAAGTGTCGATTGGGACCAACAGAATCATACCTTGCTAAATTACATTTATGGTGACATATCAATTATAGAATATCAAGGGGGACAAAACCATATTCAAGCAAAAGAAGAACAATTTCCTAGTGAAACCTTTTCGAAGGTGCTAGGAGGAAATCAAAGTTCACACTTAGCATCTTCTAGTGAAACCTTTTTGGAGGAACTAGAAGACAATCAAATTCAATAGTCAATGTTCCTTAGTGAAACCCTTTTAGAGGTGTTATGGGAAAATGAATACCACTTCATTGGTGAAATCCTCATCAAGGCACAAAATTTCTTCACTGTTTGATGGATATATTATCAAAGATGAAATCATTAAAGTTTCCAATCTATAGCATAATTAGATGGTAGCTACTCTCAAGCCCAAATAATAGAAAAATTAGGTGGTCCTATCGAGAGCATATTCAAAAGTATTTGACCCTACCATAACCAAAATTATGTTGAATCTAGAATCAACAACATTGTGTGTGCCTAAAAACCTTGATCTTCATCATTTTCTCAATCATTATACATTCCATTACCATCCACCTATACATTACCATAATAGAATTACATCCAAAATTTATCCATATTTACTATAGACACCTAAAAATGGCCACCGATGACCTTTAACCAGGGTTTTGACCAATCTCTACCAAAGTGTATAATTTGACCTAAAAACACTAAAACACATTAAATAAGTTTAAACTGTTATATTCAATTACTAATTTTGGCCAAAGTATCCCTAAATGGGGAAATATAATTTATGAAGTAGTTAACTTTGATCAGATCATTTCGAGTCAAAATGATAATTTTGCACCTAGGTGCTCTGGATTGCTCTTTTCTATCAAATCTCTTACATGAGACATGTGCCTTTGTTATTTAGCATTAACAAAATCCTAAATGGTATAACATATCTAATACATTTAACATCAACTTCCAATTCCAATCTAGTCAAATTTTGAGCCAATAACAAGACATTCTGACCAATTTAATTAATTTGTGCACCAATTGCCCAGATTTGCATCAAAGTTAACTAATCATGTTTAAGGCTAATTAAAATAAATTAGGACCTTAAGTTAATTTTCCATGGAAATTGTTGAATAAATCTTTATTGGAAATTGATTTTCATTAGCTACATCATCAAATGACATCATCCTATGAGGTGGCATCCACAAGCTATAAATGCATAAAATATCAGGATTTGTGCCTCCCATACCTCATTAAGACCCTCCATGCCTATTCATTACCCCTCTATCCCAAATATTGATGAGCCTATTTATGAATTTTAATTACATAATTTAATTAATCATTAGCCACACATCTTCATCTTGAGATGGACATTTTAGGTTGATTCTAACCATTTTTCAAAATCTATAAATAGGAGAGACATGAACATGAATTTTAAGCTCTTTTATGCCAAACTTATAATGCCCAAATAATTCCAAAAACCATTTCAATTAGTGTATAATTACAAAATATTGAGCCAAACCAAGCCAAATCCAAACATGGTGCCAAGGAGAGATGGAGGTAGCCACACTTCATTGATGTAGACTTCATGAGCACAAACCGAGCAAGCCACTTCAACAAGCTATTTGGAGCATCCAAGAAAGGTGAAAGAAGGTTTATTTTGTATTTTAGTTGTGTTTTCCATTTTAGTCTTGTCAACTAAGCTCCCCCTTTGTGATAGGCTTAAGGTGTTAACATTAGTGTGTTTCCTTTGGATTTGTTTTATTCACTAACACAATACTAATCTCCCCTTATTGTAATCCTAGTTCACATAATGGCACACCCGGTGGGACCCTAGCCCCACAAATTTGCTCACAAAGGCTCTTTCAAGTAACCTACTAACCAATTTTATCCAAAATCTTGGAGTGAAGGAGTAAAAAGAGTAAAATTTTAAGTTAAAATTATGTTTTTTTATAATTGCATTGTTGTTCTTAGTGACATCAATTCTGCTCTCTGTTGCAATATCATTGTTGTCATAGTGTAATTTTTTAACAAAATTGTTGTTTGCTAAACAATGATTTTGTAGCCTTGGGCAATGATATCATTCATTAGAACAATGATTTTGTTTGCCTGAGCAGTGATTTCACCAAAATAGTGATGTTGTCACAAAAGAATGATATTGTTCACCTTGTGCAAAAATTTTGTATTTGATAACAGTGATTTTGTCAAAAGATCAATGATTTCATTGATTTTGGTAGTGATTTTTTTTTAGTAGTGATATTATCAACCAGAACAATGATATTATTTTTTGGGCAATGATATCATTGATTTAACAAGCAATTTCATTTTAACTAGTGATTTTGTTTAGCAACGATTTCATACGAAAATAGTGACAGTATGTTTTCTATTGAACTAATCCATAACAACGATATTGTGTTCTAAAATTTTGATTTTGTAGGAAAACAACAATATTGACTATGTAATAGTGGGATTACAATAGAGAGTTGAAATTTTTAATGTTGTTTGCTCATACTCTTAAGTGCTTCAAAGTAGGCCGTTATAATTGTGTTTTTGCAAGTTGAGGGAGTAGATTAGAAGTTGTTTTGATTTAATTTAACCAAACACACTTTAAAAGTTGGTACTTAATGAAAAATTAGGGTGTTTAAGTGAATACTTTGATAAATTATGCTTTCCAAGTCACAACTTAAGACCAAGGGTTCAAAAGAACACCACCTAATCTTCATTTGGTGCTTAAAATTGAAATCACTTTTCAAATTTTTTCTTTAATAGTTGTTTGAACTTAGAATTTGATTGGCAAAAAGAAGGATGTTGCATGTATGCTCTTCCATCCATCCCCTTTAAGGAACTTTTGGAATCAAAAGAATCATATTTATTATAAATATGCCTAGTCCAAGGCATAGAAAGAATGTCATCTAAATCACTCCTCAAAAACTCACAATAGTTTGGGTGATCTTGAAATGGCCCTACAGTCTTTCTATTAGTCATTTATTCTATTATATCTTGGTTTGCAAAGGGGACTTCATTACCTCTCACAAGCTCATTAGAGAAGATTTGACCTAGGGTTTCATCCCCTGGCACTGGCTTCAACCACTCCCATTAAGATCAGAGGTTTGAGTGGTTAAACCGCATTCTAGTGTTGGAGATGCACACGAGATGTATCTGCACTTTGGACATAGTAATACACTAAACAAGTGATGGATATAGTGGTTGCAAAAAAGATAAGACCTTTTTGCAAAAAGTCTAGTGTCACAAACACCCAATTTAAGTGCATTTATTTTGCAACGTAATGTGAAATTCATTGGGCAATTGATCCATATAGATGTTCAAAAACCAATTAGTTTTAGTCAACCCCACCTTGCCACACACTTGATAGGAATTTGGAGGATTTACTTGTGCTTTATCATTTTCTTACTTGGTGTTTTGAGAATAAAACTAATGTGTTAGTTTATAAACCATGTCAAAACCAATTTTTTTTGTATGCCACTCTTTTGTTTAAGGAGATGTTATGCTAGCCATTTTACACCACATTTATGCCTTGAATTTTTTTTTAAATTTGTTTCTGTGTGTCATTTGAGTTGTTGAGGGTAGTGTTACTCTACCAAAATCATATCAAACCATTTTGCCTTTGAGTCTTTGAAACATAACATTGATCACATCATTTGAGCATGCTTATGATGTTAAGCTACTCACTTTATTTTAAGACTTGTTTACCATTGTGCCAAAACTTGTTTATTTCAAACTATGTCACATCATCCATTTGGATCTTGTTTATACACAGTCATGCTATCCAATATTATCTAGCTTGTTTGGTCAAATCCTAGTTTTCAACATTGAGTTTTCAATTAATCTTATCAAAGTTTGGATTCAAACATTGATTGATTTCTATTTAGGCCTCAATTCATGGGGTTGATACACATATCTCTCTTTTAGGTTGCATAACTTTGATTAATCGATTACCCAAATTTGAAAACTATTGATGGTTTATTTATTTAATGTCTATCATCATCATTGTTTGTGCCTTTGTTTGGGAGAGCATAGCCTTTCTTCAAGAGCCTTTTACATTATGGCTTATGCCAACTAATCATGTTTATGTTTGATTCTATGTGCTAGGTCTATGTCAAAGTTGTTTCCAAACTTGTTAGATTAAATCAAATCACATCATCCTTTATTTCAAGCTAAGATTTTAACATCATTTGGCCAAAAGTCCTAGCATAGCCTATTTGAGCCTAGATTTTGACTCCATGTTTGGATAAAATATATAGCGACTCTTTTTCTTTTTTTAGTTTAGACCTTATTTGGAAAACTTTGACCTAGATCTTTGACGTGCCAATTTTTATTCAGATGATTAACCTTTTATGCATATGAAATTTGACATTTAACATTAGACTGTTTTATGCCAAATATTAACACAAACTATTTTGGAGATATAGTTCCATGATCAAATCATTGTTTAGAGATGCAGCTCCACCTTCGACCAAATTATACCAAGTTTGAACTATTTGTCCTTTGAACATAGATTTTCATAGTTTGTAGAACTCTAAGAATTTTTGTTTCATATATTTTGTCATTTATGTAGATATGTTTAACTACACTTATGGTGGAGTCATGTACAATCCAACTTATGATAGAATGGTTGCACAAAATCCAACTAGGAACCCCTATAGAGAGATTTTCTAAGGAGTTTTATTATTCTCCCTACAATACTCCATATGGGGAACATAGTCAAAATCCAAATCAAATTACCAATTGGGATGATATGGTTTATGAGGAGGAATTTGAAGACCCAACTACAGATAATTTTGTTTGGGATACAGATTCATACCCTCTTTACAATAATTAGTGCACATAACATATTCAAGAACCAACTTATGATCCAACTCAAGATTGGGATGATATGGTTTATGAGGAGGACTTAGATGTATTGGCTTGTGCAAGAAATCAAGGTCCACAATGCCCCATTACCATTTTGAGACCTCATCCTTTGGCTTGTGTGAGTAACCAAGCCCCATACCATCCTATTGTTACCATTTTAGGACTTCATCCTTTGGCTCATGCAAGCAACCAAGCTCCATAGTGCCTTATCATTATCCGACCACTGATCATTCATCATCCATTACTAATAGTTCCTCACTTTAGAAAACCATAGGCCATTCTTCATCCAGTACCAATCCCATCAAAACCTCAACCAAACCAATCACTTGAAGACTAAGTTGTGTTCCAAAATGGTACTTTTTAACTCAATGAAAACCAAGGCCAAAAGAACCAACCAATCCAAGATATTTTTGTTGAACTAACCATTTGTGATAAGTTAACCTGTGATGAATCACCTTTCAATCCTATACCTATTGTTGAGAAGTCTCACTTTGATGAGCCATTCTTTATTGAGTCACTCCTTAATGATTATAACCACCTTTGGGAAAATAATTACCTTAATCATATGCCTATTTTTTAAGAGCCTTTTATTGACAAGACAGTCTCTAAAGAATTGTCTCTTGACCTTTTTCCCATTATGAAAGGGTCTCACTTTGACAAACCAATCTCTATGGAGCCCATTATGCCATCATGTTAGGTTGTGGAGCTAAAAGCTTCACTGATGCAGACATGGAGGAGGTTGCAGATGAGTTGCATAGTGTCACAGTCTTTAGCGTTGGTCTGGCCAACCGACGTCAGCAGGTAGGAGACAAGAAGCAACCGACGTCGGTCAGATATCGGCCGGCGTCGGCGACCCCCAGGCAGACAGGGACCGATGTTGGTCGCCTGTGTGGTTCGACTGTGAGCTTATTACGGGAAGTTAGCTAACGAACCAAGTGTTTGCATGATTAGAGCTATTTTTAAACTAAGAGCTGCGGATCTAATTATTGTAATTAGATGTCTAATTATTGTTTGGATGAGATCTATATAATAGACTCATGGTTGTATTGGAAAGGTGTTCTAGTTTGAGTTGAGCAAAGTTAGCTCCTTCTGTGTGTGAGGTGAGCAAGGGTGTTCCTCCTAGTTCCACAGCAGTACCAAGGTGGGTGCTGGTTTTGGAGAGTCAGCAAGATTCTTCAGGTGTGTAGGATCTTGGTCACATGTGCATGGCCTATATAGGAGATCTACACGGTAAGTAAGATCGTTGATCTGCAGGTGTATGTGTGTACAAGGTCAAGGTTCACAGGTGTGCAGAACCGGGTTGATTTGCAGGTGTGCAAGATTAGATAGGACAGCAACACAACAGGGAGCAGAATCAGGCAGGATCTACTTGGAGTACAGGTGTGTACTCGGATAGAGCGAAGAGGAAGGCAAGGGAGTTCCTTCCATAAGTATGGTCTGTTGAATTGCAGGTTGTTGCAGGTTCATGGGAGATCTACTTGAAGTGCGTTGAGTACTTGTGGAGTACGTTGAGTATTTGTGGAGTGTGTGGAGCACTTGTGGTGTGTGTGGAGCATGGGAGGTGAACACCAACTTTGTATTTGAGTTGTGTGTTGGGACCTGAGAGAGAGAGCTTTGAGGAGAGAATTACTGTTCACTTGAGGTGTGGCAAGCCTCTGAAGAGGTGGTGGAGAAGAAGTGGCATCTTCTTTATTGTATTCTTTTCTGTATAAGTATTAATACAAGTTGTGTATTGTCTCTCATATCATGTGTTATTCTAAATTCTAGTTACTTGTGATTCTGGTTAATTTTTGCATATTAAGTTGCTTGGTTCGGTAATCAACTATATGCTTCCGGTGTTTTGCATCCTGACAAGTGGTATCAGAGCTAAGGTTGCAGGGAGCAAGTTTTGTGTTTGGTTACAGGTCACTCTCAGGGGTTTCTGATCGAGTGGGAGTAGAGCAATGGCAGATGAAAGTAAGCTAAGAATGGAGGAGTTGAAAAGCACAGATGGTCACTCACAGTCCTATGGAAAGAAAGAGCAAGTAAAAGATTATTGTTGGTTGGTAGCAGATCATCATGAAGCAACTGAAGATGAAGATGTTGCAGGTGTTGTTGCACAGGATGCTTTTGGAGGTTTCTTGGATAAAGTTGAATCTTGGATGAAATATTTGGTTGCCTCTTTCCATGCAGCCCCAGGTAGAGGAGCTGGTGAGCCTTGCCAAAGAATTGGCAAAGGGGAAGTGAAGCTGAAATTGCAGGCAGCCAACACACAGGTGTTGATGAAGGTCATGCAGGTCCCAGGTTTGGAGATATGGCTAATTTCTTCAGAAATATTGGGTGATGAGAGATGCACAAGAACTCTCACAGCGGATGCACTTGAATTAGCTGGTGGTAAGAAAATAGGTACTCTTTATCTACTTGTTTATATTACTGATTCTTCTTCTATTGCAGAGACGTGGCTTCGTAGGCTTGGTCACATGAGCAGGAAGGAGATGCATGTTCTTAAGTGGAAGACAGATATATTTGACAGGCTTAAGAACTGGAAAGCCTTGGTGTTCTTGGAGGAGATGGCAGACAGAGACCAGTGGATGGTGCTAGATACTTCTAAGCAAAGTAGTTTGGACATGGGTTTTGATTCAAAGGAGCTCGCAAGTAAAAAGTCATCACTCACAGGTGAACACAGGTACCGGCATCGATCAGGAGGAACCAGCGTCGAACAGACAGATGCCAATGTCGGTCATATGCAGACCGAAGCCAGTGATGTCGGGCAGGGTAAGACCGACGTCAGTCAGGAGGACCGACGTCGGCAGTAGGTAAGACCGATGTCGGTCAGGAGGACCGATGTCGGCAGCAGGGACACCGGCGTCGGTAGGGTCGGTAGTCAGGGACAGATGCATGGGAATCGACGTCGGTCGGATACAGACTGTGGAGTGACTGAGGTCGGTCACTGTAAGAGATTTTGGGTGGACAGCACGCTGTCAAGGAGTCTCAAACACCCATACATAGGATTGAAGACGTAAGTAGGCCCTCAAATTCGTTGTTCCTCTTCTTTATACACGTTGCTGATTGTAGAGCAGGAAGGATCCAGGAAACAGTGTGAGCTTGGCATGGATGAGGATGTGATTCCTTGGAGGAGAACCAATCAGGTGTTTTTGGTAGGGTTGCCAGTGGGAAGAAAGCACAGAGACGAATGGATACCTTAGTTGAAGAATAGAGTGAACAGACACGTGAGACGAAAGACCAAGTATATGGTCTTGAGGAGCTGCAGGACAGTGGTACAGGTTTTGACAGGTGGAAGACGAAGCATGGCTTCAATCAATGTCAGGTAACTACTATGGTTTGCCTTACCAGGTGGATGATGAGTCATGACATCATTCTGTTGCTGTATGTGGATGGTATGTTTGCTAGCAGGATTGTACATACATGTTTTTGTTGAGCTAAGGGTAAGATTAGTTCAGTGTTTTGCTATGAAGAATTTGGAGCAGCGAAATTCTTTGGCATGGGGAGACATGGAGATCACAGGTTGATTTTGTCTCCAGTGGGAGCTGATGTGAATCAGGTGTTGGCGAGGTTCAAGATGCAGAGCCGGAGCACACTAAGGGCTGGACAGGTATAGTGTCCGAAATCACATGAGGTCTGGTATAGACCTAAGTATTCCCATGTAGTGGGAGCTGTCAGAGAGTTAGGAACCAATTCGGGGAAGTGGGTTCTTAGGTATTTGAGAGGGACCGGCAGCAGGGATTCATGCTATGCAGGGTCAGGACTTCACTACATGTGTTTGTAGGTTCGGATGTGGCAGGGTACTCGAATGACAGGAGGTACACCACGGGATGTGTGGTGGGTTGTCTTCAGGATTGAGCTTGAAGAGGGATACAAACTAGGAAACAGATTAGACAGAGTATAGGTACGGGTACAGTGCAGCTGTTTATCTCCAAGTGGGAGATTGTTAGGTTGTGGAGCTAAAAGCTTCACTGATGCAGACATGGAGGAGGTTGCAGATGAGTTGCAGAGTGTCATAGTCTTTGGCATTAGTCTGGCCAACCAACGTCGGTAGGTAGGAGACAGAAAGCAACCGATGTCGGTCAGATATCGGCCAGCGTCGACGACCCCCAGGCAGACAGGGACCGACGTCGGTCGCCTGTGTGGTTCGACTGCGAGCTTATTATGGGCAGTTAGCTAACGAACCAAGTGTTTGCATGATTAGAGCTATTTTTAGACTGAGAGCTGCGGATCTAATTATTGTAATTAGATGTCTAATTATTGTTTGGATGAGATCTATATAATAGACTCCTGGTTGTATTGGAAAGGTGTTCTAGTTTGAGTTGAGAAAAGTTAGCTCCTTCTGTGTGTGAGGTGAGCAAGGGTGTTCCTCCTAGTTCCACAGCAGTACCAAGGTGGGTGCTGGTTTTGGAGAGTCAGCAAGATTCTTCAGGTGTGTAGGATCTTGGTCACATGTGCATGGCCTATATAGGAGATCTACACGGTAAGTAAGATCGTTGATCTTCAGGTGTATGTGTGTGCAAGGTCAAGGTTCACAGGTGTGTAGAACCGAGTTGATTTGTAGGTGTGCAAGATCAGATAGGACAACAACACAACAGGGAGCAGAATCAGGCAGGATCTACTTGGAGTACAGGTGTGTACTCGGATAGAGCGAAGAGGAAGGCAAGGGAGTTCCTTCCATAAGTATGGTCTGTTGAATTGCAGGTTGTTGCAGGTTCATGGGAGATCTACTTGAAGTACGTTGAGTACTTGTGGAGTACGTTGAGTACTTGTGGAGTGCGTGGAGCACTTGTGGTGTGCGTGGAGCATGGGAGGTGAACACCAACTCTGTATTTGAGTTGTGTGTTGGGACCTGAGAGAGAGAGCTTTGAGGAGAGAATTACTGTTCACTTGAGGTGTGGCAAGCCTCTGAAGAGGTGGTGGAGAAGAAGTGGCATCTTCTTTATTGTATTCTTTTCTGTATAAGTATTAATACAAGTTGTGTATTGTCTCTCATATCATGTGTTATTCTGAATTCTAGTTACTTGTGATTCTGGTTAATTTTTGCATATTAAGTTGCTTGGTTCGGTAATCAACTATATGCTTTTGGTGTTTCGCATCCTGACACATCATAGGCTATTACTTATCTGATACTAAATATTCAACAAGACATCATTATAATAGAGTACCCATCAGATGAAGAATCAGAGTTAGAGTCAGGTTTTATTCTTGAACTAACATCATATTTAACACCTGAATCAAAATCAAAATCAATCTCAACATTGGATTTAGAGTCCCTTGAGTCAGAATCAAATTCAGAAATAGAATATATTCATGATTGTTACAACATTGGTTATGCATGCCTTGCATATTAGTTTTAATAAATTTGTGATCCTTCTACAATTTTTGAGGATGATTACTTCGGCATCACAACAAGTTATCCTAGTATCTTTTATGAAGATTATGCATCTAGCCCCCATTCTATTACCATCAACCAACATAGCCATATTATTGATATTCCATCTCCCATAAGTGTTGATTAGAATCGGTCGAATCACACTTTGTTGAATTGCATCCATCGTGACATAGCAGTTGAAGAAGAGCAAGGAGGCCAAGACCACATTCATGTAGTAGAAAAACACTCTCATAGTGAAACCTTTTCGGAGGCCCTAGGGGATAAACAAAGTTTAAACTTAGCATCTTTTAGTGAAACTTATTTAGAAGCACAAAAAGATAATCAAAGTCAAAAGCTAATGTTCATTAGTGAAACCTTCTCAAAGGCACTATGGGACAATCAAGATAAATTCATTGGTGAAAACCTCATCGAAGTGCCAATAGTTGAGCACAAAAAACTTTCACATGTTTGATTAATATAATATCAAAGATCAAATCAAAATAGCTTCTAATCTATAGTCTAATCAAATGGTAGCTACTCTGAAGATCAAACAATAGAAAATTTTGGTAGTCATATCAATAACATCTTTAGATGTCTTCAACCCCACTACATCCAAAGTTATGTTGAATCTAGCATCAACAACATTATGTGTGACTAAAAGTCCCACTCTTCATTTGTTTCCCTACCATTATACATTCTATTATCATCCACCATTCTATTTCTCAAACAAACCTATCATCCATTATTTATCCCTATTTACCATCCACATTCGTATTTTACATTGTGGAGGCTATAAATATACCTTATCTCTATGCTTGAAGGAATAATAATAAATAACCAATGAAGATCACAAAAGCATTCTTGACAACCAAATTTGTAAGCAATTCTTGATAGAACAACTATTCAGATGAGGTGTCGGCTAGAAATTAACATGATTGAGTATTCTAGTTGTCTCATTTGCTAATCAGGATGTGCATCTCAACTTTAGTAGGAACAACATAATCATATTCCATTTACCATACCCAGGCCAAACATATCAAAAAATAACAACCAATATTATCCAAAAACATGTACCATGCCATTTTCATTTGCCATTTTTATTTACTATATCCTTTTGTCATTGTCACATATCCTGCCATTCCCCCCATCACTTGAGGGCAACCCTCTTACCATTTTATCTAATCTATCAAACCCATAATTTATCCTAAGCAATGCCATTCCATTTTACCATATCATTCATATCTAGACCAAAGCTTATCTTTAGTCATCCTACCAATCCTCTTTTGATCTTGGTTCATTTGGTTCTTCCCGCACTTTTTATGAGGGGATTTCGATCAAGTTTCAAATCTTATTAAATCTATGTTTCAATGATAGTCTATGAAAGTAGTGCGATAGTTGATCTGGCAAGATATCTTTCATTTTCCATCCTATATCAAAGTTGGTTTATGTGAGCCTAATTATAACCACCTATGGGCAAATCAGTGTTTCACTAGTCTTGTTATTAATTATAACTGCCTATGGAAAAATTAGTATCATTGATCTATGCCATTGTATCCTAGTTATAACCACATATGGATAAATTAGGGGCAACATTTGTTTATCATGCATTACCACATCACCCAGTCATTATTATTTTCATTTGACTGGCCATTTGCCAATTATGAGAACTTGGTGGGACCTAGTTGTTTTTTCCCACATTTTATGTGGATGGAATTATTGTGACTTAAGGTAATTTCAAGACTATGTGGGTTGTGTTCAATTCATGTTGAGGTCACCTCAATCCCCCTTTCCATACACTCTGATCATTTTACAAGCAATCTAAGTTAACGCTCTCACTATTTTGCAAGTAGGTATATTATCATTTTCTAACAAGTTAAAATACCTAAAAATAACAAAAACATTCAAATATTTCAAAATCCAAATACATTTACCCTATCTAAGCCTAGTCAGTTATCCTCAATATGGCCTACTAGGGCAAAGTCATTGTTAGGATGCTTTATTTTTCTATTATTTTCAGGGTTTCTATTTGTTTGTTTATTTTAGGTTGTTTGTTTGTATGCTTTTTGTTTGTTTGTTTATTTGTCTACTTACCTGTTTGTTTGTTTATTTGTCTGCTTACCTGTTTGTTTCTTTTTGGCACTATTGCCTCAACTCAGTTTATATGTATGCATTGGGTGATTCTTTATGCACATTATTCTTGAGTCCATCCATATTCATACATCAACATTGTCATCATGGTTTTTATCATTGGTATATTGTTTTCAAGTATTTATTGGATTAGGACTCAATATTTATGCATATTTTAGCCAAGTCTTCATGGTGTTCTATCATGATGCCTACCATCATATGTTATAGCAAAAATTAGCTTCAAGAAGGTCTATAATCAATGGAGCCACTAAAGTTTCTCCTTAGGACCTTGGCAAATCCTTTCATACCACCCTTGATCAAATCAACCCATTGACCATTCTAGTTGTATCATTACTAATAAGTATGAGAATCTCCTCATTAGTAGGTGTTGGGTGAATATTTTGTCGGCCAGCTAACTGGTGACCAAAATAGTTCCTATTACCATAGCATAGAGAGATTGGTCGTCCTAGCGTGTAGGTTTACTACATCAACAGGGGACAAATCTCTCCTCTCATCAAGGGGAGGTTCCCTATTAAATACGTAGGAGCTATATACAATATAAATAAGCAAAAAATAACACATGGGGGGAAGAATAAACCATCCATCTCTCTTCTTTCATAAATGATGCTCACAAACAAAGGAGAAAATCTTGGTGGAAACATTGAAGGCACTTCTCTTCTTTCAAAAGTGTTCTTGCAAGAAACAATAGGAGTTTCTTTTAGGTAGTAAAGGTAACTGGTGACAAAGGGCACAGTAACTAGTAGGATGAAGTAAAACACAAAGTTTTTGCCTCAACTGCCCAAAGAGTATAACACAAAGGATAATGGGGGCACAAAGTCATCACAGAATCCACAACACATAATGAAAAGGTAAAACACATGCTAAAAACACTTGTGAAAGCACAAAGTCATCTCACAGTTGGCTTCAAGACACCTCCCTTTTTACCTTCACTAATTTTGCCCATCAAATTAAATAAATAATAATGCTTCTAGGAAATAGACGTAAGAACAATTTCCTAAAGTAGCACAAGCTGAAATAGCACAAAGTCTGCAAACAACTTGCTTTCTCATTTAGATAAAATGAAATGAAATTACAATCTGAGCTCAAAGTCTCAGTCTTCTTCTTTCAAATGGGTAGAGTTTTGCTCTTATAAAAATGAAAAGTCTCCTTTACAAATGAGAGATATTACAATCTTATAGTAACTACGCAAGGATTGGCACTTTTTTCCATGGGACAACCCATGCTACAGTCAACGTCTTCAATGCACCTTCAGTCCTGTCTAGAGAGACCATGCTGAGAATAGTGCACTGCCATAACTATGGCATGTCCCTTCATCTAATGTGTCTCTTCCTTGGTATGTACCATCTGGTCCTTTTCCAATTTGCCTTTAATTCATGGAAGAAAAATAGGTTGCATCCTTAGTTTGGTGCACTCAGAAGTCTGCTCGATCCACTGTTTCACCTACTAGAAATAACTCTTTCAAAGATATGTTTGGTCCTTTGCATCGATCTTCTCTTCCCTATAGCAATTTGAGTCTTCAGGCTCTCTTTTCAGTCAATCATTGGTTCTTTCTTTAAATTCCATGCTTTATTTGAATTTCCACAATATCCCTTTAAATTTGACGTCCACAAGACCGTGAATGGTTGCCAGTTGCTTGAACCATGTTGAACCTTGAACCCGTTAAACCATTGAAATTTCATCAGTTCATTGGTTCATTCTATCTCTTTTGTTTTATCGCTTCTTAGTTTAATTGCTTCTTTGCCCCTTGGTTGAACCATATTTTGAACCACTTGTTTGCTACTTTTTCCTTAACTGAGGCCACCTTTGAACCTTTTGAACCTATGAACCATTAAACTTTGAACTCTTTTGGTTCAAGGTTCAATCGGTTCATTGGTTCATCCTGTGTCTCACTCAATCACTACTTCCTTTATCTTTCTAAGCTCTAGTTGAACCTATGAACTCGTTGAACTTTTTGGTTCAATGGTTCAATCAATTCATTCAGTTCATCCTTTGAAGCCCTTTTTGTCTAAGTCTGTGAAGGTTCCTTTCTGTGTCTTTGTTCAGCCTTTGGGATGTCCCAAAGGGAAGGTGTCTCTTTAGGCTTTTAAAACGGTCCTTTCTCTGTCGTCAAGTGCCCCTCGCAAGGGTACTTGTCCTTTGGGATGTTTGGGTGGACTTTAGGCTTCAGCTTTTTCCATCGAGCAAAAAGCTTGAAAGAATTCCTTCAGACAAAAAGTCTGAAGGAAAGTTCATGTTACTTAGCCATTCATTCTTTTCCATTTCTTCGAACTTTTTCTCCAAGTGAATTCCTTCAGACAAAAAGTCTGAAGGAATTTTGCCTTAAACATTTTTCTGAGGAAAATCTACCCAAAAGAATCTTTAGGTCTCTTTTACTTAGCCATTTTCCTGAGGGATTTCCAACTTTTGTCTACTTTTGCTCACTACCCTCGGCAAGGGCACTTGTCCTTCAGGCTCTTAGAAGACCCCTTTAAACTTTTCGATTGAAAAAATGGCTAAGTGTTGAACCCATTTCTTTCCTGCAGAGTCTGTAGAAACCAACCTTGAGAGTCCATAGATTTGAGCCTACCTACAGAGTCCGTAGAAGCCAAGTTTGTAGTTTTCTCTAACTTTGAAAGAGTCTATAGACATCTATTTGTGGAGTCCGTAGAAAACCATCTATGAAGTTTTTAGTTTTAAGCCTGTAGAGTCTGTAGATTCAAGCCTACAGAGTCCGTAGATTTCTGAAAAAGCTTTGAAAAATGAAGAAACTGAATGCTCAAAACAATTTTTTGAAAAGGGGAGAGAGGATTTTGGTCTGTGTAGGGCCAAAATAGTCTGTAGGTTGTCCTAAAAATGAGTGGCATTTTTCAGGCACAATAGTTGGCTCTAGTTGAGGAACTACCTTCAGTTGAAAACTTGAAACACAGTTGAGGGGAGTAGAAACCAGAATCTCCAGTACCTTGAAGTGTGCCATTGGGCTATGGAGTCACGCTACCCAAGAAGAAAGGCTCCAAAAAATAAAAACAAAAGAACAAAATAGAAACAAAAGACTATACAAATATACATATGTATAGGGGAACTCATTCGATACTTCAAGAGTTGAAGTGCTTCAGATGTTGCCCATTGTGAGGCAGAGAAAAGAGAGTACCATCTTGATACTTCAACAGAAAACTATTTTTACCATTGAGCTGATGAATAGTAAAAGGGCCCCTCCACAGGGAATCAAATTTTTCATTCATCCCCTTTGGTTCTCTTCTCTTGTCCCATAGCAGGACTTGATCTCCAATCTAGAAATCATGATTCTTTACTTTTTGGTCGAAGAGCTTCTTCACCAGACTTTGATGGGTGGTAATTCAGTCCACCACTACAGTTCTCTGCTCATTCAGCTCAATAAGGCACATGATCATGTTCTCAAGTGAGCTCTCATACATTTGATCCTCAATTACCTTAGCCAATTTCAATGCTGGCAATTCCAAGGTGATTGGTATCTCAGCATTAACACCATAAAGAAGTTGGAAGGGAGACATACCAATTGCCCTCTTGGGTGCAATTATGTCTACCCATAGATCATCAACCAATGCCTTATGCCAAGTCCTTTAGTTGTCATCCACCAGCTTCTTGATGATAGTCACCAGCTTCTTATTGCTTGATTCAGCCTGTCCATTCCCTTGTGAAAAGTAATCAGAAGAGTGGGAGAGTGTGATTTTGTAGTGGAAATAGAATTGAGTAATCTCTTGGGAAGTGAAACAAGCGGCATTGTCAGTGACAATTTTGATTGGGACCCCAAACCTAGACATGATGTTTTCTTTGAGGAAATTACATACTCCTTTTGAAGTAGCATGTTTGGTTGGATCTACTTCCACCCATTTGGTGAAGTAGTCTATTGCTATGAGGACATAGTCATGTCTAGCACTTGATGATGGGTTTATAGCTCCAATAAAATCAATTCCCCATTGTTGGAATGGCTCCTCTATTATCACTGGTTCGAGGGGTAGGGCAGCTAGCTTAGGCCTTCCAACAAACTGTTGGCACAGTTCACATCCCCTAACCCACTTGTATGCATCTTGAAAGAGAGTTGGCAAATAGTACCTAGCTCGTAGGATCTTATGGGTAGTCACAGGGGCAAAAAAATGTTCTCCACAGGTTGAATTGTGGAAGGACTTTAGAAGTTAGCTTTGTTTCTCCTTGTCCACATAGTGAAGGAACGTTCCATCAAGGCTCCTCTTGTATAAGCCGTTGTCCCAGAGGACAAAATTAGCAGCTTTCAGATTGATGGTTCTCCTTTCTTTATAAGATAGGTGAGCAAGACACTCACCACAAGTAAGTAAATAAGTAATACCTAAATACCACTCATTCATGGTGTAGACAAAGAGGACTATTGGTGTGTCATCCACTTCTAGTTCTTCATGCTCTATTCCTCTTGGCTCATTATCAGTAATTAGTTGGCATAACCCCTTTCCACGCACCAGCTTTGTTGGCTTAATGATCAGATCAAACTCCTAGATCTTTACAACCCAATTGCCTCTTTTTGTCCCAAACTCCTACTGAGTCAGTATAAATTTCACTGTGGTGTCAGGGACCAAGGCAGTAACTCGAGAATTGAGGATGTAGAAATGAAAATGTTTTACGGCCTTCACCACTGCATAAGCGTGCTTCTCCATATTTGAGTACTTTAGCTCATGAGATTTGAGAGGACATATCATGAAGGAAATGGGAGATTCCATACCTTCTTTATTCTGTTGAACCAAAATTGTTGAAAGCATATGTTCTGAAGCATAGTTGTAAATGGTGAACTCTTTGCTATAGTTTGGACAACCCATAATTAGAGCATGGGCAATGGTAGTCTTGATATCCTCAAATTCCAACTTACCTTCTTCAGTCTAATCGAAGGTGGCTTTTCCTTTCATCATGTTTACAATGTGCCTAGTCTTCTCGACAAACTCAGGGATGAACCTTCGTAAGAAATTCACCTTTCCAAAGAAAGAGTGAACAGCAGTCTTGCTTGTGGGCAAGGAAAGTTCTTGGATAGACTTGACTCTATCTGAGTAAATCTTTATGCCTTCTTTGGACACAATGTGTCTGAGAAGTTTCTCCTCTGTTACTCTAAAGACTGACTTCTTAGGGTTTAAGGAAATGCCATTCTAGCACCAGCGCTCCAGCACTTGTTGCAAATGGCTCACATGATCTGGGTGATGCTTAGAGAAGACGGTCAAGTCATCAAGATAAACTATAATGAACTTACCCATCTCATCCTTAAAGGCAAGGTCCATTGCTCTTTGGAAGGTGGTGCCAGCATTTATCAAGCCAAAAGGCATCCTTTTATATGCAAATGTGCCCCAAGGTGTGGTGAAAGCGGTCTTATGCTAGTCTGCTTCACCAACTTTAACCTAATTATATCCTGAGAAGCCATCTAGCATTGATAACATCTCTGAGCCTGTCACTATTTGCAGCACTTGATCCATGATTGGTAAAGGATAATTATCCTTCAAGGATGCATGATTCAAATTCTTAAAATCCACACAAAAGCAAATTTTGCTATTCTTCTTTCTTACAGGCACTATATTGGTAATCCATGTAGAATGATGGACTAGAAAGATTATCTTGGAATTTAGCATTTTTTGTATCTCAGATAAAATAGTACCTGATATTTTCAGATTATAATGCCTAGACTTTTGCTTGTAAGGTGTTGAATCAGCCTTGAGAGGGATGTTGTGTCAAATTTCATCAGATCAGAGTGATTTCAGGTCAACATAAGAGTACGCTAGGACATCCATGTATTCATTGAGCAAAGAGGTGAACTTGAAATGCTCTTCAAGAGTACAACATTTCCCAATGTTCACCATCTTGGGGTCTTCCTTGGTTCCCAGATTTACTTGATCAAACTCCTGAGATGAGCTTGAGTCCATTGGCTATGTCTAATGAATCTATCATGCTTATCAAACAGCTTCTCAAGGAAAACCAAGCCTTTGGGAATCTTATTCCCTTTGAGTTGCAAGAACTCCTTACCTGTGTCTGCATTTGATTCAGGAGCTATTTCACACTTCTGAGGTTCACTGCCTTTAAAATGCAACCGTTCAAAGCTATCTTTTTGCTCCAAGAAGGCAATGATTTGGTTGTCATTATTAAATACCTACCAATGATTAGCATTATCAGGTACACTTGGATGAAAGACCAACTCAATCATGTACTTGTATCCTTTGAAATTTGGGTGGGGGACCAAGAGAGTAGCTGAAACAGCTAGTGCATCTACCTGGTCATTGAATTCTCTAAGAATTGCAGAGATGTTGAAAGCGTCAAAGTCTTTAAGCTGGTCCCAGACTAGATTGTGGTAGTGACGCAATCTTTCATTCTTGGTTTGATACAGGTTTCTCACTTGACAAACCACTAGTTCAGGATCTCCTTTAGCATGAAGGAGCTTGATGCCTTTGTCTCGAGCGGCTCTCAATCCAAGAAATAGAGACTCATATTTAGCTGTGTTATTTGTGTTGCTGAATTGCAATTTATAAGATGAGGAAAAAATATCTCTTTGAGAAGATATTAACACAAGCTCTTGAACTAGTGGAAGAGCAGCTGCCATCAAATTCAAGAATCCATACCTCATTTAATACTAATTTTCTTTTAGATTCTTCTTCATCTGGGGGTGGAGATACTTCCACACTTGCCTTGTGCTCAGCCAATTCCTTTGTTATTCTAGCTAAATGCATTTCCAGGCTGTCATCTGTAGGAGCTTCATCAGATGTCTCATGAACTCTATCCATGTACAAAAAGTAATTACCCATGCCTGAAGACTCAAATAAAATTTGAGCTTTAGGTGCTAAGGTCTGGGTAACCACATATTTCACTTTCTTCTCAGGGAGTAGCCTCTTCATAACACCTTTGACTGGAATCCTTGCCTCTGATAAATCCATGCTCAATTCGCCACCAACATCCCTGCAAAAATTTAGGCTAAGAAAGATGCCATATGATGATGGGACTTCTGCTACCAAGACAGTCATCTTGATTCTTTTGTTTGAAAAGGTAGCAAACGTAAATTGGGCATCTTTAATTTTTCCCAATAAAGGCACTTGCTTGTTCTCCATGGAGAAGCATCTACCAAAATTTTTGGTCAAGGTGAGGTCAAGGGATTCAGCCACTTTAGCAGGCATGACATTGTCTGAAGCTCTAGAATCACTGATGCAATTATTCAGTTGATGTCCATTTATCAGTAATGAGACATAAAAAAGTTTAGTCCTACCAGGTGCAACAGGAGGAGCAATGACAAGTTTGTTCCTGGTGGGTGCATTCCTGGCAGGATCATGTGTCTCTTTGAGAATTGCTTGTTTAACATGGATGTTCTAGTTTTTAACACATTAAACCAGTCTATCTAATTGCTCAAGATGGCATTGTAGAAAATCAAATTTAGACATTTGAATTTTGGTTTTCTTTATATGGTCAATGATATCAAATGCCTGGAACAAGCTAGGAGCAGAGGATGGGAGTTCATCCTTTTGATTTTTTAAAGGGAGAAGACTGGACTGTGAATTTGAAGGAGAAGGCGTAGGGGCATTTGGGGTACTTACCTTTCTTGCAATCACCGGGTCCTTTGGCTAGAAAGGAAGAGTGGATCCCTGCTTAGTAATTGAAACTACTGGTTGAGGTCACTCCTCTACTTTTTCCTTATCAGCTTGTTGAGCTAATTGATCTTGGACCAGGTGAATACAACATATGACCCCTCAGCTGCATTGCCTTCTCTTTTGGGTTCATCCTAATAGTTTAGGAAACTGATATGGGAGTCGCTAGCTAATTCTTCTTCTTCCTCAGTGAAGAGATTAGCATCATCTTTAGGATTCAACTCAAGCTAGAATGAGAAATCTGATTCAGCTTCAAGATATCCAACTGCTGAGTTGTTTGGAGGTGCTTCAAGGGTGAGGTTCCTCTGTGGAAGAGGAAGGCAATTTTTCTATCTTTTATTCCTGGCAGCATTGCCTTGGACACCTAATTCTGAAATGTCCTCCTGGGCATATCTCTATATGCAAGAGCAGTTGACATCCCTTGCGCCACTTACTTCTTGAGAGCTAGCATTTCATTTTCCAGCTTTTGCACCATTAGGTCAGTGGTGGTTGTAGGTGAGTATTTAGAAGATGAAGAGGATTTACCTTTATTAGGGTCTCTCTTTATCTTTCTTGCCAAGATAAGGTCATCTTCTACCTCAGTAGCCAAGTATTGAGTAGCAGCAAGGTCTATGTGTCTGGCCCATCTCAGCAACAAACTCACTTCAGGCAGTTGTGAGTTGATGAAGAAGCATTTGAGGTTCTGAGGTGTCAGCTGGGTGACCATGGGAATCATGTGCCTCAGCTTGTCGAACTTGGAAATAAAATCCCTCATAGGCTCATGAGGCTCTTTCTTCATCTAAGTGAGCTAGGCCAGCAAGACATGTGCATCTTCTGCAGGCTTGAACCTAGCTTAAAGTTTGTCTTTCAGAGTGTCCCAATCAGTCACTGATCCAACCTACAGGTGGTAGAACCAGTTTGCAACAATGTCTTGTAGTGTCTCCATGAATAGCCTAACTGCTATGTCTTCAAATTCCACCCCTATTACACTATAGGGTATGCTGAAAGCTATAATGTGTTCATTAGGATGAACCTTTCCATCACCAAAGAATTTGGGGAAATTCTTCTTTGAACTACGTGGAAGCTCATGTAGAGGTGGAGTCAAATTTAGTGGACCGAAAAAGTTACCCCAGGGGCCTTGAGCCATGATTTGATTATGTAAAAGTGGGATCACTAATCCAGGTGGAGTGTGGATAGGCAAAGCTCAGCTAGAAGTAAAAAAAGAAGCTTTGCCTTGTGTTGGTGGCCTAGTAGGGCTAGGAGGAAGACTCCTAGTTTGTCTAAGGTGAGGTTGTGGAGGAAATAACTCAAATTACTCTGCTGAACCAACTCAAAAGTAGGGTCAACAACACCTTGGGATTTATAGCCTCTGGTATAATGTGGAGTTGCCAGATTGTAGAACAAAAAATGGAAAAGAGTAGGATCTACTTCAGCTTGAAGTTTGAGACTTCAAACTGTGCACTCTTCCCTAGTGGAGTTGCTAAAAACTGTTGGGTGAATATTTTGTTGGCCAGCTAACTGGTGCCAAAGTAGTTCCTATCACCATAGCATAGGGAGATTAGTCATCCTGGTGTGCAGGTTTACTACATCAACAGGGGAAAAATCTCTCCTCTCATCAAGGGGAGGTTCCCTATTAAATACGTAGGAGCTATATACAATATAAATAAGCAAAAAATAACACATAGGGGGTAGAATAAACCATCCATCTCTCTTCTTTCAGAGATGATACTCATAGACAAAGGAGAAAATCCTAGTGGAAACACTAAAGGCACTTCTCTTCTTTTAGAAGTGTTCTTGCAAGAAATGGCAAGAGTTTCTTTCAGGTAGTAAAGGTCACTGGTGATAAAGGGCACAGTAACTAGTAGGATGAAGCAGAACACAAAGTTTCCACCTCAACTGCCCAAAGAGTATAACACAAAGGATAATGGGGGCACAAAGTCATCCCAGAATCCTCAACTCATAAAGAAAAGGAAAAACACACACTGAAAACACTTGTGAAAGCACAAAGTCATCTCACAGTTGGCTTCAAGACACCTCCCTTTTTACCTTCACTAATTTTACTTGTCAAATTAAATAAATAAGAATGCTTTTAAGAAATAGACATAAGAACAATTTCCTAGAGTAGCACAAACTGAACAACACAAAGTCTGCAAACAACTTACTTTCTCATTTAGATAAAATGAAATGAAATTACAATCTGAGCTCAAAGTCTCAGTCTTCTTCTTTCAAATGGACAGAGTTTCACTCTTATAAAAATGAAAAGTCTCCTTTACAAATGAGATATATTACAATCTTATAGTAACTACGCAAGGATTGTCACTTTTTTCCATGGGACGGCCCATGCTACAGTTAACATCTTCAATGCACCTTCAGTCCTGTCTGGAGAGACCATGCTGAGAACAGTGCACTGCCATAACTATGGCATGTCCCTTCATCTAATATGTCTCTTCCTTAGTATGGACCATCTGGTCCTTTTCCAATTTTCCTTTACTTCATGGAAGAAAAATAGGCTGCATCCTTGGTTTGGTGCACTCAGAAGTCTACTCGATCCACTGTTTCACCTACTAGAAATAACTCTTTCGAAGATATTTTTGGTCCTTTGCATCAATGTTCTCTTTCATATTGTAATTTGAGTCTTTAATCTCTCTTTTCAATCAATCACTTGATTCTTTCTTTAAATTCCATGCTTTATTTGAATTTCCATAGATATCCCTTTAAATTTGACATCCACGTGACCATCAATGGTTGCCAGCTGCTTGAACCATGTTGAACCTTGAACCTGTTGAACCATTGAAAGTTCATCAATTCATTGGTTCATTATGTCTCTTTTGTTCTATCACTTCTCAGTTTAATCACTTCTTTGCCCCTTGGTTGAACCATCTGTTGAACCACTTGTTTGCTTCTTTTTCCTAGACTGAGGCCGCCTTTAAACCTTTTGAACCTATGAACCATTAAACTTTGAACTCTTTCGGTTCAAGGTTCAATTGGTTCATTGGTTCATCCTGTGTCTCACTCAATCACTGCTTCCTTTATCTTTCGAAGCTCTGGTTGAACCTTTGAATCTGTGAACTTTTTGATTCAACGGTTCAATGGTTCAATCGGTTCATTCAGTTCATCCTTTGAAGCCCATTTTGTCTAAGTCTGTGAAGGTTCCTTTCTGCAACTTTGTTCAGCCTTTGGGATGTCCCAAAGGGAAGGTGTCCCTTCAAGCTTTTAAAACGGTCCTTTCTCTGTCGTCAAGTGCCCCTCGCAAGGGTACTTATCCTTCAGGATTTTTAGGCAGACTTCAGGCTTCGGCTTTTTTCATCAGGTAAAAAGCCCGAAAGAATTTCTTCAGACAAAAAGTCTGAAGGAAAGTTCATGTTACTTAGCCATTCGTTCTTTTCCATTTCTTCAGACTTTTTCTCCGAATGAATTCCTTCAGACAAAAAGTTTGAAGGAATTTTGCCTTAAACATTTTTCTGAGGAAAATCTTCTTGAAAGAATCTTTAGGTCTCTTTTACGTAGCCATTTTGTTGAGGGACTTCCAACTTTTGTCTGCTTTTGCTCACTGCCCTCTACAAGGGCACTTGTCCTTCAGGCTCTTGGAAGACCCCTTTGAACTTCTTGATTGAAAAAATGGCTAAGTGTTGAACCTGTTTCTTTCCTGTAGAGTTTGTAGAAACCAACCTTGAGAGTCCATAGATTTGAGCCTGCCTACAGAGTCCGTAGAAGCCAAGTTCATAGTTTTCTCTAACTTTGAAAGATTCTATAGACATTTGTTTACAGAGTCCATAGAAAACCATCTATGAAGTTTGTAGTTCCAAGCTTGCAGAGTCCATAGATTCAAGCCTGCAGAGTCTGTAGATTTCTGAAAAAACTTTGAAAAATGAAGAACCTAAATGCTCAGAACAATTTTTTGAAAAGGGGAGAGAGGATTTTGGTCTGTGTAGGACCAAAATAGTCCGTAGGTTGTCCCAAAAATGAGTGGCATTTTTTGGGGACAACAATAGGTATAACTAAATCATTTCTAATGATCAATCTTATTCTTTTATCCATCACTTTGTGCATCCTCATATTCCTAGTTGATTGTGGATTCTTTAGTCATTAAGACCATCGCATCTACGTTTGCGCTTGCTCATATTTTTATTTTTATTTTGGGTTATATCTTTGAGTTATGCTTGATAGTAAACCCTAACTAGGGCACAATCATCTTTATCCAATTCAAGTCCTCTTAATGATTATAACCACCTATGGGCAAGTCATTATTTCAACTTTTATTCCTGATTATAATTGCTTTTGAGTAAATCAATATCCTTTTTAAATCAATACATGCAAGCATGTTCTCATTTGGATTAATCTCAACTATGGGTTAATTCCACCTTTTTTCTTTCTTCTTTTTGAGGTATCATCCATCCACATGTGTGATGGCCACTCCCTCGAGGGGGAATCATCATAGGCTTTTCAAAAACCATTTGGAGATTTATTCTTTAATCATCATCTTCTTTTTGGCATACAAGCCATTTAAGATTATTTGAGAATAAATTTATATGCCTATTATTTTCAACATCTTCCCAAATAGGGGAAAACTGTAGACAACTAAAACTAGCCATTGACCTTCAACTAGGCTTTTGACCAATTTTTACCAAAGTGCACAATTTGACCTAAAAACTCTAAAACATATTAAATAAGTTTAAAATATTCTATTCAAGTGCTGATTTTGGCTAAATTATCCCTAAATGGGGAAATGAAATTTATGAATTAGCTAACTTTGATCAGATCATTTTGATTTTGAGTCAAAATGACAGTTTTGCACCTGGGTGCTCTGAATTATTCTTTTCTGTCAAATCTCTTGCATGAGACATGTGCCTTTATTATTTGGTGTTGGTAACATCCTAAATGGGATAATGGATATAATACATGTTACATCAAATTATAATTCCAATCCAATCAAATTTTGAGCCAATAATGAGAGATTCTAACCAATTTGACTAATTTGTGCACCAATTGCCAAGATTTGCATCAAAGTTGACTAATCATGTTTAAGGCTAATTAAACCAAATTAAGGCCTTAAGTTAATTTTCCATGGAACTTGTTGAATAAATATTTATTAAAAATTTATTTTCATTAACTAAATAATCAAATGATATCATCCTATGGGGTGGCATCTACAAGCCTTAAATGCATAAAATATCAAGATTTATGCCTCCCATGCCTCATTAAGACCCTCCATGCCTATTCATTGCTCCTCTATCCAAAATATTGATGAGCCTATTTGATCCAAAACTCAAAATTTATGGTTGATAAATATTTCAATAACATAGAAATAACATAGTAGCAATGAATTCTCTGAGAAGAGATGTTTTATTACTCAAGATCGCAATACAACTATATGTTTATCTATGGGAAGAGATGTCTGATTTTACATTTTGGGTTACATATTCATTTATACACATTTTTAAATTAGGGGGAGGATTTGGAAGGTCACCAATATCTTATGACATTAAGTGGTTTGACTTCCATGATTCAAAACAATACATAATTTGAGGAATTACTATTTTTAGAAACTTACTATTTTTAGACTGCACTACTAAAATTAAAATTTGGGGCACTTCCATTGGATTTTATAGGTTCAAAATTCATTGATAAAATCTCAACACCATCTCACCATGTTCTCCTCATTCTTATCTTTCCAACGGTTCAAACGGTGAGTCAATTGGAGCTACAGTGCAAAAGTTATGGCTCCCAAAAGTTTCATCATCATTAAGGTGGCACTGCCACCCGAATTGTCGCCTGAATTGTTACCTAGATCACTATTTATGAATTTTAATTGCATAATTTAATTAATCCTTAGCCACACATATTCATCTTGAGATAGATGGTTCAGGTTGATTCTAACCATTTTTTAAAATCTATAAATAGGAGAGCCATGAACATGACTTTAAAGCTCTTTTATGACAAACTTATAATGCCCAAATAATTCCAAAAGCCATTGAAATTAGTGTTATAATGACAAAATATTGATCCAAACCAATCCAAGCCAAATCCAAACATGGTGCCAAGGAGAAATGGAGGTAGCCAACTTCATTGATGCAGACTTCATGAGCACAAACTGAGCAAACCACTTCAACAAGCTATCTGGAGCATCCAAGAAAGATGAAAGAAGGTTTCTTTTGCATTTTAGTTATGTTTTCCATTCTAGTCTTGTCAACTAAGCTCCCCCTTTGTGATAGGCTTAAGTTTTTAGCATTAGTGTGTTTCGTTTGGATTTATTTTATTCACTAACATAATAATAATCTCCCCTTATTGCAATCCTAGCTCACATTTTCCATCCTTGGCCACACTTTACTTTATAGAGGCTACAAATATACCTTGTCTTGAGGTTTGGAGGAAACATAATCAATGACCAATGAAGAACACAAAACCATTCTTGGATTCCAAATCTATAATAGGTTCTCGATAGAGCAGCTATTCAGAAGAGGTGTGGGCTAGTAATTTACATGATTTTTCATTATGGTTGTATCATATGTTGATCAAGACATGCATCTCCAAATCAACAAGAATAATAGAAACATTTACCTTGCCTTGGATATCATACCTTTGCTTTTTCATTTACCTTATCATTTCTATTTGTCATTATTTCATACCCTACCATTTACCTTACCTTATCATGTTGGGGCAACCCTCTTGCCATTTTACCCAATCTTCATACCACCATCGTCCTTAACAATACCATACCATATACCATTTTACCATGATGCCTCTATTAGACTTAAACATATTTTTAGCCATCCTACCTACCCTTTTTTGATCTTGGTTCCTTTGCTTCTTTTTGCACCTTTTGTGAGGAGATTTCAATGTAGTTTTATCAGTTTTTAAATTTTGTTTTGAAATGACAATTTATGAAAGTAGTGTGATAGTGGATATAATAAGTTATCTTTCATTTATGATTAATTGGTGCCACATATTATAAACACCTATGGGAAAATCCATATTTTACTTTATGTTACTAATTATAACTGCCTATGAGCAAATTAGTATCACAAACCTATGCCATTGTTTCCTAATTATAACCACCTATGGGAAAATTAAGAACAACACCTTTTATCATGCATTATCACATCACCTTGCCATTATTATTCTCATTTTCTTGGCCATTGCCTAAATTTGAAAATTTATTATTATTAGGTCGAATCTCATGACCTTTTATGTTGACAGAACTACTATGACTTGAGGTCTTAATGGGATTATGTAGGTCATGCTCAATTCATGTTGAGGTCAGCTCAGTCCCCCTTTTCCATATACTCTCACCATTATGCGAGCAACCTAAGCCAATGCTCTCACCATTTTATGAGTGGTATCTTGTCAATCTCTAACGAGTTAATATATCTCAAAATTCCAAAAACATTCAAAAATTTTAGAATCCAAAAACATTGGTCCTATCTAAGCCTATTTAGACATCCTTGATTTACCCTGCTAGGGAAAATCCATTATTAGGATGTTTTTTTTTGCTTATAATTTCAATATTTTTGTGTGTTTATTTGTTTAGTTATTTGTTTGTTTACTTGCCTATTTGTTTACTTTCAGTACTATGCCGTAACTCAGTCTATATGTGTTCATTGGGTGATTCCTTGTGAATTATTCTTGAGTCCATCTATATTCATATGTCAATATTATCATCATGGTTTTTTATCATTAGTGTATTAATTTCAATTATTTATTGGATCTAAAGTCCATCTTTATGTATATTTTGGCAAAGTTCTCATGGGGTTCTATCATGAGGTATATCGTCATGTGCTATAGCAAAAATTAGCTCAAGAAGTCTTACAAGTAATGGAGCGATAAAACTTTCTCCTTGGTAGCCTTAGAAAATCCTCCCACCCTCCTTAATCAAATCAATCCCTTGACCATTCTATTTGTATCAATGCTAATAAGGATAAACATCTTTGCATTGTTAGGTATAAGTGAATCATTTCCATTGATTAATTCTTATTCTTCTATTAATCTATTTCATCACTTTGTGCATCCTCATGTGCCTGGTTGTTTGTGGCTTCTTTAGTCATTAGACCATCACATCTACATTTACACCTGCTCATTTTTAATCTATGTAACATGTTATATCCTTGAGTTATGCTTATCAATCTGCCCTATTGGGGCACAATCAAAAATAATTTTTTATTCCAGGTCATATTAATGATTATAACCACCTGTGGGCAAATCATTATTTTGACTCATCATCCCTAACTGGGGCATATTCCATTGCCATTGATTATAAGCACCTTTGGGAAAATCAATATCACAACCTTTGTTACTGATTATAATTATCTTTGGCAAATCGATACTTTTTAAATGAATGTGTGCAAACATTATCTTGATTGGATTAATCTCACCCATGGGTTAATTTCATTATTCTTATTTCTTCTTTTTGAGGGACAATCCATCAATCGTATGTTTTTAGCCACTCCCTAAAGGGGGCATCATTATAGGTTTCCCAAACATCGTTTGGAGATTTTTCTTCAATCATCATTATCTTATTTTTGGCATGTTTCATTATTTGAGAAGATATTATTGTGCATATAGATTACAACATCTTCCCAAATAGGGGCAAATTGTAGATACCTAAAACTAGCCACCAATGGCCTTCAATCAGACTTCAGACCAATTCTTACCAACCATTGTAAATTAAGCCTAAGAATCACTAAACATTCTAAATTTGTTTGTGCATCATTTTTCAAAGCTCATAATCACATTGAGGCATCCCTAATTGGGGTATCCTACCATATGTAACTATAACCTCTCACGAATTCATCCATATTCACCCTGTGACATCCTAACAGTCAATTTAGCCTTTGGACCTATTAAATGGGGCACTTGCACACATAAATCAAATCTTGAAAGAGCTAAATGGCTAATCAGAATTAATTAAAAATCTAAATCAAATTAAATGATTAGTTGAATTATCTATTTTTAATTAATGAATTACTAAAAAAGGAAATTCAAAAATATGAAATATCTTAGCTTTTCATGATTACCTTTTGTGAGTTGTCAAGCCTTTGAAAATATCTCACCCATGTGTATTCATTACAAATCATGAGTTATTAACACCTTTTAACTCTAGTAGACTTATTTGACTCACTTAGGTTAGGTTTGGACCCATTCCATGTTTAAACTACACCTTAACTCACCTTGGGTTGGGGTTAGTTCCTAAGCCTATAAATATAAGCCATTGCCTATTGAAAAGAGAGTTTGAAAATTGTAGAGTTATAATGTAGATTTTATAGCATGATTTATAGCCATAATGTTATAATTCCAAAATATTGATCCACATCAAGCAAGCATAAGCCAACACAAGATACAATGGTGCCAAGGAGAGAGGGAGCCACACAAACTCCATTGTCAAAGACTCTTTAAGCACAAACCAAGCAAGCCACACAGTGAATCATTTGGAACATTCAAAGAAGGTAAGGGATTTCTAATTATTTGTATTTTAGTTGTGATTTTCATTTGGTTTTGTTTATTAATCTCCCCCTATGATCTAGGCTTAGAGATGTTAGTGTGTTAATGTGTTCATTTTGAGTTTTGTTTGCTTAAACTAACACTTGATCTAACCTCCTCTCTATTGTCAAATTCTTATGATCACAGGTGCTAGTGTCTTGATTGCAACAGTTGTATCCCTATACTAATCCCACTCAAATCCCTCCTGGATCTGTGTTTGTACTTATATTTCATGTTTATATTTGAAACTTTGATTATATTACTTGGATCAACTTATTATATAAAAACCCTAGTCTCTTACCTCTTGCATACCTATGACTCAATAAAAATGGGTTAACACATGACTCAAACTAACCTTGGCAACCTCGATGTTACTAAGTGCCACCTACATGTCCATATAATCGAAAGGGCCTTAAACTTGCATCTAGTTATCCCTCCTATATGTGTGTGTAATGGTGATTGTGTGACTATATGTTATTTCTCCTATTATAACCCTTGGTACAAGCAATGCAAGTGCAAAATGATATTTTATAATAATTCAAACTTTAGATCTAGTAATTTAGTATGTAGTGTGATTCAATATATTTTGAATATCTAATGTATATATTAATTGAGAGGCTTAATTGATAGATGAAATATTATGCCTTGGTCTTGTATATATAGGTAACCTTTTAATTTTAATTAAGATCTAATGACATGCAAAAGCCGACTAAAGAACAATCATTTGGATCCTTAAAAATAGTCATAAAGTAAAAAAAAAGCGGGGGGACTTGAGAATAAGGCAAGACACTACCATCATATTAATGACACTAGGATGGATGGTAGTGTCTTGATATGAATGGTAATATCTAGAGACTCAAAAGATGGAAAATACCACATGCACTTAGGGATCCTTGTAACTTGATGACTAGAAGACAAAAATGACTAGAAAGACATAGAAGATTAGATAATATAACAAAGAGGGACATGGAGCCAAGGAGGTTCATGCAATATTATGCCTCTAAATGTTTAATCATATGTTAAAGGTATATACATTCAATACTATGCAAAAAGACATTGTAAATTGAATTTTGTACCAAATATGGGTATTTACATATATAAAGCATGATTATCACATACACCCATATCATGTTTCAAACCATCTTCTAGTATTATATGATATATCATTGGAAAGTAACATTCAAACATTGATAAACATATGTATATCAACCACATAAAGATACAATATATCACACATAAATTCAAAATACGCCATGTAGATAACAAAATTAAATAGCATGTCATAATTAACGAACATCTAAAATTAACATGCATCAAATAAATTTGACTATCTATTATAGTAAATATGTTATACACATAAGCAAATATAAGACAATATATAAATAAATAAATGACACAAATGAACATAAATAAATAGAGCAAAACAAACAAATAGATTAAAGAATAATAAATAAATAATATGAATAGATAAAGAAATAAGTAAAGAAAGAAATATCAAGAAAAATTACAACCTAGAATCCCAATGTTAAAAAAGCTTATGCAAATGGCAGAGACCATAAAGAGAGGCATGCAAGAGTATAAATAGAGATGGTGGAGAAACAACATATGAAATGAGAGTGATAGGGTTGTGCATGCAGGAGATGAAATGTGTAGGGAAGGATGGGTGAGCATAAGCTAAGCATGAGCCTAAAAGAGGACATATAATGGGTAAGCATTTAGAAGAGAGGGATTGGATAGCTATAGCTAGGGTGAATGGTGGATGTGTCATATTAAGTAATAGTATGAATCCAAGAGGTGTGAATGGATATGAGTAGGAGGTGGAAATGTGACAAAAGTGACCATGTGTGGAGGATGCTATAAATAAAAGCAAGTATGGCATGATGGGGGAACTAGGGATGAAGTTGAGAGGTCTATCTAGGTGGGTGAAGGTGCTAGTGTATTTAATTAATCATACGCTATTATATGGTTTTAAGATGCACTTATAATATTAATTTTAATATAATTTATGAATAATCACTAATTAGTGCACAATTATCCAAAAACTATTATTAGAAAAGTGTATCAATCAAGTTATTGACTTGATTGACTTTATCTATTAATAGTAAAGTATTATCTTTAAGAATACTTATTTTTAGCAAATTTTTGGTCATGGGCAGATGAAGATGACTTTAGAAATGATGGCAGTGGGGTAGGTGATGCAGGTAAAAATGGGGAATGGGAAAGTGATGATGGTGGAGGGTGATTTTCATTAAGCATAGGTCTCTAAGGGTAAATTGGCAATAGAGGATGAGTAAGATGTAGCAAGGGAGATGGGGTTTAGGTAGAATGATGGGTAGAAGGTTTATTCTTAGTTAGTAAGAGGGGAATATGGTGCAGGACAGGGAGTGTTAGGTTATAATGTTAAGAGTGGGCAGGGCAGGGGCTAGAGTAAAATAAAAAATGATAGAGATAGAATAATTTTTTACTCTCCTTAATTTTTTCAAGGAAAGACTCTCTTAATTAGTTTGATCTATTTTTAGGGTTTAAATATTCAGATGAAATCAAAGGCCAGAATAATGAAAGTGACTCTCTAAGGCAATAAGTGCTAGAATATCCAAAAGGGTCGACTAGGGTTTTATACCAAGGCTTTGGTGTATTATAGATGCAAGAAAATTTCTAATTATTTTCACTCTTATGGATTATTATGCAAAGAAAATATTCTTTAGGCTGTGCTGGATTTTAACCCTTCTCTTATACCAAGAAGTTAGATCTCTCCATAAGAGGCCATAGTTGAAGGAAATGATTTGATGGATGGATCAAAGAGGAAGGAAAGAATGAAACTGTCTCAAAAATGAATCCAAGAAATAACCTGCCTGGGGGATATCCCATTGATTTTTTTTGATAAGCCTCCTATAATGAAAATTTTAGATTCAAAGCTCACAATGATTAGATTGGATAGGGGGAAGATTCCTTTAATTGGTAGGTGTATTGTAAAATGACCTTCATGGTAAATGTTTTTGAAATGGTTGAAAGGTATTTGGCCTTCTTTAAAACCCCTTGCACTTTCAATTTTGTCAAATGGCTTCTTCCTGTTGGTGTTTCAATCTGTGGAAGATAGAGATTTTGTGTGGTTGAATAGACCATGGTTTTTTGGTAAGCATGGGGTGTTTTTGTGTCCCTAGGCCCCTTTTTTTATGCAAATTCTATGCTTATTTCAAAATCTTTGATGTGGGTGAGATTCTATAATCTTCCTTTAGTCTTATAGGATCCTAATCTATTTCAACATCTAGTTAGTAAACTTAGGGATTTTGTTAAAATTGATGAATCTATTGAGGCTAATATAAATTTTGTCAGGGTATGTGTAATGGTTGATATTTATAAACCTTTACACCATTCTATTTAGATATATTCTTCCTTTTGAATTTGGTCTTAATATATTAATTTTGAAGGACTTCCCTTTAGATGTTTCAAATGCAATCATGTTGAGCGTAAGGTTGATTCATGCCTAGAGAGAGGTTTTAAAGGCTCCCATGTAGCTCTTCTAAAGAAATGGGTTAGAAATATTGGTTATCTAAATTGATATTTGGTTCAAATTTTGTTGGATCCTAAAAATAACAAGTCTGTTGAGCTTCTTTCTTCATCAGTTTAGGTGGGTCTGATTTTTTTTCAGGATAATGAGGCATTGTGGGAAGTTAAATCTCTCCATGATGTGAAGGCAGGGTAGCCCTCCATTCCCAACTTGGAAGAGGGTGAGAATTTATAGAATTATGGTTTAGTAACTGAAGTTGAAGCTTCTTTTTTAGTAGAAATTTCCCATCATAAGGATTTGTCAAAAGAGAAAGAGGAAGATTGGGAGGTAGAGGATGAAGAGCTAGTTAGTAGGGTGACTTTATCAATTTCTCAACATCTGAGTGAACTAAAGACTCCTAATTATGGGAATAAAGGGAAGAGGGGTAGGAAAATATAAGTTTAAATATTACAATTAGATGCAATAAATGCCATTAATGGCAACACTCAATAGATGATGGAATCCTTATTGTTCAGTAGGGGTCGATGAGAAGTAGACTAGGCCTATCTTATTTAGAGATCTTGATGAATAGTTTTGTTTCAATTTCTATAGCAGTTTAAGGTTTTAAATTCAAGTTTAGTTTCTTTCCTTAGCTTTGGGTTTTGACCAAGTCGTTAGGGTTCTTTAACTTTAAATTTTTGTAAGTGAAATTCTGGTTTTACCTTTTTGGGAGACTGGGCCTCCTATTGTGCCCTAGAACCAATTTTAGCTCTAATCAAAAGCTAACATCGAGAAAAAAAATAATACTTATTCTTTAAGTTAACTCCTCTTCAAACCCTATCTCTAGTCTCTTTATTATCTATATAAAATAGTAGAGAACTAATGTTTAATATAATTAATATGGAAGAGATTTATTGTTATTCTAACAATTTAGGTCAAGGTTTTTAAATTTAAAGAGGTAATCATGTTACTTGTGATAAATTTGTATATTATTTTTATTTAAATCTTTCCTTGATTTATAGTATTGCATGTATTGTGGGTGTATGTATTATGGTAGCTACAATGTTTCTAGAGAATATTTAGTCACTTAAATAGAATATATATATAATTGTGTAGGCTAGGGCATTGTAAAAAGAATGTCACTTCAAACTTACAAATATATATTTAGCATTTAAGGTTCAAATTTATAAAATTTCACTTGTCTTATAGATTAAAGTGCTATATTGAGTGGATAATCAGTGTAGAATAAAACAAGACACGTAGACAAGATGCACACAGGAGATAACTAGATAAAGATGGATGTCTGAAAGGGATGTGCCCAAACATTAAGGAAAGGTGCAAAAAAAACAAGTGCAATGGGAGGGAGATGATGTGAAGGGATGTAGGAGGTTGGTGAAGAGGAGAATAGAGGAGAAGGCTAGGAAACAAGAGGAAGGAATAATTGTGGAGGATAAGAGGAATGTGGAGGTTGGATAAAGTGTTGGGTAGAAACATGAAAATAACATAAGACACAATGGAGTTCACTTATGGAGATGATACGAACAATACAAAAACAAATAAATATATAAATGTCTAGATAAAAACAAGAAAAAACTAAACCCTAAATTGGTGTGCAAGAGGATGAAGAGGTTGATAAAAAACAAGATACAACAAATATACAATTAAATAAAAAATGGATTAAACCTTAAAACAATGTCGGTGCCAACAATATCTACTGAAAAATAACATGGAATAAAATTATGAAGGTAGTTAAGACAAATTATAAGTTTAATAATATATTTTAAAAGAAATTAGATTTCAATCAAGCTCCATCACAAATATCCATAAATAATTTAACTCAAACTAATCACATGTAAAACAATAATATAGGCCTAATTAATAATTCTAATTCTAGATAAATAAATGGCAAAGAGGTTTAGAAATTTTTATTTCTTTGGATTGGTTGATCACCATTTCAACCTAGTGCTCTATTTCTGAGTATGAAGCTCTGCTCTCCCAAAAACACCTCACAAAATGGTAAAAAGGGGGTTTGGAGTCAGTGCCTACCTCAATCAAATCCCCTTTAGGGAATAAGTTTAAAAAAATAACATACACATTTAATGATACAAGAAGCAGTCTGGTACAATATCCCAACCCTTATTCTTTTAACAGATAAATGCTGAATAAATTCTAGTAGATAATAGATTCTCTCCTTATATATTTTTTAAAAAGGTCTATTAAGAATCTCTATTTATAAGGGATATTTGAAATTAAATTATACACTATGCACACCTAGACTAAATTCTAAAAGGTAAGAACCAAAAATAGGGGAAGAGGGGATAAAGCATAAGATAAGATGAGGATTGTAGGGGACTTTTAAAATAAGATAGTGTAAACTAGTGAATGCATAATGAAAAGAATATTTGAAAAATATGCTTATGTAAACTAGAGAATGCACATTTGAAGGGGGGTTTGACCTGAAAGTTGGCAAGAGGGCCTATATTTCCCAATTATGTCCATATATCCAATATAAAAAATATATTCATTTAACCCTAAATTTAGATATGGGGGTATCTAGGATTAAGGGGGTTAGATTAACTTTTACACAAGGGTGGTGAACTAATCCAATAAGTAATCCAAATAATATAAAACTTAGATAAATAATATTCTAAGTTTATACAATTAGGATTTCTAAAAATATTAAAGTGCAACTATTGATAGATATTGTAATGAATTGGAAACAAATTATTCTTAACTAGTTTATTATGCACATGCAGGTCTAATATGGAACATGTCAGATGTGGAATGGAAGATGATCCTAGAATAATCATTATATTTTGGAAATATCCTTTCTATGGCCTTATACGCTTGCGTGGATATAGATAGTTGCATTGACATAGGTGTCTAACACTACAACAAGTGTCCTATACATAATATTAACTGGATCTGAATGTGACTAACTAGAGCCTATTGAGTTTTCTATCACCTTTCTTTTGATGTCTTCAAATCATGCACATAGGCTATCACTCTTTATTAAATGATCAAACCCTAGCTTTCTTAACCTTAGAGTGTCTGTGGAAAAATGAGTTAGTGGGATCATGGTGTCGAGATGCCCTGAGGACCCCTTTATCAATGGGCACTACCTGCATAGTCAATACTTTGAAGAGGGCCTCAGACTTATGTAGTTCTCACCTATATGTTGCTTGTGTGTGCAAAAATATGTAATATGTGACAAGTAAAGACATGTAGTGACCTAGCTTGTAATTTGGAAAATATGGCTCATGGGTTGCTCCCTAAAAGCTTCAGACCTATAGAGATACTACTCCTATGACTAATATAGAAATAGGGATGAATATGGTAGGTTGCTCACTTGAATTCTTGATTAAGTGCTTCTTGGTATATGACCTTGTGACTTATATGTTATTTCTAGGTGATTGTTAGGTGGTGAATGAATGAGGGTTGATCTTGTATATATACCAATCCCTTTTGGAAATATCTTGAACTAAATTACTTATATTGACCTTTAGGATATGTTTCTTTTTGAAAATTAGATGAATTTTAGGCATTGGACACTTTGCAATAAAATTAGACACTTGTGTCGATGCAGGTGTCTATTTGGGATACAAGTGTCTAAGATGCTAGAAAATAGGTACAAGTCTAGAATTGACAATGAAGGATAATAATCATGTTTAGAGTTTTTTTCATAGTATAGAAGGCCTGGTCATCAAAATAACAATGGTCGGACTAAGATATAAGAAATTAGGCATAAAGAGATAGTGAACATAATCCTTTCAAGAGTGGACATGTCTACAACTTAAACATATAACCATGATAGGCATTTTCCAAGTGTAAAAAACTGAGGTACTATATAAGTTAGATTTTGGTATCTACATTTGCCCCCTTTCAATCTAGTAATGAAATTTCTAACTTAAAATAAATAAATGTGTACCTAGGTGTGTATGACACACCTTGTATTTGTATGAGCCCAAGTTGAGTGCTTTATTATTGATTAACCTATAACTAAGAGCATGTTACAGTATATAATCAGTGTATGAAATATGAACTTGAAATTCTTGAAAGTGAGAAGAGCAAGGTTAGGAGTACACATGTGTGTCGATGAAACCATCTTGCCTTTTGACAATTTGATTTAAAAAAATGTCTCATTATGAAGAATTGAAGCTGAGATTAGGACATTATGAATCTACAAGTACATATATGTAGAGATTCGAGGACACATGCCCCCAATCTTAGTGTAAAGGCGAGTTGCAACATGACTATTGAGCTTGTTTCATCTCAATCATGAAACCTAAATGTGTGCATAATATGGTGAGTGTGAGTGATTTAAACAACTCGCATTATATATTTAGTGAGGGTTTATGATTTAATCAAATCAAACCTATAAGTCTGGTAAATTCATATGATTTAATTAAATCTAACTTATAAGCTTGGTAAGATTGAGTGATTTAATTAACTCAACCTTCCAAAGATGAACCAACCACTATAGTAGATTGGCTCGATAACAATCCATAAGAATCCATTTTGGGTGTAATAACAATCCATAATATTATTTTAATCCAAAAATTAATGTGATTTTGAATTTTTTAGGTGCCCTTTGCATGGTATATGCACCTCATATATGTCCCAAGCTAAAATTTTGGTATAACAACAGTACTGATGTACAAAATTCCACCACAAATATATATCTAAATCATATAACTATGAAATTAGGTGAATTTGAAATCCGTGCAAGTGTGAAGGACATGTTTATATGACATGTCCCCATTAAATATGGAAAATCTGAGAACTGGTATAAATGTGGAGAACATGTTTCCATAACATGTCCCCACTGTAATTTTGAGATGTTGAGTACTGAATAAGTGTGGTGGTCAAGCCTTTTTGACATCCCCCCAGTGTAATATGGAACTATGAAAATGTGGAAGCCATGCCTTTATGACATGTCCCCATTTTGAGGCAAGCAGAAGTAGAATCTAGTAGTTACCTTACCTCAAAATGATAAGATAACTATATAAGTTGTGTATGTATCATGTGACATATAGGAGTAACATGTTTATGTAGATATAACATTGAAGCACGCAGTATGTGATCATATCAAGTCCTAATATGCATGATATAGATCATGGAAATGTCTACAAAGTAGTAGTACAAGCTCAACAAATAATCAATCACGCATGTAAGAGCACTCAAAATAAAAAATGGTCTAAGGAGACCTCATATAAGTGGCATGTTTAAATGCCACACAATCTAAGGAACATGATCTAGTCAAATGTCCACAAAGCATAGAATGACATATTCAAATGTCCAAACAACAAATAATGACATATTCAAATGCCCATATAGGCAAGCATGACATGGGGGCCATAATCAATGGAACATATTTAAATTCTCAAACAATTAATATACTTCAAGATAATAACAAGCAAGAAACACACTCAATGGAAGTGTAACAATAGAAAATTATGTCAAATTTAAGAAACCAACATGAACGTAGAATACTAGTTCCTACAAATATGTGTTAGCAAGAATTGATAAGTACATAGCATATGAAGTACATTGTGAATGGTGTAAGCATTGATATAAGCATGTGTAAGTATGTAAGCTCAAACATGATAATGGAAAGTGATCATAAAATAATATAACTTGGGTGTATTGTGACCAAAGAAGCATATGTCCCTAGTGTACTTAGGATGTGAGTGGAGGGAAGGCCTAACATCTATATGTGCATATATCATGTATCTAAGTGTGCTTGTATCATACTCAAATGAAGTGTGAAACATGTGTATATAGGAAAAAATGATACGCTATCTACTAAAATATAGAAAACAATATATGTATAAAAAATAGTATGACTAGAAACATGTTGATTTTTTTGGGTATTTTTGAATTATTTTAATGTTTTTTGTATTTTTGGAATATTGGGAAGGATAAGCAAAGAAGACATGTCCAAGGAAAAAGTGCTACTAGAAGTCAATGTACTCATCAAAGAGATGCCTTTGTGAAGGCTCTATATCATGTGTGTCATATTCATGTTGGGATAAATAACCGGAAGCACACAATTGATTACCAAATACAAGCAACTTAATATGTGGAAATAACCAGAATCAACAAGTAACTAGAATTCAGAAATAACACATGATATGAGAGACAATATACAACTTGTATTAAAACTCTTTACAAAAAAGAATACAATAAAGAAGATGCCACTTCTTCTCCACCACCTCTTCAGAGGCTTCCCACACCTCAAGTGAACAGTAATTCTCTCCTCAAAGCTCTCTCTCTTAGGTCCCAACACCCAACTCAAACACTGAGTTGGTGTTCACCTTATACCTGTGCTCCACGCACACCACAAGTGCTCCACGCACTCCACAAGTACACAAATGTACTTCAAGTAGATCTCCCCTGAACCTGCAACAACCTACACCTCAATAGACCTTACTTATGGAAGGAACTCCCTTGCCTTCCTCTTTGCTCTATCTGAGTACACACCTGTACTCCAAGTAGATCCTGCCTGATTTTGCTCCCTGTTGTGTTGCTGTCCTATCTGATCTTACACACCTGTAAATCAACTTGGTTTTACACACCTATGAACCTTGACCTTGCACACACATACACCTGCATATCAATGATCTTACTTACCATGTAGATCTCCTATAGAAGCCATGCACACCAGCTGACTAAGATCATACACTCTTGAAGAACCCTGCTGATTCTCCAATCCAGCACCCACCTTGGTACTGTGGCACTAGGAGGAACACACCATTGCTCACCTCACACACAGAAGGAGCTTATAATATTGCTCTCTTACTCTCTAGCACAAGTTTACAATACAACCATGAGTCTATTATATAGATCTCATCCAAACAATAATTAGACATCTAATACAATAATTAGATCCGCAGCTCTCAGTCTAAAATTAGCTCTCATCATGCAAACACTTGGTTCATCAACCAACTGCCCATAATATACTCGCAGTCAAACCACACAGGCGACCGACGTCGGTCCCTATCTGCCTGAGGGTCGTCGATGCCGGCCGATCTCTGACCGACGTCAGTTGCTTCCTGTCTCCTACCTGCCATCGTCGATTGGCCTGACTGATGCCGATGTCTGTGACACTCCAGCAACTCTTCTGCAACCTCCTCCATGTCTACATCAATGAAGCTTTTAGCTCCACAACCTAACAATCTCCCACCTGGAGATAAACAGCTGCATTGTACCTGTACCTGTACCCTGTCTAATCTATTTCCTGGCTTGTATCCCTCTTCAAGATGAATTATGAAGACAACCCACCACACAACCTGTGATGTACCTCCTATCATCTGAGTACCCTATCACATCCGCATCTACAAATCCATGTAGTGAAGTCCTAACCCTAAATAGCATGAATCCATGCTACTGGTCCCTCTCAAATACCTGAGAACCCACTTCTCAGAATTGGATCCTAACTCTCTGACAACTCCCACTGCTTGGGAAAACTCAGGCCTATACCAGACCTCATGTGATTTTGGACACTTAACTGTCCAGCCCTTAGTGTGCTCCGATTCTGCATCCTACGTAATGAACCTCGCCAACACCTGATTCACATCAGCGCCCACTGGAAACAAAATCAACCTGTGATCTCCCATGTCCCCCATGCCAAAGAATTTCGCTGCTCCAAATTCTTTATAGCAAACCACTAAACTAATCTTACCCCTTAGCTCAGCAAAACCCTGTATGTACAATCCTGATAGCAAACATACCATCCACATACAACAATAGAATGATGTCATGACTCATCATCCACCTGGTAAGGCAAACCACAGTAGTTACCTAACATTGACTGAAGCCATGCTTCATCCTCCACCTGTCAAAACCTGTACCACTGTCTTGCAGCTCCTCAAGACCGTATGACCTGGTCTTCCATCTCACGTATCCATTCTCTCTATTCTTCAACTAAGGAATCCATTCGTCTCTGTGATTTCATACCTACTGGAAACCCTACCAAATCTCTGCTTGGTGTCTGCAATCTCTCCATGCCATGCTCCCACTGTTTCCTGGATCCTTCTTGCTATGCAGTAAGCAACTAGTATAAAGAAGAGGAACAACGAATTTAAGGCTTACTTATGTCTTCAATCCTCCATATGAGCATTTGAGACTCCTTGACAGCTTGCTGTCCACCCAAAATCCGTTACAGTGACTGACCTCGGTCACCACACAGTCTGCATCCGATCGACATCGGTTCCTGCGCCTGTCCTGACTACCAACCATACCGACGTCGGTGTCCTCTGCTACCGATGTCGGTCCTCGTGAACGATGTCGGTCTTACCTACTGCCGACGTTAGTTTTCCTGTCAATGCCGGTACTTGTGTTTTCTGTGAGTGATGACTTTTTACCCGCGAGCTCCTTTGAATCAATCCCCATGTCCAAACTGCCCTGCTCAGAAGTATCAAGCCCCATCCACTGGTCTCTATCCGCCATCTCCTCCAAGAACACCAAGGCTTTCCAGTTCTTAAGCCTGTCAAATATATCTATCTTCTGCTTAAGAACATGCATCTCCTTCCTGCTCATGTGACCAAGCCTACGAAGCCACATCTCCGCAACAAAAGAAGAATCAGTAATATAAATAAGTAGATAAAGAGTACCTATTTTCTTACCACCAGCTAATTCAAGTGCATCCGCTATGAGAGCTCTCGTGCATCTCTCATCACCCAACCTTTCTAAAGAAATTAGCCATATCTCCAAACATGGGACCTGCATGACCTCCTTCAACACCCATGTGTTGGCCGCCTGCGATTTCAGCTTCACTTCCCCTTTGCCAATTCTTTGGCAAGGCTCACCAACTCCTCTCCCTGGGGCTGCATGGAAAGAGGCAACATAATCTGTTATCCAAGATTCAACTTTATCCAAGCAACCTCCCAAAGCATCCTGTGCAACAACACCTGCAACATTTGTGTCTTCAGTTCCTTCATGCTGATCTGCTACCAACCAACAATATTCTTTTACCTACTCTTTCTTTCCATAGGACCGTTGGTGACCATCTGTGCTTTTCAACTCCTCCATTCTTAGCTTACTTTGATCTGCCATTGCTCTACTCCCACTCGATCAGAAACCCCTGAGAGTGACCTGTAACCAAACACAAAACCTGCTCCCTCCAACCTTAGCTCTGATACCACGTGTTGGGATAAATAACCGGAAGCACACAATTGATTACCAAATACAAGCAACTTAATATGCGAAAATAACCAGAATCAACAAGTAACTAGAATTCAGAAATAACACATGATATGAGAGATAATACACAACTTGTATTAAAACTCTTTACAGAAAAGAATACAATAAAGAAGATGCCACTTCTTCTCCACCACCTCTTCAGAGGCTTCCCACACCTCAAGTGAATAGTAATTCTCTCCTCAAAGCTCTCTCTCTTAGGTCCCAACACCCAACTCAAACACTGAGTTGGTGTTCACCTTATACCTGTGCTCCACGCACACCACAAGTGCTCCACGCACTGCACAAGTACACAAACGTACTTCAAGTAGATCTCCCCTGAACCTGCAACAACCTACACCTCAATAGACCTTACTTATGGAAGGAACTCCCTTGCCTTCCTCTTTGCTCTATCTGAGTACACACCTGTACTCCAAGTAGATCCTGCCTGATTCTGCTCCCTGTTGTGTTGTTGTCCTATCTGATCTTGCACACCTGCAAATCAACTTGGTTCTGCACACCTGTGAACCTTGACCTTGCACACACATACACCTGCATACCAATGATCTTACTTACCATGTAGATCTCCTATAGAAGCCATGCACACCAGCTGACTAAGATCATACACTCTTGAAGAACCCTACTGATTCTCCAATCCAGCACCCACCTTTATACTGTGGCACTAGGAGGAACACACCATTGCTCACCTCACACACAGAAGGAGCTTATAATATTGCTCTCTTACTCTCTAGCACAAGTTTACAATACAACCATGAGTCTATTATATAGATCTCATCCAAACAATAATTAGACATCTAATACAATAATTAGATCCGCAGCTCTCAGTCTAAAATTAGCTCTCATCATGCAAACACTTGGTTCGTCAACCAACTGCACGTAATATACTCACAGTCGAACCACACAGGCGACCGACGTCGGTCCCTATCCGCCTGAGGGTCGCCGACGCCGACCGATCTCTGACCGACGTTGGTTGCTTCCTGTCTCCTACCTGCCATCATCGATTGGCCTGATCGACGCCGGTGTTTGTGACACTCCAACAACTCTTCTGCAACCTCCTCCATGTCTTCATCAGTGAAGTTGTTAGCTCCACAACCTAACAATTCATATGCTACATAATCAATATCATCAAGATCATACCAAGATTTTGTATTATTAAGATCACAATCATCAATATAATCATTATTATAGGAGACATGAAACTTATTAGGTTGTTCTTGAACTTGCGATGTGTCATTTTGAGCATCTGTGTATGAAAAACCAACTACACCATATATTGGAGTTTCCTTCTTGAAATTTTGTTTTTCTTGAGTATGTTCATCATTATCAAAATGTTTCATCTCATTATGGGGTAGAGAAAGGTCATGTATCTTTGATTGCACACTAGGAAAAGATGTAATTTATCCCTTGACTGCTTTATTTGAAAATGAAAGCATAGACTTTGTAGTATTTCACTTAACTATTTGTTCCTCTATACATGGAATAGATATGATGTTTAGATCCTTGGAAATCATATTTATATCCTTTGATTTTGTAGGCATGCTTTGATTTCAAAATACTTTGTTAGGAACCCTCTTTTTAGAATGCTTATTTGCTTATCTTGAGTTTTATTTTTTAACTTTTATTCGTGTTCTTTTTGTAACGTTGAATTTTTTAGTTGTTCCTTTTCATTTTGATATTTTTTTAATATTACTTATTATAGCTTTCTCTTTTGAATATTTGATTATTCTAGGTTTTGTATTTGCAATTTTTTATGTTCAGAATTATCCTTTAGTACCCATATTTATTGTTTTGGCACTTGTGCTTTAGGAGAGGTACTCATAATGCATGTGGGTTTCTTGGATGATGTATCGATGATAGGATCACTGCTCTCTTTGTGACTTTGTATTTTTTTATTTCATGCAAAACAATAATATGTATGATTTCCATGTATTATATGATATACATAATAGTATTTTGATCTCTTTGTTGGATGTAGAGGAGGTAATTGAATCACTTGTTTCAAACCATTATCTTAGGATTTCACGTGGACTATTATTAGGCTCATATTCACTTTTTTTAATTACTTGTTGTTTATGTATTTTGTTGTAGCTTTTCATGTTTACTTTTAGTACCCATATTCATTATTTTGGCACTTGTGCTTTAGGAGAGGTACTCATAATGCATGTGGGTTTCTTGGATGATGTATCGATGATAAGATCACTACTCTCTTTGTGACTTTGTATTTTGCTATTTCATGCAAAACAATAATTTGTATGATCTCCATGTATTATATGATATACATAATAGTATTCTGATCTCCTTGTTGGATGTAGAGGAGATAATTGAATCACTTTATTTCAAACCATTATCTTAGGATTTCACGTGGACTATTATTAGGCTCGTGTTCACTTTATAAATTACTTGTTGTTGATGTATTTTGTTGTAGCTTTTCATTTGGATATGAAACCTTATTAGGTATAACATTGCTAGAGGAAGATGCAAACACATGATTAACACTAGCATATTTTGGATTTTGTAGGTGCATAATCTAATTTTCCAAGGATGTAATCCTTAAACTAAAATACTAATTTTTATTTTGTAACTCTCCTATTAACTTGCTCATAGGGATGTTTTGATCTTTTAGGGATTCATAAGCACAAGCCCTAGGTGCTTCGAATTGAAAATGCATACATGTACCATCTAGGTATTTTAGAAGGGTTTCTTGGCTACTCTCTTTTGGCATTATAGGATGTCCACCTTACCCCTTGAAGAAGTGATAGCATGGATCAGGATAGAAGGATGGTAGCTATCACCCTCCTTAGGGTCAGGAGGAGGAAGAAGTTCATTTTTAACCATTGTAAATGTTTCAAAGACTAATATGATAATAGGAAATAAAGTATATAAAAATTATTGGGAACAATCAATCATGAAAATGAAATTCAGAATTGAATATTTACATAATTTAAGAAAATTAAAAGACCTTAGGGTAAGCTAAGGTTTGGAGAGTAAAGGTCAGGTTCACCAAATATTTAACCCTAAATTTAGATACGGGGACATATATGGTTAAGGGAGGTAGATTATCTTTTACACAAGGGTGGTGAACTAATATAATAAACAAGTCAATTAATGAAAAATTCAAATAAATGATATTATAAATTTATACAACTAAGATTGCTAAAAATAGTAAAGTGCAACTATTGATAGATATAGTAGTTAATTAGAAAATAAATGATGCTTAGTTGGTTTACTGTGTGCTTGTAGGTTTGATATGGGACAAGATGGAAGTGAACTAGAATACGATCTTATAACAATTGTCAGATTATGGAAATATCATTTTTGTGGCCTTAGATGATTGTATCAGATTTGGATAGTTGCGTCGATGTAGGTGTCTAACCCTACCACAAGTGTCCTATATGGAATACTAACTAGATCTGGATGTGACCAACTAGAGCCTTCTAGGTTTTTTATTACCTTTATTCTAATGTCTTCAAATCCTATGCACATATTGTTTCTCTTTGTCAAATGATCAAACCCTAGCTTCCTCACCCTTCGAGTGACTGTGAAAAATATATTAGTGGGTTCATGATGTCGAGATACTCTAAGGACCCCTTTGTTAATGGGTGTTGCCTACATAGTCAATACTATGAATAAGGCCTTATACTTATGTAGTTATCCCTTACGTGTTGGCTTGTGTGTGCACAAGGATGCAATGTGTGATAATCAAATACATGTAGTGACCTAAATTGTAACTTGGCAAATATGGTTAATGGGTTGATCCTTGAATGCTTCAAACCTATGAAATTACTGTTCCTATGACAGATATAAAAATAGAGAGAAATAAGACATGTTTTCTCACTTGAATGCTTGATTGATTACTTCTTGGTATACAAGCTTGTGAGTTGTATGTGATTTCCAGGTGATTTTTAAGTGGTGAATGAATGAGGGTTGATCTTGTATATATGCCAATCCATTTTAGAAATATATCACACTAAATCACTTAGATTGACCTTTAGGATACAATTATTTTTGAAAATTAGATGACTTTTGGGCACTAGATACTTTGTAGGAAAAGTGGACACTTGCATCGATACAGGTGTCTATTTGAGATACAAGTGTCCAAGAAACTAAAAAATATGTATAGGTCTAGAACTAACAGTGAAGGATAATAATCATATTTAGAGCTTGCACATTATAGAAACCTAGTCTTCAAAATAACAATGGTTAGACTAAGAGATAAATAATTAGGTAGAAAGAGAGTGAATGCGAGCCTTTCAACAATGAACATGATTAAAAATGAAAGGGATAACCATGATAGGTATCTGCCAAGTGTACAATACTAAGGTACTACATAGATTATATTTGAGTATCTATAATATTTTAAAAATATATAATACAACATCGATAATTTTATATGAATGTTTTTAGGTGCATATAGTAATATGACATGTTTTTAAAATATATGTACTAATATCCATGAGGACCATCTAATTCATAAGTACGAACCTAGAAATTAGAATGGCAAGTGAAGTTAAAAGAAATTATTGAACATTTTATGAAGGAAATTTCTCTAGAAGTAGAGAAGTCGTTAAAGGAATATACATTGAAATGGACATTGAATAAGAGTATGAAGTTGAAGCAACCACATAACAACATGATGGTCATAACAAATGGTATCATAACGACGATTTGGGTAAAGTGAGACTTTTTATAGATTTTTTTAAGTAGAGGGAGAATTACTTGTAGATGGTTGTTTTCCTCACATTGGAGTCTGCTTCAGACTATTTTTCATGGTTAGAAAGAGGACTTTGAGAGATTTTTGAAAAGTAGTCACACTAAAGAATATGAGCAATATCAAATGAGAGATGTCGATCTAAAGTTGACCCTGCAAAACTAATGTTTGACAAAAAAAATTATGTATTCAACCCTAATAAAATTTCATTTGTTTTATTTTAAGTGAGCATATCAGGGGCCATTTTTTGTAATTTAACAAAAAAAATCATATATAATTTTCTACATATTTTCATTCTCAGATAATGGGTAGGAAAAGAGATCTAGTAAATACAATTATTTTTTAAACCCTGGTTTTTATGAATTGTTAATCATGGAGATTCAAATTTTTTTTTAGATAATAATATTGATGCTAGAGAATGGTTGTTCAAATTTTAAAAGATCCATCTTTTGTCAAAATGTTGGAAAATATATTTGTCTTGTTATCTGAAAGTTATTCAAATGAAAATTGTACGGAATAATTTGTCATGGGAAGAAATGGAACAAACTTTCCTAGATCAATGGGACATTAAGAAAGAGAATAATGATAAGGATGAGAAGGGGAAAAGGGAGGATGAGGTAAAAGAAGATGAAAATAAGGGTTTTGGTAGTAATGAAGCAAGATAAGGAAGCAAATGAATGAGAGATGGGAGTTGAGGATTCAAAAAATTTAGCTCATTAAGAAAGATGCTTCAATATTTCAATTTCATGGATGTATTAAAAAAATGAGTTTATTATATTTGTAAACCCAAGCAACAATTTTTAGCCAAGAAATCATAGGTTTAAGCAAAGAAAATCAATGACACTCAACTAGAAGGTAAACATGTTCAAAATTTTGAAGATTTGAAGCTTACTATGGACAAGTATCTATTATATTCAATTTTTTTTGCCTTGGCTATGGATGGTTTGGATATTATTTTCAAATACCATTGGTTGGAGACTTTGAAAACAATCAATATTAATGTACAAAAGTAATTCATGAAGCTTTGGTACAAGAAAAAGGTGGTCATTTTGTAGGATATCACACTTAGTGAATGACAAATAAAGTTCAAGGTGAAGCATGGGGATGAATCTAAAGATGGTGAAGAAGTGCATAAAGACGATTGAGATGAATACAAATATGAAGAACAAGTACAAGCAAAAAATGACAATTCATGTACTCAAGAGACTAAAGCACTAGAAGAGGAAATGTTTGACAAGGTCAAAGTATCAAAAAATGATACTAAGGTTGAGGCATATAGACACTTGCATCATCATGAGAGGCAACAATCATGGAGGCATGTTAGGGAATGTCACACCAACAATTGCTATGGATGTGCAATGAATCATAAAAACATTCATTATACATAGTCTCAAAAAAGTAAAACGGAACATAGAATCATAGGAGTAATCACTATGGCTATGCATGGATGTTGAGAAGGAACAACTTTGATTTTGGATGGAATCAGAGTAATACAATAGAATCAAAAACCAAGTCTAGAGAGCTATCACCCACCAAGATCGCATATGAGTGGGTTGGATGGTAGAACATGACATCATATTTGTACTGACTCACAACAATTTTACTATTTGGCTTCTTCTCATGTTTCGAGGGTTAAACATGTTAAAGATGATGGAATGTAATGTACCTATAAAGATGATATTATGGCATATATTGGTAGGTAAAGATACTGACATCCTCTTAACGAACATATTATATATAATCATATAAATAATTTGTGTTATTTATTACATTAGAACAATGAGTCGACCTACATAAAGATTAAGAGTTTACCCATCTATAATTAATGGTAAAAGTCTCTATACAAAAATAGATATTATTGTAAAAGATATCAAATAAGTTATAAGTCTACTATTTAAAGTCATTATAAGAGAATAACTTAAGAAACAAAACTTAATTTATGATTATAATAGAATAACTTAATAAGGACGTGTGACCATGGTGCAAGTTTCCATCATAGCTTTAAATTTTAATAATGCTCCCAATATGGTATGAGGGTAAAAGTCAAGAGAATACTCAGTCACACCAAATCATACTTAGCAAAGGGCTTAGTTGTCGAATCCACAAACTTGGGAGTGCACAAACTCTAATGTAGGAGGAATTAAAATGTACGACTAATAAATATACTTATTCATCATGCAATACCTCGCGAGGATATTCGAGGAGATGAAAAGCATAAATTAATGATGATGAGGAGTAGGACCATCACCAAGACGTAGGCCATATTTTATTCATGACCAAACTTTGTTTATTCATTCCTTTATTTGCACTTTAAAAACCCCATCCCCGACCACTGATGACCATGAAATTGATTCCTCCTTTGAAAAAAACACACTTCGATATTTATTATGCTTATAATGAAAGCAAAGATGGCAATTTTGTAGTTTATTTGTTTTAGGGTTAGATATATAGATTAGGGGTTAATGTTTAGATTTTATTACAATTGGGTCAAAGGGTGCTAATCATTTTTAAAAAAAAATTTAACAAGAGTTTCAATTGCGAATTTTGTTTCTAATAATAAGATTATCAATCGATTGACTTATTCGCACTTAACAATGTATATATTTGTATTGAATTGATCTCAATGTATAAATATATTTGGAAGATTCAAATATTATGTTTTTTATATTTAATATGCTTTGGTTAATTATTGACGAGTCTGAGAATTGAAGTTTGAAAAATCACACACTCTTGACTCTTGTGTACTTGTATTAATTGATTTTTTTGACGTATAATGTTAAGGAAAATATATCAAGGGTATGTATCGGTGGCTAGTGTTCATTAACTAACCCTATAATAGACAAATCAAACATAATAGAATAAACTAACAACGTTAAAATAATGAAATAGACTTCTCAAGTATCAATAATATGTTCAATGTCATGTGAACTCGATGTTCAAATGAAAGACAATACTCGTTTAGAAAGACAATACTTGTTTATTTATAAGATACTTTAAATGCAAATTTGTTAATATTGATATTTGTAACGATTTCAAAAAAAAATCTAGAAAAATTTAGATAGTCTTATCCATTTAAAAATAAGTGAAAAAATTGTTTACTAGAACCATACAAAATAATCTTGACAATATAACTACAAGTACCAAATAATTAAATGGTGTTTTTTTTTTAAATATGTGAAAAAAATTGATATCATAATATTATTTTTACTTAATCAACTATAAATTCCACCATCTCATTTATAATCATATTAATTTTAAATTGACAAATATCTTTTTAATTTAAGGTTCAAAATATTTGGCATGATTTTGATTTTAGATTGGTGAACCTCATCAGTGAGATTGAAGTTGACAAAGTAGATAGATGTACCTGTCTAGTCTTGGCCATGAATTGAAATGCTTTTCAAAATGTGTAGATTTCTAAACCCAAGTATTTATTGCATGTTCTCTCCTTTTTGAGAGGTAGTTATCATGAAAAATGAGGTAATTAGGGTTCCCACAATATTAGAAACTAGTGTCCAAGTGAAGCATGTTTCCCACCACATTCCACTCTTATCATGATTTTGCCCCTTCACAACCACAATCCTAGATGATGAGAGTGACAACAACCACCACCATGAAAGATCCATTTGTGGGGCAGAGAGATGAAGTTCTATGTCCATCAAAAAAGGAACTGGATGCATAGGAGGGCCTGCGTACATAGTCATGCTTACCCCAATTTTAATAATTTCTTCTACTTGGCTTACAAGGCCCTTAGTCATACCACATTTTAATAATGTTTCCCCTTTCTTAATTTAAGAAAAGGTAGTTGTTCTTTAGCTTAATCAACAAAACGGTGGAGTTATTTTATTTAATCGGACCGACTTGTTAGGAACAAAAGAGCCGATTTGTAGGTCTATGTCGGTGTGCCCGTCTTTGTGGCAGTAGGTTTTATTTCCTCTGTTGTAAACGTGCTTGCCATTCATCTCATTCTTTTTCTTCTGCTTCGGCGGTAGGGTTTCGTAACATTTTTTCAACAAGCCCTGCTCATTTTTTCAAATCGGCAATCTGTAACGGCACGACCCAATTTTTCCAGATTCGTGAGGTAAATCTCCTGCCTTAATTTCTGTATTTTTTTGGGTAATTTATACATGGCTGGATCCTATTTGTTTCTTTTTTGTTTCATTTCATTGTGACTTTGTTGTATCTGATAAATTAAGGCATTAGATCTGTAGTTTTTGCGATGGCTGTTGTCTTAGATCCTGCTTTGATTCTTCTTATGGGAATCTTTTAAGCCGTTTAGATGAATTTTGCGCTTTCTTGGGTTCTTGATTTTTAAATTTTTAACTTTTTTATGTTGTCGTTTGCGTTAGCTTTAGGGAAAATTTGCCTGATTCTCGTTTAATTTGGACTCGGGGGTTGGGATTTTTTCTTTCTTGATTTGCAATAGACGATTTTAAATTGAACTTTCACAGCCGTCTGGCTGAGTTTTCCTTCTTCAGTTTTATAGTTTTGAAGTTTCTTTTTAGGCAGCTTTGACAGGTTAAGCTCACGTATTGATTATTTATGATTTTTCCTTTGGCTGCTGATAAATTGTGTTCTATTTATTTGCTGCACGGAGAGCTAATCATAGATTAAGCTGCGAATTGGGGGGTTAGAACAGGGGATTAAAGTTAGGAGTTTCTGATTAGCTGATATTTCATATTTCCAAGCAGCCTTCATTTTTCATTAAATTTGCCTTTAGACACAGAGAGTTTATTTGATTTGTTTGCAGTGATGAGTGTTTATTCTTGTTTGAGTTAGTTGGGGATAGGGGTTAGGACAGGGGATCGAAGCTGGGGTTTTTATTTCATTTTTAACCGCAAAGCTGTTTGGATTTATTCTCTTTTTTTTTGTTCTTTCTGATGCAAGTATGCGGGTATCTGCTTTTGTTTTTTCTTGTTTGTTTTTATTTATACATCTTGAGATTTACCTGTAAATGTCTAATTTTACAGTTCTTTGTGTGGTTATGTAGGATCCAATTTCTCTCTGATTCCCATAGCTAGATAGGTTGGTTTTTTTTTTTCCGGTTGTTAAATTTCCCTTGGCTGGCCTATATGTTGCATCAGTCTCTTTTGTGATGCTTAGTGTGCCTCCTGGGGTTGTAAACTTGAGGCTCGGCAATGAAGTCTCCAGTGTTTTACTACTTAAGCGTATGCTACTTGACAGAGCTATATAGGTTGGTTAGGGTAGCCTATTTTATTAGAATTCTTATCCTTTGTAAATTTGTGACTGATTGCAAAGGTTCATCTTATACTTGGTGCTCTGTAATTGCGGGCATGTATAAAGAACCTAGTGTGTGGTCTTGTGCAAGGTCCATTAGGAAACACCTACTCGGACCCCTGGCAATGCTTTTGGGTGTGACAATGATTTCTAGGCTTAGTTTTATGAGATTTGTTGATTGTGTTTTGTCATGATATTATTAAAAAGTTATATGCCAATCTAAATTAACTGTTGTTGCTTGGAATAGCTTATAAAAATGCTATTGAGCATTTCCATATTTTCATGCACATAGAGTATATAGTTGTTTAAAGTTTTGACGAGTAAAATTTGTATCATTGGTATGACATATAATTTGATAGCAGTTTGACATTGATTGGTATTTGGTAACAATCTTTCTATGCTTGTATATTTTACAGGGGTCTAATTATTCTGTAGTTCCCTGTCTTTATTTTCAGGTGTAACAAAGTACTCTGGACTATCTGAGTGGAAAAGCAAAGCAGGAAAGCCTGTTTATTTTTCCAATACCGCCTTTACTACCTTAATTTGCTTTTATTGCTCTCAGAAGGAAGGAAATATAGTATTCATGCAGCACCTTGCTGCTAACCATAACTTGGTGAGCCCAGGAGAAATGAAGGAATTAGGGAGACTAAGGGCTGCATTCATGAGAGAGAAATGTGAGGAGGTTGTTTTTTGCCCGAAGCCACGAAGAAGTGGATTGGTAATGCATCAAATTCCGGAGCTTGCGAAGCAGACAAGACGGCATCGCAAGTGAGTTAAAACTGTTCTGTGTTCTGTTTGGGCTATTGGTATCTTTTCATTTGTATCAAAAGAAATTATTTATTTCTATTGGTATCTGTTGTAAAATGTATGGGTGGAGAATGGCATGGCTGGCAAGCGAGCTTTCTTATTTGCCTCTCTGTTGCAGTGTTTTGCAGATTTTGCTCATGTATGGTTGTTGGGGTTATTTCTAATATTTCTTCGATTATGTACTAATAACTTGAGGGTTGAACTGTATCTTATCAGTCCTAAGATTGTGGGGAATATTTTAATTGCCTTGCTTATTTCTTTGTCATGTCTTAAATGCTTGGATATTTTGTGGCCTTAATTCGAAGTTTCAGGGATGGTCTGTAGCAGCAAACATTGTTCATTAATCACTTCATTCTTCTAATTTGTTTTTACAACTTAATTACTTCTATATCTATGGATTCATCAACGGATGAGATTTGATCAATTTCTTTTTCCTAAATTTAGTGAATATCTTTGTCCAGTGATCTCTCGTTCCATACTAAAGTGTACTGATGTTTGAATCTATGCAATCTACAGCCATCCTTCAGAACACAATGAGTCTGAAGCAGAAGTGGAGATTTTGGACATATTTCTCAGTAAGGTACGTGGCAAATTTCATTCTGTCAGTGTTGTTGCAGCTGGATGTATCCCAAGATTCATAGTTCCTTTAAGTAAAGGTTTATGTATCCCAATATTCATAGTTTCTTTTAAGTAAAGGTTTATACTGACTCAACTATTACATTTTTTGCAGAGTGGATGTAGTGATGCATTAAGTTTTGGATGTTCACCAAAATTCGGATGTTCCCCAAAATTTGGATGTTCACCACCATATTTTAATGGATCTCCTCCCAGTCGTGCAGACAATCCTCTTGTTCATGATGTTAAATTCATTCACCAGAGTGATGTTAAGTTCATTCATCAGAGAGTTCAGGCCTCACCCTCCACTATTTCAAAGCCCAAGTCATTTGGAAGGTCTTCTTTTGGGCCTAATGCTACCATTCGAGTTGAGGGTTTTGAATGTTCGGGCAGGGATACAAGATGTAGTATACCAGCATTGGCTTGACTGAGACACTGACATTACACCGAATTGCTCAGCAACAAATGCAGGAGAGATTAATGTACAAAAATAGTTAAGGAGCATTCTAAAATCACATACTGTAAATTCATGTAATCATATGAGTGGGCCTTCTCAGTGCGGCAGCAAGTGGTATAGGGAATTAAAAGTAATTTTTAATAATTTTTATATTTTGTTGTTGGGTGATGTGGGGTTATTGGGAAAATATATGCAATCCTCAGTGAGGATTGTTTTCCCTGAGATGGTCGTATCCAGAGGTGAAGTCTTCCCCTAGTTCCTGAGTTTTAGATTTTGTTAGATCATGGATGCTCTCCTAGGTGTTTATGCATCCCCATTACTTGTACAGATATGAGTCTTGTACTTGGATGTATTTTTGAACATCATTTAAAGTACATGTATTTTAGGCACAGACTTCTAGACGTGTCAGAAGTCTGGAGAATGAGATTTACATTTGGGACTTGTCTATGTCTCTTTTTAATGTATGGAAAGTTAATGCGAACTGGAGAGATAATATGTACATTCTATTCTTGTAATTGGCAATTAGCCACATCAGGAAACCATTACATTATCTGTTAATTGTTATGTCTGTTAAATTTCCTTCCTCCCATTCCTTATACTAGAGAACAGAATGATGACTTGAGCAAGTTTTGTTTTTTAGCATATCAAGTTTGTGTAGCAGTCCCAGGCTGGTTTCTTGCATGTGTAGGAAGTCTCAGGCGTGAAGGAGGGGGGGTTGCAGGGGTGGTTTATGGTACTTTGTATGCATGGATCAAACTCCGAATTTGAGATATAAGCTAGTTACTTGTGGTTTATTGATAGAAGCCTAGAACCTGTAATGATAGTTTTTTGAATGGAGCTGCAAATTAGTTTTTATATCAATTTTTCGGGTCAGATTTCTTGATCCATCCATCAGGGGTAATTTTGATGATTGGATTACAGATTTTGTGAAAGCATAAATGAATAGATATTTCTCCAGAGTCTGCTATCCAATCACTAAAACTACCCTGATAATTGGTCAAGAATTATCTCATAAAACGTTGGTGTAAGCTCATGAAGAGGTTTACACAAGAAATGCACTATAAACTTAAAAAATAATATTGTAAATAGTTGTTCATCAACAGCAACAAATGCAAGGGACATTAATGTACAGCATTGTAAAGTCATATACTGTAAATTCATGTAATCATATGAGTGGGCCTTATCAGTGCGGCAGCAAGTGATATAGGGAATGAAAAGTTATTTTTAATATTATTAATATTTTGTTGTCGGGTGATGTGGGGTTATTGAGAAAACATATGTAGTCCCCAGTGAGGATTGTTTTCCATGAGGTGCTTGTATCCAAAGGTGAAGTCTTCCCCTAGTTTTTTAGTTATAGATTTTGTTAGAGCATGGATTGCTATCCGAGGTGCTTATGCGTCTCCATTACTTGTACAGATATGAGTCTTGTATATGGATGTATTTTTGAACATCATTAAAGTACATGTATTTTAGGTTCAGACTTCTAGACAACATGTGGAAGAAGTCTAGAGGATGAGATTTACATTTGCGACTAGTCTATTTCTCTTTGTAATGTATGGAAGTTGGATGCGAACTGGAGAGATAATATGTACATTCTATTCTTGGAATTGGCACAGGAAATTTACTATTCATTACCTATCTGTTGTCTATTATGTCTATTATATTTCCTTCCTCCCACTCCTTATGCTAGAACATAATGACGTCTTGAGCAAGTTTGTTTTTAAACATATCAAGTTTGTGCAGCAGTCCCAGGCTTGTTTGTTGGTTTCTTGCATGTGTAGAAGTCTCGGGCATGAAATGGGGGATGGGCAAAGCGGGAGGCAGGTGGTTCTGGTGCTTTGTATGCATGGATCAAACTCCTAATTTGAGATATTAGTTACACATGGTCTATCGATAGATGCCTCGAAACATGTAATAAATGTTCTTTTGAATGGAGCCGCAAATTAGTTCTTATATTAAATATCAACGTTTTGGGTCAGATTTCTTGACCCATTCAGCAGGGGTAATTTCGATGATTGGATTACAGATTTTGTGAAAGCATAAATGAATAGATATTTCTCCAGTTTGCTATCCAGTCACCAAAATACCGATAATGGGGGTGAAGTCGTCTCTCATAAAACGTTGGTGCACGTTACACAAAAAAATGCAAACTTTGAAAAAATTAAATTTAAATAGGCAGTTCAACTCAAGTCGGACTTTTAGTTTTGTGGTTCAGTTATTTATGGGACAATGTGAATCCTTTCAATATGATATATTGTTAGATCACTGTTTATATTGTTGTGCATTTTTTAAAATGGTCAAGCGGTTTTTTGTAAGAATGAACATATGTAGTATTTAGTACAAAAATGTCCTTTTGTTGCTAGAGAGGCCCTGGACATTAAATGCTAGACCATTCAGTTGTGGCTTTTTTAGCAAATAATTTCATAACCATTCAGTTGTGGCTTTTTTGGCAAATAATTTCATAACCATTCAGTTGTGTCTTTTTCATGTAAATAGTTTCGAATTTTTAAAATATTATTAACTAAAATGTGAGTTTCTCTTCAATTTAAAAAAATATATATATTAAAAATGTCGTTCCGGTGCTCTACCAAGTTAGGGTGCTCAGTGTTCTTACAAGTGTTCTCCCTCTTAGAGTGCTCAGCGGCGCATGCTTTTCCTCTATTTAAAAAATTTCCACTTTATCTACTAAAAAAAAAAAAACGTCTGAAATAAAAAAAACGTCTGAAATAAGAAGACCATGCCTTTCCCCTATTAAAAAAATTCCCACGTAATCCACAAAGTAAAACTCTGAAATAAAAAGGCCATGGAGCTTCAGCTAGGTACCTACAGAGAGAGTATTTGAGGATCTGTGCTCGAGTGCATCAATTCGGTACGAGTTTATAAAAGGACTATTCTGTGTCTCATCAATTTAAAAAAAAAAAAAAAGGTGCTTTGAACCTTTTTGACTAATCCCCGTGTCCCATGGGTGTAGGTGGTTAACAGAGTATTTGTACCATTACATTGTGCAGGTATCCTATGCCACCCACCTGGCAGGCAAGAAGCAAGTGAAAAGACGGGCATTAAAAAAATCAAATATACTTTTGACATGTCAACCTATAAGTGAAGAAAATGCGAATGGTTAAGGCAGCAATTAGCAAGTAGAAAAGCAGATTTGTCTAATCTGAAATCTGTGTCAGGTGAGGCCTGATTGGTTCTTTTAACTTGTCATTTTCCTTACGGACAGATGGAGCCCATATGAGCTAACGTGGGAAGGAATAGATACCTACTGGAGCCCCGAGGGAAATGGCAGGTTGTCGAATTTCGCATTAGTTTGTTGAGGGCAAAAAACCAAAAAGGTCGGTGGAGGTGCCCAGTGGTTGGGTATAGTGGGTGTTGGGTTGGCAATTTATTTTGCCTCCAGTACAATGATTTTGGGTTGCTGTATATGAATGTACGGCTTTCCATATGCGTATGCAATATATTGCCTGAAGTTCCACGGAGATGGGGATTTATGTAATAATAAATTAATATTTAATATGATATACATTGACATTTCGTAAATGTTATTTTACAAATTATGATTCAGGTATAGATTTATAAAATGACAGCCATTTAAGATGTTAGGCCGTGCTCAAAAATTCTACTGACAGGCAACACAGGTCGCCAAATCTCTTCTCGGGTTGTCGACCCTGCCTCAGTAAGATTTTCTTGACCGTTATTTATCTCCGCTCTGTAGCTGCTTATGACAGACCATGTTAACTAAGGAAACACCGACGGTCCGCCCCAAATTTCCCCTTGCATCTGATTCTTAATAAGTCTTTGAAAAATTTTGATTGTATTTTGCAGTTAAAAAAACAAAAAAATGTTCACTTGAGACCATCAAGTTCAATTATACATAAAATATATGTTATATGAATTGGAGTTTGTTTCTTTTTCTTTTTCGTATCATTAAACAATGAATGTTAAATGGTGAATGGAGTTAACTCTATTATTTATTAGTAGGAAGGAAGAATAGTGAATACAAACCATCGTATAACAGTGAATAGCGAATGGTGAATGTAGACTACCTCAATACATTGATTACAAAATAGTGAATGGTGAATGTAGACCACCTCAGTACATTGAGTACAAAACAGTGAATGCGAACTGTTGCTTTAGAATTTAAACATTTTAATAAAAACTTGATCATTTTAAGATTATTTAAATAGATAAATTAAAATCTTTTTTTTAAAAATAATTTGTTAAAACTTTTTAATTAATTAACACAAACATTTTATAAAGTTTAGTTTAGGAGAGACACAATGGAGATTGAGATGTTTTAAATTAAAAAGTGTAAATATGGTCCAATGATGATCACATTTAACTCTACATAAGATATGGTTACTTATTACATGAAGTTTAGTTTAGGAGGGACATTGAGAAGTAAAGGTAATTTACATAAAGTATTAAGAGATATTGGATGGAGGCTTTCACTTAGGTGGTACATGTAGGGGTTTTTAAATAGAAAATTAAGCATATTTAAAATGTTGAAAATGAAATGAAATGGTTTTAATTACATTCACAAGATTAAATGGTTTATGGGACCATTGATTACACCAATTGTTCCAATCGTTTAAAGACACGTAGACTCAGCTATGTTTTTTAGAATGTTGTTCCTCCTTTTGTTGAGTTGACTTAACATCTTCCACAGTGTTTTAATTTATTTTCTTCAAATAGCTTTATCATGGAACCAACTCTTAATGTTTCACCATATTTGACTCAAATGTCTGCATATTTTAGACATTCAAGAATGAAATCCTTATCCGTTTCAATTAAATAAGTGCAATACCCATCCATATCATATTTGGTATACACCTTGATAATTGAAAAACTAAAGTAAATATCAAAATATGTCAAGAGTTAATTCCTAACTAATAAAATGGGAGTAATTAAGTTAGTAGGAGGAAGGGTCCTCTAATATATCAGCCCAACCCTCTACTTGTAGAACAATTTGTATCCCCTCGAAAGAAGTCCCATCTACAGTCTATATCGTTCCATTTCAACACTTGAAGGAATTCTTCTTCTTCATTTTTATTAAGTTTGTAGGGATGCATAAGTAAGATGATTAAAACAAGTTCGGGAAATTTGTCATATGTAGGAAGACAAGCCCACTCTTGATGGGGAGAGAACTTCTTTGAAAGGGGAAGAAAATGTATGCCCCATGATCACCTTTTGTTACATGAACAACTCCCCTTATCAAAACTTTCACTGGGAGTTCCATGTCATCTAATTGGAAAGGGAAGTGGGAGGAAACTTTCTTACAATGTAAGGTACGTTCCTTGAATGCCAAAGAAGTGTACATAGGTAGTCCACATCCAAAACCTACCTTTTATTGAACTAACAAAAGTATTTGCATCATATGTCTTTCAAAATACAAACTTCGTTATTAACATCATATTTTATTTTTTCATAAATCTTGTTAGAAAATTGTTGCAGTTCTATCTTCCTATATTTTAAAGATAATTTAAATGTAAAAAATAACTGAATAATATGGCATGAAGCAAAGTCGAATATCCAAGCAAAACTATTTCCAAGTGAACATTATAGGGTACAATGATTTGAAAAATAATCTTTCCACTTTCATGCACTTGACATTGTGGGACAAAATGAAAGATGTTTAATGGAATCTAGTTGAGAAAAAAAGAAGACATGGGGTTTGGTTGACCTAGAAGATTAATTCTCTCTTTATTGAGAAGCCTCATTAAAAAAAATACATCAAGCTAAACAATATTTTTTAAGGCTCACAATGACCCTCCATATAATATGGAATCTTGTAGCCATGTTGAAGGAGCAAACACAATACTCAATCAATGCTTGAGTTTCTCATCTAAAACCATCTTAGGGGAGAGCCATTGATAAGCCAATCACGGCTTATATTTAAAGAAAGGAATGTTTACTAGCAATTTATAGTCTCTTTGATACCATTTAAGTTAGAAGCCAATTTTATGTAATAATGCATCTAGCCATGTCATTGTATGCTTGAAATCTTTACCCATGCATTTGTTTTGGTTTTGAAATCATGATAGATGATAGAGTTTGAGTGACACGAGATTATGTCTTTGATGGTGAAGACGTATTCCTTAAATAATTTTGTGGCTTTGATCTAGGAACCTCAACAAGAGTGACAACATTAAAATTAACATTGATGATCACCAAAAGTGTTGGTGATTCATATTAATCTAATCAAATAATTTTACCATCCCATCTAAGCCATGGTTTGATGGAATCCTAGGGCTTCCATACATTCTTAACTACAAAAATGCCCAATCATTTTATTGGGATTTGGGCAACAAAGAGGGTGTGAAGCCCAATTCCTCTCCATACAGTTTTGTCATAGAGGCAACCAAACACAATATAATCTTTGATTAGGTTTTTATGTCTCTTTGCATTTTTTGGTTCTCACAATCCATTTGACACAAAGAACATTGCCTTAAATATTAATTTCAATCATACACTGATCCACAAGGACCAGGGAAACAATCCACTCCATTAGTCAGCATGAACAAAACCTAGTTTTAGTCAGTAGTAGGGCTTTGACAAAATTATTTCTTGTGATATGACAAAATTATCACTAAATGCAGAGTGGTAGTTGTGTAAATCCTAGTATATTCAAAGTGTTAGTTTTGACACAATTAGTCTATATTAACCAACTGTTTCACTTGTTTTAATTGTATAGTTACGGTAACAACCGAGGAAGCTCTCTCTTCAGTTCTTGAGTCAATTTGGGATCCTTTGGTACATGAAAGTACATTCCTAAGTATGATAAGAAGAGACATAAATTTAGAGAAGGCGTCAATGATTAGTGTTGGTGCTTAGTTGGTTGCAGGTTGGATTGGAGAAAGGAACAAAGAGAAGCTGAGTGAGAAAGATAGAAGGATATTATTGTACTTATTATATTTAACTCTTTCTAATCTATCTTTAGCCATAAGGATATTGAGACGTTGGGAAATTGCCATTCCCAATGAGTTTTTCCCCATCTTGGGGTTTTCTAGACCAAGATCCTTGTGTCCTTATTTCTATGGTTTATGTGTAATGTTCATGTGGTCTTATGTTCATGTTTTGGTTCTAAAAGTTTTGGTTATGTTTCCAACAACATATCTCATCAATTCTAAGTTCACGAAACATTTTAACTGTCATCTTGAAACATTTTTTGAAGTATAGCAACATATTGTGATACTGTAATTTCTATCAAGCATCGTAATTTGTATCACAAGGTGTTTTAAGAAGTTTACAGTTCATTTTGGTATCAAAATGAATTAATCTATGGGTATTGTGGAAAGTTGTGAGTTAATTTTTATGACATTGACAAAATCAAAGGAAGAAGAATTATTGCCTTGCAAGCTTGAGATTTCTACAAGGTGAAATTAGCAAGTGAGAGAAATGGAAAAATAAAATGAAGAAAGTCCTTCTAAGAGTTGCTGCACTAGACTCATGCATGGAAAGCATGATGAAGTCCCAAGACACTCACTAAATAATAGGATCTCACACCTAGGAACCAAGAATCCATGGATGTGGTGATTTGTGCTCTAGCCAAGAAGTTTGGTGTTAGAGAAAAATAGCCCTAGGAAGACTAGGGATAATTTTAAGAATGAACCCTTAAACTTTCTATAATATTTTGGCAAATCCTAGAGAATAGACATAATTCTATTGGATAATATTTAGTAAAATCACCATGTAGGTGTAAATTGATTGGTTATTCCATTGGTTATTTCAAAAAAGCTTATAATTATCTAGTGAATTAAATATAATGTTTGAAGCAAGATAGAATTTATTGATAACAAGTCAATCAACTATTTTTTTTAATTTATCAAGTCAATTAGCACAACCACACATGCAATTTGCAATGAACATGTGTTCAACCCGATTAGTTCACTTTTTCTAATGTCCTTCCAAAAATTGAGTTCTGAAACATGAAATATAGATTCCTCAAAGAAGTGGATATTTTCAGTGATTATGGTTATGACGACCCTAATAGACATGTATGCCCTAACGTCTTAAATGCACAAAACCAACACACCACCAAAATAAGCATAATGTCCACAAATCCAAATGCGCCCTTCATTATTTGTTCCCTTTGAAAAAAGGTTGATGCCACCATAATGAAAGGCCTAGTAGCCACCTTGCACTATAAACTAGATACCCACAATCTTGGGATTCCCTTCAATCACCCCATGATTTTTTTGCTTTCACTTTTTTAAGTGTGAATAATCTTTATTCAATACTTTTCCCCTTAGAAGGGCGAGTTCAACATTAAACGTTGTAATCCCTCACTTTGCAAGCTTTGCAGGTTAGGTGCTTGTTTAGTGTTTCAAAAAATAACTTAAGTTACACTAACATTTTTGGAAAGACAATATTTTTAGTTCAAATTTCAAGATGCTATGATTTTTTTTGACTTTTCCTTATGTTAGTTACTCCTATAAGGTTGTATATATTTGAGATTTGGGGCCCACACTTGAGACAAAATAATTTCAAATGTATGGAAATAGATTCCATCTCCATATTATCAAAACAACATTTGAGCCAAAAAATGGCTCTTCCATTATTCTTTACATCATAAGGTTTTCACATTATCACTATGTTGTATTAGATCTAATGCATGGAAAAGTATTACTCTAGTCAAAATAAGTATCCATATTTGAAACTTCGATCTTCTGTGAAACTTTGCAAACAAGGATGTAAGTCTTGCTAGTATGCTAGAGTTATATCTCTCCTCTAAATGTTGGATAATGATATAAAACAACTCCCTCTCATCTCACTAAATAAACAATAAACAAAAGTATTCATGAAGAGATTGATAAGGTATATGAATTAATCCAAAATAACATTTGACATCGACACTTCTTCATTATTTCTAATTTTATGTGTGTTTCCACGAAAATTGATTTCAAGTACTTGAATACATGAAAAAGATGTTTTATGTTGCTTAAGCATAGCTTTAACTCAGTTTCAATTTTTCTCTCATCAACGCTAGATGGAATTAGACCATGACATTCCACAATATTAGTGTATATATAAATTATATTTTTTAGAACCTGAAAACAAAAAATATTTTGTATTTAGATACCCCTATATATTATAATATGTAAGATACCATTGTATTTTTCAAGAGATTCCTATAAATTCATGAAACCCTTCATTCAATTTGATGTCTAAATATGTTTAACGTTGTTTATCTATAAACCATTCAACTTCAACTTCTTAAAATACCAATTTATACTTCCAAACAATACAACAAGACAACACAATCCAAATTCATAACACAATACATATCCCAAAAGCAATCCTTATTAATATTTTTGGTAACTTTCTTTTCTATTTCTCTTGTTCTTTTTCATTTAAGAATACAGTTAACACTTCTTTTATGTCTAGATTCATCTTTTAGGGGAAGGGACCTAATAGTTGGGAGGGCACCAATGATTAATTGAGAATTTAATTGGAAGACTTGGACCAGTGCTTGTGGACTACACATTCTACGGATAGAATCCTCTTCGCTTATCACCAACATTGAGAACTTTTTACTTAAGATATTTAGATAATGACGAATTTGAAGTGAGAGTTCTGTATGAAAAATTAAGTAAGACGCACAAATTAATTTCACATAGTTGCATCCATATTCAGTAAAGAAGAATATTTTGTAATCCATAATGCAACAGAGGAGATAAAATTGCTTTAACACAAGCAAGAGAACAAAATTAAAGAGAAAAGTTATGAAAGTAAAGTAGGATACCATAAGGTGGAATGCATTTTCATCGTTAAGATCTTGGACTATTATAAATATGTTATGTTAATGAATAAAAAAATATAATTTTTTTATAACGTGTTCGTTGGTTTTTAGTGGGTAAGTTTATTTAATATTTACAAATTTATTGATTTTAGTTGAATAAACAATTACAATTTTTTTAATATTTAATATTTTTTGGTATGAATTTTGTGATTTGTGAAGAGTGTGGACCTTATTAGTTTGTCAGTGCCGTTAAATTAAATATTTCTATATCACGAATCTTTAGAAAAATAATATTTAAACTTATAGGAACCCTGTGTCCAAAACAAAGCTTTTTGCATCAACATTGTGAATATTATAGACTTTTAAATATTTCTCACTATAATCTAAGAATATATAAAAAAACAGTTTCAAAATTAATTGCATAATTGAATGAATTGTGGTAATATCTCAAACATTCTATCAACTATAGAAGCCGTTTTAGAGGGTAATAAAACTAAACCCACGTTAATGAGAAGGAAACCTTTTGTTGAAAAGGCCCTTCACTCTGTTTGCAACTCCATGCCCTATGTGCCTATAGAATACATCAAACAATTTATGGACATCTGTTAAAGTATAAAGGTTTTTTTTTAAATTGAAAAATGCAATTTTATTAATAAAATAAGATATAATACAACATTAGTCATACAAAAAAGACAGGGAGAAAAGTTACAGACCAAAAGTGAAGCTAAACCGAGTTAAACAAGTTTCGGGAAGAGAACCAAATTACAAAACAGCCAACCCAAGGCCACATGAACCAAAGCTAAACTAAGTGCACATCAACAAATAAAGGGTAGACAAAAGCACAAAACACAAGGAACTCATTAGGCAACAACAATGAACATGACAACAGGGGGAGGAGGTAGAGGCCAAGGATTCTGTGAATTTTTCCCCCATCTCCCTTGAGCAAGGGGATCCTCATCAACCGGTAAGGACTCCCAACCATCATTCTATTGCTTATTTTTAAATTTATCCTATCTAATAGGGGAAATGGCAAGAGCCAGCCGAGAAAACTTGTCATGCGGAGGGGGGCCTCAACTCTCTCCACTTAAAATAAAAGTTTGAAAATAAAACCCTTCTAAATAAGAAATAACAAAATATAGAAAGTAATAGTACAACAAATTTGTGGAAATAAATAAAAAAGGCGATCGTTAAGTGCTTCACTGTCATATCTATAAGGAAGTGCTCAGTCTGTAATCTTACATTTTTCATTCTCTTACCTTGATGATGGTTTATGGAGTGTGAATTGAATTGTCTTTTTACCCAAAAAACTTAAACACGGTTTTATTCAAAAATTCTCTACTCTAATAATATAATAGATTTTTACTAATGATTAAATTATGTAAGTACGAATTGAAAGTTATTGTTGGCTTGAATAGCACTCGGACCAACATCTTCTCTCACAAGCCTCAAAATCTCATATAAGTAAGCCACCTGCTCCAGCCCCTCCTCTTTGGCCTCCTCAAAATGAATTACAAGTGCTTTGGAGTGAATTTACACTTGTAAGTTAATTGATCCTAGTTCCATTTTAGTGCACACACTTAAATTCAACACGAAGCAAAATGGGGCTTTCAAATGCAACCCATGATCTCAAATTTCAAGACTACATACAAAATTATATGATATAATGGTTAACACAAAGATTATATATATTAAAATAGGGTTTTGTGAATCAATTTTTTGTTGAGTGTTGTTTTACACGATGATTTTAGATTAAGAATCAAGGTTTGAGGGGTATTTATTCCACCAAATTTTTCTAGGGCACGATCACAGTCTCATCTCTTATATCGTGATAGGTTTTACTAACAACAAAAATTAATACCTCATGGACTCTTTGTGAACCAAACATCTTCACCAATTAAACCAACAACTATTCAAAAATCAAAATTTTACTATTCATCCTTGAAAATAACACAATTATACATCCCCATATTTCACTCTAAACACTAAGAAAAGATTATCTGCATGGCTGAGAAATTATTTACATTTCTTAAGGCCATTTAGGAACTGCAACTCCAAGCCAAGTAGAAGCAGCTCTTTCGAAATATCCCCCTGAGCCCGTTGTAAGAGTTATAAATGTTGTTGATCAGCCTTCGGTATATCAATGGATTCTAATTAGTTGGGATTCTAAGGAAATAACACAACACATTATCTGGAGGAATCCTTCCGCCATGGAAAATGATCCATACATCTTTTCCAATGCTTTTGCATTTGTATTTCCATGAGCGAGGATAAAGGGGCGAATGGCAGGGAAACACAATCTTGAAAAACAGAGCTTTTCCCAAAACCTCAAAGTGAATCCAGAAAGAACCCACAATCCAGAGTTTCATGTTCCCAGTCTTGTTTATAGCAGGGAAACGTAATCTTGGAGATGTTATAACTTGTGGGTGCTGCACAACCAATTATAAAAAAGGAAATACAAAACAAAACACGTAATGGGTTCGATTCTGGTTGTTATGCGTCCAAAAAAAAACTAGATTTGGGTTCGATTTTAGTGAAGAGACGCATAGTTGATTTATTGATGCTTAATGCTCCACCTGTGGTTATTACAAGTTGTTCATTTTGGCAATTCAGGTGCAATTATAATTGCTTCTAGTTCTGACTGGTGAGGATGATGGTTGTTTATATCCACCTATCAGGGTACAAATCCTTCTAGATATCTACATGCAGAGTTAAATGGTTACGATCAAGATCATGTCCTGGGTGACTTTGACGGTGTGGATACTCTTTACTCGTGACTGCTTGGCCGAAAGAACTCACTGATTTAAATGCACGCTTACTCATCATTATACTCTGCTATATATTTATTTTCAAAATATGAATTGAAATACCGACATTCTATGTAATTCAACGATTCCATATAAATGCTCTCTGCTAAAGCACACGATTTTTTTTAAAAAACTAAAATAAGTTAACTACAAATTTATCTTCAAGGATTTAAATATTTCTACATATCCCATTACACATATTTTTCATAGCCGATTAGTCATTGGAATGAACAGAGCGTTCTCAATGCTGTCCTTTGTTTGCAGAAAGTGATAGAACCAGTGACTAATAAAACTAATCATTTGATACATTCTTCTGGGTTGGTGATGCACTTGTAAAGCACTTCTTATTTGTGACCTAAAATTTGGATTATGGAGATTCAGTGTAAGTTGTTTGCATACCTAATATTACAGATCTAAATATTATGTCTCTTTAGGTATCATTTACTGAAGTCTCTTCAAAATATTTATTTAGAGTTTGAACTAAGGATTTGAATAGTAATGGAATATGTTAAAGTTTGTAAATGTGTTACTTAAAATATTGTGTACTTCAATTTATGTGTTGTATTAGTCTCAGTTGTTCTTCTGCTAATTAGGGCCTCGTTAATTCTATCATTGCATCTCAAGTAAGCTATTAAGCCTTTTACTTGCCAAGGTAGAGAATAATTCACATTCTGGGGGACTTACAGGAGAAACAATCCAAAGGTCATTATCTATTGCCTTTAAAATCATAGCTACATCAGAAAAAATACTTTTTAAATGTTTACTTGCACTATAAATTTTCTTTATAGTTAAAACTTTTTAAAGATTTTGTTTTAAGTCTAGATTATTTTTGTGAAGCTAAATTATGGGGAGTTTGGGCTTTTGTTTTCGATTTTCTAGTTAAAATTTTGAGATTCTGTTTGAGTTTTCATTCCATAGTTACCATTTTAATTAAAAATTTAATTATATAATAGAAATTAGAGGTTAGAATTAACAATTTTTATTGTTTAGTTAGAATTTAGAATTGTGGGTTTGCAATTTCAGCAAGATAGGGAGAAAATAGTTCCATACTCTTTACATTTAGGAAAACCCACTACTAATTTCAACAAGATAGGGAGAAAATAGTTCCATACTCTTTGCATTTAGGAAAACCCACTACCAATTTCAACAAGATAGGGAGAAATTAGTTACTACCGGCTAGACAAATTTTGATGGGCATTTGTGACAAAGATTATGCTTTTTGTTTTTTCGACTGGTTTTCAATTCATCAAGTTATTAATGGCATGTAAGCATGGAATTACACCTATTCATTGATAAATCATCATATTCGTTAGCGAGTAAATATGCATTTAATTGCGTGTAGCAAGCCATGGTCTGAGACGTAGCAATCACCATGATGGTGACCCGGGTTTATGACTTGTTAGGCATGCTATGTATGTTAAATAAAAAATGACAAAGAAACATATATGGACCAGAAAAGTAATGGTCACTTTTAATTTGTTTTGCTCATTTTTTATTTTATTAGTTAATAATGATTCATTTCCTTCTCTTTATTGCCAAAGAAACATATATGCCTGCATATATTGCCATAAGACAAACAACAACATGATGAAAGTGAAATCTTAAGAAATGTTGTGCATGAAAGCTATAGGGAAAGCTATGGATTTGTCACAGTTATTGGTATAAATGAGAAATAAATTTTACTTCTTGATTGCATTGGATCCCCATTTCTTCAGATTCATTGATTACCGGGATAGCTTATATTTGTTAGCTACACAAGTATTTAGTGATTCAAGATAAAATTACCTTACTTCAAAGATCTTAGTGGACATGAATAACCACATTCTTGCCTAACAACATGCTTCAGCTGGAGCATCTTCTTAGCTGGAGAAGTAGTTTGAGCCCCTTCTTTCAACATCTATTAGAGAGGGGATTTCACCTTCATCCTTCATCAACTAGAGTTGCTATTTTTCCTAGCAAATGTTCATCACTATTAGAAACAAGTAATGAGTATAAGTCAGTCCTTCATGAACAAATGCTCATAGAATACACAATTATGATCGGCCTACTGCATATGAATATGGATGAGGAGTAAAGTAAGAATTGGAAAGATTGATTTGGCCGATCAGGGTAGGTAGGAGAAACAAAAAATGTTCTGGAACGAGCAATGTGCATATCATGAGGGGGATTTAATGGGCATTGATATTGACTTATACTCTATTCATGTTGTGGATTTGTAAAGTAAACATTTGAAAGTTTGATTTGGCCAATCAGGTTAGGTAGGAGCAACAAAAAATGCTCTGAAATGAGCAATGTGCATATCATAAGGGGGATTCAATGGGCATTGATATTGACTTGTATTCTATTCATGCCATGGATTTAATGTGGCATGCTAAACAAGTAATGGGTTTTGGCAGTGGATTTAATGTGGAAGGATGATTATAATACAAGTTATATATATATATATATATATATATATATATATATATATATATATATATATATATATATATATATATATATATAGATTGAAGAACGTATGTATATATTAATAAAACAAGATATGGTACAATCACACATCCCAATGGTGAAAATTTGGGTTGAAAAACTTCAATTTTTTTAATGTTAAAAGAAATAATCATTGGGTGGATGGGCTTCAATTTTCAATCCATTTGTCGAATCCCACTTATATAGATACTTTTCCATATAATGTTTACATGTGATACATATAATTTTTTTGAACCTGTAATGCACATTATTGAATGCACAAAATTGATATGTATCTTTTGGCAATAATGTGAGATTCTTGCATGACAAAGACATTAATCTATGACCCCTCTTAGCTAGGGGTATCAACCACCAGTCTCCTTCATCTGTCCTCTTCAATCCCATTATGTGTTTAGTGGACATTAACACCTAAATTAGTTTTAAAAGTCAATTACCATCTTTTATTTAGGTTTTTATTTTTGACAAGGTCCACCTAGCTAAATGTTGTATATTTACACACATTCAGTATAAATTAGAAATATTGGCCAACATGAGCTAAATTCAATGGTTGGAAAAGACTAGAGATGGACAAGAGAATTGAGGTTGGGATGATGTTTGATTGAGAAGACAATGGAGGAGAGAGGAGAGTACAAAGCACTTATGGCCTATGAAAATTTAGGGTTTCCCCTGCCTCTCATCACATTGCCAATCTGTCTGATCTAGGCAAGAGTTATCAATAATGCATTTATTGCACTGAGTCAGGCTACCCATCCACCCTTTGGGAGGTTAGTCATCTTCCCCTATATTAAATGGCCATCGCCAACCTTCTTGCATCATTTGATACATGTACCACCGATGGGAACCAGAGTAGCCATGGCGTTAAAATAAACTTAAAAGTTTGTACACAAAGTTTACCATGAGGTATTGATTTTGACTATGTACTCTTGTTCCAGATGTGGTTCTAGACCCACCAGAGTTTGATAAAGCTTACAATTATTTTGAAAATTTTACCAAGTTTTTGGGTTATATGATGGGTTCTGTGGATGGCCAAGCCATCCACAGGGCCCATCATTTATTCCATTAATAGATTTTAATCCATATAAACTAAACCCTTCATGATTTTATTACCATAATCATAATATCAAAACAATATAAATCTTAAAACAAATTGACTGGTTATGCAATCTCCCAAGATAATGCCAATGATTCAAGTTCTCCTTCCTCTGTTAGCTCTAATTTTCTCTTCAAATCCCTTGTATGCCCACCGTGCCCTCCATGGTCTCTCCATCATTTTATTCATCTGCATGTTCATTGTATGCCATAGAAATTTCCAATTATTCCACCATAATTAACCAACTAGCAGTCAACTAGGTGTTCCCCCATGCAAACCAAATAGATCTCGTCATTTATCGGATGGTATGATTAACACTCAATTAAAGCCAAGTTTACCTAATAGTCTCAAATGTTCCTTATTTAATCAATTAAACTAACTTTATATTATCACCTTCAAACTATGCATGTCAACATTGACTTCCCAAAAAGCCATTGACTTATATGCAAGTCTTAATCATTATATAATTCAAAGGTATGTCGACTAGCTTCAAAACAACTATGCCATCAACAATAATACTAAGTCAATTAAACATAATTACCATGACCAAAGCATTCAAAATTCTTACTACTGGTTAGTTTAATAGGTCAAAAAAATAACTTATTGACTCTCATTTATTAGTAATAAAAACTTTGCAAAACACAATGATTTTCACCTAACCATTTAACAATATTGTTTAATATATTATGAATATTAAACCCTTGGTCAACACTAAATCAAATATAAAAACACTTTCAAATAATTCTCTTGATATATTTTTGATATTAGGATATACAATTATATTTAAATAATAATAATCTTCTAAATATTATTATCACCTTAATCCTACAACTCAAGTAACAACAATAGAATATATTTACACTTATTATAGCAATGCATACATAACATCACATTGTTATACTACACAACTATACCCAATAAAGTACTGAGGCATGGATTCACTCATTAAATCAAACAATAAAATAATACAAGATAAGCTACATACGATAACCAAATTAGTGAAATCACACAACCAAATCAACATGATCATCAAAAACAATCAAGATCACACTATAAAGCATATTAAAAATCATTTAAATGAAAGTAACAAAAAACATGCTACAACTATCTAACTCAGGCAATTAATTACAAAACATGATATACTAATGTGGTGTGTGCATGGGTTTCTATTTTCTCTCTTTGTCATCCCCCAACGCCTCTATCTACACCACCCTCTTTGATGATGCTCTCCCTTCATCACACTCTGAAGGATGGATCTGTCCTACATCCGCCTCACAACAATGAAGATAGTTAGCCTGAAACACAAATATATCATAAAATAATGCTTTATAAATTAATAAACATGATCATAATGTACAAAATATAAAAGTACTAGTAACTCATAGAAAACCAATCATGTAAATTAAACAACCCACAACTATCCCATAATCAACATATGGCATAAAGCTTAATCAAACAATAGTTAATCAACTATCGACCATGATAATCCATGGATCAAATAAGTTTTTTAGCTTAGAGAGAAATCAGGATGTGACATATTTGGCTCGACTCATTATCAATTACAACCACTAATTAGAGGAGGATGATGAGCTCTACTTAAACACTGTAGATGACTAGGATGTACTGACCTGAATCATAGTCCACAAGAAGAAAAGAAATTAGGTCCAGTCTAGACCATCTGTGGCCCCTTTTGCACCTACTCATTCTAAAAAGGATGTCACCCTGACTCCCCCCATGATTTCCAGAAGGATTTTATTAGGTATTCCAACACCTTCTCATTTGCAAGCACCTACTCCTAATGCCTCTACTCCACAACCTCCTCCTCCAATAGCTCAAGAAATTCAACCCTAGCCAAGCTAGAGTCATGTAACTAAGCGTCAGGTAGCACAAACATAAGTGGCTCAATAACCATTACCTGACCCCTAGGTTGCAAAGACCTTGAGGTTTGATGTCAACAACAACCCAAAGGCAAGCCCAGAGCAAGGCTCTCATCAAGCACTTTAGCAAGTTCCTCCCCTCACTCCCATCACTTTCTAGGTTCTTCCATTCACTCCCATTTCTTTTCATCTCCCTCTCATGATGCCACTCAATTCCTTACCCCCTATAAGTTACTCAAGTGGTTCTTCCTCTCTTCCCTATTGTGCCCCCTCTACTATTCACCTAGGTGACCTAGGCCTTGGTCCTCCCAAGCATCCTCACTTATTCTTTTCCCTCTTCCCCATCCATTCTCTAACCTAGAACCTCTCTAGTACCTTCATTGAGTATGTCTCATGTCCAGGTACCTGTAAGCATACCTCCTTCAACAAGCACTGTTTTAATTTTTAGGAGTGCATCTCAAGTAGCCAAAATCATCTCAACACCTCCTTCGATCATCTTAACACCTCCTTTGATAATCTAGCAACATTTGTATTCAACCCCCTTGACTTCTAATACCTCTATTCCTTCTACCACAACACCTAGGATTGACCTGGGTAAAAGAGCCAAGAATAAGTAGAAGGTGACTCACCCTCAAGATTCAATCTAGATACCTTCTACCCCAACCCAACCTCTTCCACTAAACTCCATGGTTTCTTCAAAACTAGCCACAATAACTCCACACATTACTCCCCAGCCCCCTCTTTACATCACCCTGAGAGTCCAAGGATTTGGTTTCAACCAGCCAATATCTTCTTTTCTAATGAATACCCCTCTTTCACCTGTGACTACCATCTCTACCACTCCTCCAACACCTCTCAAAATATGGGGGATGGTCCTAATATTAAAAGCTTCGGAGATGACAATCTAAGGTGACTCGAAAGTGTAGTGGAATTTTGACCGTGCCATGGGGATCATGAAGAGGATCCTCATGAATAAATTTATCCAAGAGGGAAACCTAGTAGTCTAGTAGACCCAATAAGACTTGTTCTCCCTGACCAAAGTGAGGACCTCCACTATGGAAGAAAAGGTAGTTGAGGACATACTCTCCATTCTTCAAGTGACCAATGACATGTCAATTAAGCTCCTTAAAGATATGCAAAATCAAGTCCAAACCCTAGAGGCCTAGGTAAAGAGCTCCTTCCCCACTGGGCTAATTGCATAGGTCAAGGACACCCTATTACTACTCTTCTCAATTATGGGGAAGGTGGTGAAAACTAAGGTGGAGACCAAAGTGTTCATATAATAAACTCAAGCTTATATGGAGAGGATTACAAAGATTGATGGGAAATGCAGAAAGCTCTTGGTGATAGTCGATAAAGCCATTTTCTTAGAGTTAAAATTGATGCCCACCTCAGAATTGGGATTATATCAAATGTATGCTAGGAACATGAAAACCGTTATGGAGTAGTGATTGATTGTAGCTCAAACTGTGACATGACCCTTAGAATATGGCAATAAAAAGATATTGACATACTTTAAAGAATTCAATATCTCTGTGTTGTTCCACCCAGATAGAACCCTACTGGACAAGGGAGAGTTTAGAGTCCACCTGGGTCACTTTGACTAGGTCATGAGGAAGAATGTCACTAAGGCAAATAAGGAAGGGGCCAGGTAGTTCTTGAGATTTTAACACAGTCCATCATGAGTATCAACTAGGTGTCTAAAGTCCAAGTGTCGATGGAGGTTCCCTTCCATGTATACTAGATATTGGTGACCAAGACTAAGATAATCTTCAAAGAACCCTCGATGAACCTTTCCAAGCTGGATCGAGAGTTTGACCTCATGGCAACCACACTGGAAGCCAAGGAAGCAAGGTCAAAGTAGTTAGGATTAGGCTCCTCATAGTTGTTGTCACATATTAGTTGAGTGGACCCCACAAATATTTTTGATGGCTTGGGGGGATTTCATCTTGTTTTTTTGAATTATATGGTTATAACCACCAGGAACAACCATCATGGCCCATGATGAGAATCTCATGTCATTTGGAGGTGAATCCCATTCTTATCTATAAAAAACATAATCGTATTTTAAATAAGGGGTTGACAAATTTTTTCTCGAACATGTTATTAAATTTAAGCTAGGATTTTACGTGCTTTCTCCTTCACCCCTTTGCACTGTGAAAGTTGGCTATGATCGATATTGTTGTAACATCACTTGTCTTTTAATGAATGTAATTTCAGCTTTCTACAAAATGTTTGTTTTGTGTTTCAAATTATGTTTCATCTCTATTTTGAATGATTGTTAACATTAGATTAATCAGACCAAAACCTTACCACTAAATGTATACTAAGATTATAATGTGGTTATCTATTATAATCCCTTTGTAAACTCTTTCATTTATTTTCTGATAGTATTGATAATTTGTGTGCTAGTCTGCTAGTTATCTTGGAAGTTTATATGTGATCTACTATAAACTTCTAGTACTAAAATTTTGTGAAGGTTCATAGTTGAGGCATTCTTCCTTGTTTCCTTATAATCTCCCCATTGTTTATTCTTAGAGGTATAAATTTTTGGTGAAATTCAGTACACAGTGGTATAACTATGGTAAGGGAACTTGGTTTGATGGTTGAGACATTGATTTCATTTTAAATATGCAAGCACTCTTTCCTACTTTATTCTCCCTTCTCTTTTTGCATTTATTTTTTTAATATTGAACTACCCTTCCCTTTATGTTTAGAAAGTAGAGGAGTATAATGTATGAGCATAAATAATAACTCTGGACAACTAGATATTTATCTAAAAATTATGTATTGAGCTTCTGATAGTGGCACTATATCTCTTCAAGATTATTTCATACAAACTCCATAGTGAAGTCAAATACCAATAGTTATGCCTTGGGCTAATCCCAATTCAATCCTAAAGTGGAGGATGAAATTCCATCATTGTTCACATTCTCCTCTTTGGGAATACTTGATCTCATAGGTATTTAAGAACCATATTTTGAATTGAACAATAGAACCTAACACCTATTTTTATCTTGTCACTTTGATAGAACATAACACCCATCATGATCCTATCAGTCTACTAGTTTAAACTCAACACCCATCATTATCCCATCACTCCACTGGTTTAAAACCTATCACCCATCATTATCCTATCATTCTATTGGTTTGAATCTAGTACTTGTCATCAATAATATAATTTTTTTGATCAATTCAAACTTAGGGTGGCACACCCTACCATCGTCAGTTTACTCAACATAAAAAACCAAGTCAAACCAAAACCTAGATGTCTTGTCATCATCCCAAACAGGTCATAAGTCCACCTCAATCATAGTCCAAACATATAATTCACATAACTTCCCCTAGTATTAACATCCCTTTGCATCCCTTATTCCAATTATACATCAACCAATGCCTTTATTTAAACCCTAAGTCAAAATCCCATCTAAAATCCAACCTCATCATTACCTTGTCAAATGACATAACCTATAGTCTAGGTTTGTCCATACCCATACTTGTCATCTCTAATCTCGTCAAGTCAACAATCATCCTATATCACGAACCAAATCAACCACATACTTGTCTTGGTCCACGTTGTAAACAACCCCTTCACATGTCATAATCACCATCATAAGCTTGCTTGCATTTAAAACCTATCTAAGTTTGAGTCATACACTCTATCAAATTAAATCATTCAAGTCATCTAATTCAACCTAAAAAAATAATTTAATAATTTGATATAATATAAACCAAATCAATTAAATATTATCTAAGTTTAATTATGACCTAGTCATGTCTCTTTGGCTAGTCAAACCTAGCCCCCATTTTAGTCAAATCCAAGAGATTATTTTAGCTTGTCATCTAAGCTTAATAAATAAGTCTAACCATAAAGATTTAGTGATCACACATCCTAACTTGATTTTCTCAATCTCATCCACTTGATACCTATCACATTACATCAAATGTCTCACATCACAAAATCAAACTTGAAATCAAACTAGAATCAATATTTCATAAAATAGTCCAAGATAAGAGTCTATCCCAAACATCCCACTATCATCTCTTAATCTTTCTCATTCAATCCCACACACCAGTAGATTGGGTCCAACAAATCACATCATGCATACTTTCTCCTATCCTTATCCATGGACTCCTAGATAAAATTGGATGTCACTACATTTGAGAAACATCTCTTTTCCAACAAAGATATGTTCCTTTTGAGTCTCATAGAAATGGGTGCCTGATCATTTCAGACTTTGACCCTAAAAAATGAAATTACCTCATAGGTAAGAGTCATCATGTCCATCCACATCAACATCAGTCTGCTCCTATCCAGTCATAGCCACACCTTCTATTTAACAATTATAGTATTGATCACGACACCCCTACCACATTAACTGAGAAAAATCCACTTTGGAGAACCAAGTTTAAAGAGCCTACAAGCGATCCATGTTTGATCATTTGAATCAAATAACCCAACAAGTCAATTCCATCGCCTGCCAAATAGATTTTGAAGCACATAAGCCTCACTCACCTAAGAAGATTGTCAAAACTACCTTGTCACATACACATTGGGACCAACCTAATCTACACCAAATACCATCATCCCCTATGACCTATCATTACTATACCCCAAAAAAGAATCTGGTCTAGATTCAAATGCTTCTATGTCCAAACCAAGATATGAAGAGAGACAATATACTCCTCTTGATATATCATTGGAAGACATATTTCATCAATTTGCTGCCACAAGCATGATCATCTACCTACACACAAGGCCTCTTGATCCTACCAAACCTACGTCCTTTTGGTATAGATAAGGACAATATTGTCTATACAATAGAACCCAGGTGAATTCTATTAATGGATGTCACAATTTATAAAATTACATCCAAGATCTAATTGACCATAAAAAACATTGAAATTGAGAATGAACCAGATGAATCCCCATCCAAGAGTGAGCAAAAGGGGATATGCCAAGATTATATCCTAGACAATGGTAAACCGTTCAATTTACAAACCAAGGCCAAGACACCAAGCACATCTTTAAAGAACCCATCATTCACCAACCATCCACCTTCCATCTAATCCCTCATTTTTGGAAATCCCTTCGTCCCAAAGCCTCCTCACTAAGAGAAAAGTGAAGATCATAATTGTGGGAAATGACACCCAACATTAACTCCTTTTCACAACAATTCAAACATCATCTTCTAAAAGTATTATAATGTCAACATTGTGTGAATTAACATCAAAACATTATATCCTAGATAATGGTAGAACCATTAAATTTACAAACCAAGGTCAAGACACCAAGAATTTTTTTAAAGAACACATAATTCACCAACCATCCAACTTCCATCTGATCCCTCATTTATGGAAATCCCTTCATCCCAAAGCCTCCTCACCAAGAGAAAAGTGAAGATCATAATTGTGGGAAATAACACCCAAAATGACCTCCTTGTCACAATAATTTTAACATCATCTTATAGAAGCATTATAATGTCAACATTATGTAAATTAACATCAGAACATCAACATTATATATAACATCTAAATCCATACTAGATTCCACATCATAATCATCATCCCTTACAATGTCAAAGATCATGCTAGCTCCTACCTATGTGAGGACATTTCTATTTATACAATCAACTCAAATATCAACTATTAGAAAGGCATGTCTCTTGATCTATGTTAGGATGATAATGTCATAATAGTAAAAATGGGACTTCAATATAATATCTCCGCTGATGATTATCAGATTGGATTCTATCTAGATTTAGATGCATGCTATACAATGAGCCTTAGTGATCCTTTTGTGAATATTGAGTATGTTTTCTTTGGCATTGAATTTAGGCCTCTTAGTACCATCTATGGGGATCATGTTATCCATTCCCCACTCATTGATATCACCAATCCATCCCCTTCTCATTCATCCATCTTCAATCCCTCTCTTCCCCTAAATAATCATTTCATCACACTCCTTAACAAGGATAAACAAGAGCATGGATTGTTGGACCCTTTTCAAAGTATAGTATCATGTGCCAAATCTATTAAGAACATTGATAATAGTTAAATAAGATAACATAATGGTAAATGCAACTTTGATGCATCGTTAATTCAAAATGAGTCAAATAATTGACCAAATCAAAGTCCATTATGGAAAAAGTTAAGTCAAAATAATAATAAAAGTCAAAAGTCATGTTCCTTTAGTGAAACCTTCCTTTATATGCTAGGGGTAATAAAAATTCAATCAAACTAGCAAGCCCAAAGGACTTCAAAAGTAATATTAATATGGTTGGCAATATTTTAAGTACTTAGATTAAAGAATAGACAAATTCAAAAGTCTTGGATCTCTTAAAAGCTCTTGTCATATGGCACAAATGAAGAAAAATGCAATAAATATCTCCAATGGCATGTGTAACTGCTAGGCCTAACTCCCAATCAACCACCACACATTCATATCATAAAACATACCCTAATATCCACATCTCCCTAGGTAGTATCATCTCTTGTAGGGGCTACAAAGATACCTAGCTAATATGTTTGGAGGAATCAAAATCAAGAGTTAAGAAAGGTTGTAATGGTTCTCTAAGACCAATTTTTCTTATAGATCAACATCACCAACATCATGCATCTCTCACATTTCAAACATGAAGAGATGAAAACAAACAAACCCATTTTGTAACAATATTTTACATAGTTTTATTTCAAAAAAAATAAAAATAAATCCAAATAAAAAAATCATTCATCCAATGGTGAAAAATAATTTTTTGGCACCTTATAAGTACCATGATAAAAACCAATTTATGACATCATGTGTAAATAATTTTTTATACGCAAGTACCTTGAAACTTGGGGGTGAAATCCACTTCATCCCTATATTCATATCCTAATATATTTTTTCAAACCATCCTTATCTATCTTATCCGTTCTCCCACCATCCCTGCCCATCTTAAGCGTCTTGTGCCATCCTTATCTATCTTAAAATCATTACATCCTATTGCATCCATATTTTATTCCCATATTGACTTTAATAATGAAGTGGAAGATGTCATGAGACATGTTCTTGAAGTATTTTGGAATATCCTTTTAGTGGTATTTTACAATGAGACATCTAGTCCCCATGTGATGCGGTCCTTAGATGTCTCTAGTCCATTCCTCATCATCCCTCATCCACTTTATGCATCACCCAAACCCTTTTGACATTCCATCTACTATCATTCCCCATCCTAGTTTCTAGGCTTGGTTTTCCATTTGCTATTAAACCCCTTTTGTACATACATATTGAAAAAAAACCTAAAAATTATAAATTCCTAAAAGCCAAAAAAATCGTAAAATCTAAAAAATATAAAATATCCCAGTTATGTCCTAAATAATCCATACCCCTATCTAAAATCTAAATCCTAGTCCAAATTTACATCATAACCATAAATTTATCATTAATGTCCCATTTTAGCCTCATAAAACTTAGACCAACTCATTTCCTATTACTCATCAAAATCCTATAAGCTTGTTTAGTGGGCAAATCACAGTCACCCCTTTTACATACATCAACCTCACTATCAAATCACATTATCAAACCCATCATTGTCAACCCATCCAAACTTGAGCAAATCCTATATTGTCTCTTATTTGAGCTAGTCTTATCAATATTATTGGGCCCCTTTTTAGAATAAGTACATGGACTACACCAACTAGACAAATCTTAGCATGAGGGGTCCTTGGAGTAGTCATTCCCCTTTTTGTACATTTTGGCACCAGCTAGAGAAGTCTCCATGGATTCTGTACCAATTCATGGGAAGTTGCATACCATCTAATTACTTAAAGATGTCCCTGCCAAGACTTGGATGTGGTGAATTGAGAAGCATAGATGTCAAAAAGTGGGGTAGGTGAGATAACAACCCCTCAATGATAGATTAATATACATCATGCATTCATTCAACTTGGATAGTGAAGTGGAGCTGATAGACCAGTTATAACTCAACACTCAACGCGTGCCCATTTGACTGGCATGAGATGACTATCCATCTATAAAAGAAGGCTTACAATTGAAGAGGGAAAAAGAGGGGGCATGATTAAGTGCAATAGAGATCTAGTGAAATAGGGAGTGAACTAGTAGTGTTTCTTAGTATGAACATAGTCACTTAGAGATTGGAATTTATAGCCCAAGCTCGTATGTGAGCTGCTGGGCATTAATATAATTAGGAAGAGCATACACACTATTACTATATTGAACTTTGCTGATAAACTACAAGTTAATGAAGAATGTTATTGAAGGAATATGAAGTATTAATCCATGTTTTATGATCTACGTGATGGTATGCTTATAAGCTAGTTTATTTTATGCTTCAAACCTAGTCACTAATGGCATACTCGTGTCATTTAGCGATCTCAACTTACCTATACAATGACTAAGTGGAGGAACCAGATTTTATGAAGGTTCCAAGACTTGTGCCTAAAACAATACTCTAAGAATGAATCCTTGAGCCAAGCCATCCCCAAGGTTTTCATTAGTACTCAAATGACTCCATTGGGTAATCCCATATCTTGCACCCCTTAGAGCCCAATCCTTCCAAGTATGGACTTGCACCCTAGGACTTGGGCCATTAAGAAGACTCATGCTTATTGACCTCCCTATGAAGAACCTAGTGCTAGATGGCCACCTAAACACCTTTGAGCAATGACTAAGTCCCTTTGACCCTCAATTTGTGCCATGAAACTAACCTAATATAGCCTTGGTCCCTTCACTATTACACTTTAAGTGAGTGCATAAGGCTTGTGCCTTGTGTGAAATTGATGTCAGTATCATAACATGATTAAATGTTGTGAACTAGACCTTACTAACCTCATGCCTAGCTCTACCAAGTCTTGAACTGACTTGGTTTGATAGCTAAGTGCATGACCAAGTGAAGAAACCAATAGAGTGAACTTTTCTACAACATTTTGGTTTTATTATTAGGATTCATGTTGAATTTCATTGCTGAAATGGTGTAATAGAGTGATGCTCTGACTATCAGTCAAGAACATCAAGTGATAGCTAGAGCAAGTGGAAGATAGTTTCGCACATAACCATGTTATATGCAAAGGGTAGAAGCCAAAAAAATGGGTACAAACCAACTTGTATTGCACCCTATATGAAGTGTTCTTCTACAAGATACCTAAACATGTGTATCAGTGGTTGGTCACTTAAACTACTACTAGGAGGTGAAGCTATGGACAATGCCTTGAGTGGATCATAGGGTGCGTAAAGAGGTTGGAGAGCTTGGATGAAGTTTGGATGTGTACTGTGGACAAGTGGTGGAGTGTAAAATTGAAAAAATACATGTTTGAGTTTGTAATGTTGACCTTCTCATGCCCAAAAGAAGTAGAGTACACGTTTCTTCATGAACTAAGGGGTGCATTCATAAGATGGCTCAATATTGAAATACAAAAGCTTCTAGTGGATTATGGTATAAAAACCATAAGAATGGAAGGTTAAATTCCTTGCACGTATGAGAAAACATGGAGGGTGAGAGGGGGAAGTGTAGGTAAGGTGAAATAGAAGAGGAATAACAATTTGACACCCGAGAGTTCTAGAGGCTGAATTATAGTAAGTGAAGATGCAAGCTAATGGAGGATCTGGAACATAAAAGTGTTGAAAGGACCCATAATGAGTGGGAAGGGTATGGGGAAAGATCCCTTAAACTATAGTAGTGTGAAGAGAGAGAAGAGGAAGCAAAAGATTGGACTTAGTAGTGGGGTGTAGGATGTGGTGGGTTCCTACAAGATGTGGCACTCAAGAATATGCTAGAAGCACCTACCCCCTTAAACTTGAAGTGTAAGCTCATGTGTTGGATTCTCCACTAGAAGAAATAAAAATGGTAATTGAACCTATTATCAACACAAACTTTGATAAGGTCCAAAATTTGGATCAAAAAATTGTGATTGAGCAACTAATTCCTTATGAGGAATTAGGTAATGGTACGGTGAATCTAGCAAATGCCAACCTAGGAGTCTTGAACATAGGTACAAGCATTCTTGTGTAGAAGATGCTAGTTAGGATGACTGCGTAACAATCCATAATAAGTGGCATGGTGCCACTAGTAAGTGGTACTACACCGACAAGTTCAACATTACAACCTACTCCTTCGAGGTCCATGCTCAACCCTAAAATTGGATGCATGGGAGTGCCACCCCTAACTCAGATACAATGGGGAAAGTGCCTTAGAACCCAATGTCACCCCCTCAATATATCTATTAAAATATGGAAATGCACTTACTTTAATATTATAGAGTTGAAAATGCCACAGAGCATCTGCTAAAGTTTGAGTTACAATGGTGTGCTTGGGGAATCAATCAACCCAAGCACAAGGTGACCCATTTTGTGACCACCCTACTAGATCGTTCCCATACTTGGTATCAAAAATTTGATCCAAATTAAGCTATGGTTGACTACAATGTGCTAAAGGAAGCCTTATTGAAAGAATTTGATATCCTTAAGTTCAAGTAGTAGAGCATTGTGGTGCTCAAAAAAATCAACCAAGGGTTATTTGAGAGCATGCACTTATATGATGCATGATTTAAAAATATTATATATAAGCTTCCATATGACATTCACCCCTCCCAACATGTGCAATAGTTTTTTGGAGGCCTGTTGGTACCATTTAGAATAGCACTATCCATGAAAACCTTCATGAACCCTTGCGAAGCATTTGAAGCCGCTCTTCAGGCCAAAGTGGTAGGTAACACCAATATAGGGATTAGCCCTTTCATGGAGGTGTAGATTATGTCAATGAACTCCCAAATATATAAACTAACTATTGGTTTAGTACATGACACTCACAGTGGGATATGGTGCACCAACTGTGAGATGGAGGGACATAACAAGAACAATTACCCATGAAGGAATGTTCATGTCCTCCTTCTCAACTGTGAAGTTTGTCATGGGCCACATGAATCTCAAAACTACCCTCTATTTCAGTGCATTAGCCAAGTGAACACCACCATTTACTATCAATTTTTTGATTCTTATACCCCCTCAACAATATATTATAGAGTCATTGATGAGATACTCCAGAACATGGAAAGAGGCATGAGGTAGGCGATAACATCAATCGATGGTCACGCAGGTCAAGGTAATGAAGGTTATGGCTAGAATAATATGGGCTATGGCAACTAGAGAGGCATGCATGGAAAAGTAGGAGGATGTGGTGGAGTTAGATTCCCACCATGATTGTGCTACAAATGTGGGTCGGTTGAACACTATTAGTACGATTGTCCCATATATCTAATGTGTGGGTATTATCAAGGGATGAATGCAGTCGAGGATGCCCCAAATTGTACAAAAAGTTGACTCAAGGTTAGCCTATTGTAGATAGAGGTACTAAAATGGTTAGGCATGAGTCTAAAGAGGAAAGGTGGGATCCCAAGCCATAATAGGCTTGTAAAGAGACACATAAGGTACATGCCATGATAAGGAGTGGGTTCACCACTCAACCACCCACTGTACTGAACCAAGATCTATGGTTGGAGTATGGCAAATCAATTCATCCTAAGTGTATAACATGGCTGGAGCCAAAATTTGTACCATATCCTGACCTTGTGTGGTAGAAGGACATCCCATAATAGGCCATGAAAATGATATAAAACTTACAGGGTGAGCTTCAGTTGGCTAAATATTTAGAGGCACATGCCACCACTTTGTGTAGGAAGTAAGATCACCAAGAGGATGAAGTTTAGGATTTGATTGAGATTCTGTGCCTCCTACAAACTGAAAGAATGCTGCCATTACTAAAGGACTTGCTTTTAAAGCATGTAGGAAAAGAACCAACACAAGAGGTAACATTTCAAGTAATAAAAGTTATAGCGCTACATATAGAGTGGGTGCATGAAGTCAGACATACTCAGAATGCCAAGTATGACCAAGAACTATTGATAGATGTCACCATCAATGGATGATTAGTTTATGAAGTATTGGTACATACAGGCACTAAGGTCAATATAATGACCAAAAAAACCTAGGAAAAGATGGGGCAACCACCCTTGAATCCTTCACCTCACATGTTGTTCATGCTTAATAAGACTTAAGTGTAACCAATTGGGATTTTGAAGGATGCCATTATAGAGATCATGGGCACTGAGTTCCATGCTGACTTCAAGGTCATCAAGTTGGCCAAACAAGATAACTATCTTGTGCTCTTAGGGAGACCCTGGTGCTATGTGAACAATGCCAACATGCACTTTAAGAAGCACTATATGACTTTTGAGAATTGTAAGGAAAGAGTGATGATCCATGTTTCAGGTGACCAAGGACCCCCATACATAGAACGTGTTAATCTCATAGATGGGATCAACCATATCTATAACATCATGGCGTAGGGTGTCGATAAGCTCAACCCTAATGACCAAGGTGTGCTCGAATAGGAGGATGAAAAATTATCCTTTGACATAAATAACATAGCCTATAAGTGATGGGTCAAAGAGACCTATGAGGTCACTAGCTAAAGGTGCCATGTAGTATGCACAACCTAGCCAAGACCATCAAGGATAAGGTTGGTTAGGATTGAGCACCTCAAAAGGAAATGGGTCCCCCACACCTAGAGCATGGAGAAAAGGGTACTCTAGCTAAGCATAGGGAAGCTTGCAATGATTCTAAAATATGAAGGGAGCCAACCCATAGAAAAGTATGTCTAGGACATTGAAGCCTGCATCCCAAAGGAGATAGATCAAATGGGCATACTAGTGTATACCCTAAAAATCACTACCATTCGCTGGTGGGTAGTATAGAGACCCAACTTGCCAACTTGTAGGACATGAAGGTAGTGATATGCACCAAGTTTGTCAAGATTAATGAGGATCTAGGCATACACTCTTATGCCAATGATTCTGACCCAATCGTGCATGTGTATCTATGCGAAGAAACATGGAATATCTATGATAAGAATGCACCAAGAGGCTTATAGGTGCACACCTTTTATAGGACCTTGAAGATATGGGTATGGGAATGGTACATTGTAAATGAGACACACCATGAGATGGGGAATTAGGATATGCTGAAGGAGAGGTTCATGCACATTTTATCCTTTTTTTCATAAAGCTTAGAGCAACTGGAGCCATTACAAGTCATCCATAGAGTAGTGTTTGAGGACACTATAATATTAAAAGAGTACCTAAGGGAAATGTTTAGGGAGAAATTACTAGCACTCCCAACATTATTTGAAGAGATGATGCTCAATAGTGATTCTAGTGAAGAAGATGATGAGACTTAGAAAGAGTGAAATTGGAAGACTCTAATAGGTAGACAAAAGCTCATATGCCTTGTGGATGATAGTACCCCAGATGATGAAGATCCAATGCATCTTTTGATTGAAACATCAGAGGGGACAAAGAAAGTTGAAGAATCTCATCAGGAGAGAAATGAACCCTACTAAACACCCCTTAAGAACACTAAAGTAAACATCAACATAGATGGTGACCCAAAAATCACCACTATAGGCACTTACTAGTCTAAGTTATAGATGGCTCAAATTGTAAACCTCTTGAGAGAATTCTAGGACTTATTTCTACACAGCTATAAGGACATAAAGGGAACCCACCCTTCACTTGGAAAAATGAGCATCAAGCTGGTGGATGGTGTGAGGTTAGTCAAGAAGCACCCATATCAAATGAATCCCAATATTTGTGCCAAGGTAAAAATGGAGATCGATAGAATGTTGGCTACCTGTGTCATTTACTTGATACAAGAATCTGAATGGGTGAGCCTGATGGTCATCAACATCAATAAAGATGGGTGAATATAGATTTGCATCAATTATAAGATGTTGAACATTACTTGCATCAATGATCCATTCCTAACCTCATTCATTGATGAGGTCCTAGATGGAGTTGTAGGCTGCAAGATATACACTTTCACTGATGGGTTGTTAGGCTACCATCATATGCATATCAAAGAAGAGGATAAGCCCAAAATAACCTTTATGACTGAATGGGGTTGTTTCACCTATAATGTGATGCCATTTAGACTCAGGAATGCACTAGCCATATTCTCCAAGGTGGTGATCACATCCTTTAAGGAATTTATCCATAAGTTCCTCCAAGTGCATCTTGATGACTAGATAGTGTATGGTCTTGTGAAAGACCACTATGACAACCTACACCGCATGTTTGAAAGGTGCAGGAAGCTCTAGATCTCCTTAAATATGAAGAAGTGCATTTTGGAAACTCTATTTGGGACATTTCTTGGGCACATCATCTACAAGAATGGGTTACTTCTTGATTCAACAAATATTACCATAATAATCCAGCTCTAGACTCCCTCAACGTAGAAAGATGTTCATGCCTTTCTAAGACATTATGGCTACTATATAAAGTTCATTCAAAGCTATACATAGATCACAATGCCTCTAGAGGATCTCTTGTGCAAGGATGGCCTATTCTACTAGGGTGAGTCATAAGAGGAGGCCTTTGAGACACTAAAGATGAAGCTCGCCAGTATGCCAATTCTCTAATTTCTCGACTAGATGACTCCTTTTCACATCCACATTGATGTTTCAAGCTCTACCATTGGTGACATATTGGTGTAACCAGGCAAGGGAAAGATGGACCACCCCATCTCCTTTGCAAGTAGAAAATTAATGCAAGTAGAGTAGGATTACACCACCACCGAGTGTGAGGCACTAGCAATGGTCTATACCTTGCAAAAATTTAGACAATATCTAATGGAAACCCCATTCATCTTATTCATAGATCATGAGGTACTAAAGTACCTCATGAATAATCCTATTTTAAATAGATGCATATGCAGATGGATTGTTCTCTTCCAAGAATTCTAGTTCTCTATAGTCATCAAACCTACAGAGTAGAACTTGGGGTCCAATCATTTATCTTGCATTAACTCTAGTAATGTGTTGGCACCCATTTAGGATGACATGCCAGATGCATAGTTGTACATAGTTTATCACATTATTGAAGATCTAGTGGAGATTGCCACTTTCCTAACATCTAGGTTTGTAACCCAGACCTTGTCCACTAAGGAAAAGAAAAAAATCATGGTCTATGCTACCCCCTTATAGATCATTTAAGGGGAGCTCTATAAACTAAGTAGGGATGAAGTTCTATGTTGATGTGTTTTAGAACATGAATGAGACTCCATCCTCCAGGAAGTGCATGAAGGGATCATAGGAGGCTATTGCATTGGTGATGTAATGGTGTGCAAGGTATTATAGCTAGGCTTATGGTGGCCAAGACTATTCCAAGATTCTATAGGGTACACTAAGGCATGTGATTTATGCCAACATAATGGGAAGCCCAACCATCAGGATGAGATGCCTCTCATTCCCATTCTCACCCAGGTTCCATTCAAAAAATGGGCCATTGATTTTGTTGGGCTAATCAATCCCATAGCATGATGCATTGATGCTAGATACATTTTAGGACTACTGACTATTTCACCAAGTGGGTTGAAGCCACACTGACCAAAGACTTTACAATTGTGATAGTTGTGCACTTTATATGAGAGAACATGATCTATAGGTATAGGTGCCCATTGAGTTTAACTAGTGATAGGGGTACACATTTCATCAATAAATAGTGCAAATACTTTTGACTGAATACATGGTGGTGTACCACAAGAGCACCCCATATCATCCCTATGAAAATGGTATGGCTGAAGCCTTTAAAAAAATCTTAAGAATGTGCCTAACAAAGATATGCAATATTGGTCACAAGGAATGGGATGATCATGTTTCAACAATACTATGGGCATATCACATGACCTATAAGCATCTGAATAAGGATACACCATTTCAACTGGTATTTGGTGTTGAAATAGTTCTACCCATGGAATTCATAGTGCCCTCCTTGCATATTACATAAATTTGTCGCTTAGACGACCAAGAATATTTAAGTGCAAGGTTAGAAGACTTAGAATGCTTGGATGAGAAGTGTATCCAAGACAAATAAAGTTAGTAGGTTGAGAAAATCAGTCTCATGATAACCACATCAAGCATAAAGAGCTGAATGGAGTATTGGTGTTGCTCTATGATTTTAAGTACTTCAATCATCAAGGAAAGTTACAAATCTAGTGGATGGGTCCATACATCATCCACCACATCTTAAAAATAGGCACATGTAAGCTGTGTATATTGCCTAGAAAAATACCCCCTAGGCATTTCAATGGCAACTAACTGAAGCCATATAGGTATTAGGCTGACGCTCATGCCATGGAAACTATGGCTTCTTGGTCAATAGTCAGTTTGAGTTGAGCTGACCAAAATAAAGTTTGATGTAAGCCAAACCATTATTTTTTATCCTTTGTACTGTATATAAAGTTAGTTAGTGGCACGTGAAGGCCATAAGAACTTTTATGTCAATACTTCATGTATAATTCCAATCAGATGAGTCAAGCACTTGCAACCATAAGTGCATGAGGCCAGACATCTAAGTAGTGGGTGTGTGAAGCTTACTAGATGAAAACAAAAGTAGCTAAGAGTGACATGCACCAAATGATAAGTACGAGGCCCTTAAGGGCCTGAGAATGAACCACTCTAGTGCAACCTTTGTGCCAGAATCACAAGGAGGTTCATTAATTGATCTGGTACCAAATCAACCAGAAGGTAAGAAGTGAAGACACCTAACATGGTTGAGTGCAAGGCAGATAGTGAAGGTGTACGTACTAAAAATGTGCAAGAGCATTAGGAAAAAAGCAAAGCATTAGAGGGCTAATGCAAGGGATTTGTATGGGGTAAGACATGCCAAGGCAAGATGACATGCAAGAAATCAACCAAGGAAGAAATAGGAGAATAGATAGAGAAGAGGTGGTACCAAGGAGGCTAAATTGCATGCATGTGAGGTGCTACACCTAGGTTGTCATAAGAAAGGTGAAGGTCATGCCGAAGGATACATGTACATAAGGAAGTCATCTAATATAGCTAGCATCTACATAAAAAGGAATGGGAAGTGACCATTTGAACTAGATGTCACTTCATCAAAAATACATTATGAGCATTCAATGAGGTGGTGGCGGTGGCACAGAGATATGCATTTAATACGTAGAAGACAAGAGCTTTTTAAAGATTTCATGGATTTTCATGTTTTCCAAGGAGATCAAGGCACCTATGCCATTAATCCTACATTAATAACATTAGTTGACAGAGAAGGGTATAAAAGATAAAATGGTGGATTTACTTAGGTTATCAAGTTTATGCTAACTAAAGACTTAGTGCAAACTTAGTGAGAAATCCAAGAGCTGAAGCAAGAAAGAACCTTGTCATAGTGAATATTTAACCAAAACAGACAACTTAGAATTAAATAAAAGCACAGAGAAAGGGAGTGCATTAATAATGAAGCTGTTGTGAGGGGTTGGAATGGGAAAATTAGTATAGAGAGTTGAGTAGATGTAGCATTACTGTCAAGCTATCATTAACGACCAGTGAAGCTCAAAGCTAGATATATAGGCAAAGATGTTGTGACTATAAGAGCATTGACCATCATTAGAAGTTTTGGTAAACCACATATACCTAGGTTCAACACAAGCCACTTCATAATGGTGAACACGTGAAAAGTGTTGAGCTCTATAAAGGTGTAGTTAAAACCCAAGAGGGTTAACATTATAGAGGAAATGATGGCCACCAAGACAAAGGTGTAGCTGGTCGAAGTAGTCAATATCATAGATATTAACACTGAGGTACTAACCAAACTATCTTATCAGTATATGCAACATCCCCTAAAGGTTCAAGTAGGGGAAATTTGACACTCTTTCATGTATAACTACTAGTTGAAAGAATATAACCATCAGACATTAATTCATTTCTAGGACTTTGCATAGGATTGGATGGTGGATACAGGGCCCAAGACCCCAAAAGGTGATGCTCTTTTTGATGTCTCAATCTGAGATAAGTTGAAGGATTTACGTGAAACTCAACTATATGAGTTTCCCTACTTTAAATAACTATAGGAGCTAGTCTAGTTCTTGCTTTTATGCATCCATGAAGATCACTTCTACTTCATGGGATGACACATGAAGATATCACCATAGCTAATCAAGAGGATAACTAGGCTATCTGATGCTGGGAAGGATGTCCATCAAATGATGGATGATGTGGAGGAGGTAGAGCACATTGTGAAGCTCCTTAATTACTTCAAGGGGGGATATACATTCTCGATTACCAAGTGTGAGGACCCAGGCATAAGGGTAGTGACACGCCTCATGGTATCTAAATTATGTCTTGGTGATTGGTAGATAGATGTCTTGAAGGTGTACCTCTACATCACCTATCACATGGTACAAGGCATCAAATTTAACATCACTAAGTTCATCATGGAGGAACTAGTCAAGAATGTGTTGGTGTGCCATAGCATGAAAGGAACATTCAGAGGGGGGTCCATCCTCATCCTGATCATAATGAAAGAGATCAGGATCCTAGATTAGGCTAAGGATAGCTAGTGGGTGTTAACAGAACACCATGAGTCCCCCACACAAAGATACAAAGATTACACCTACCCCACCACTTTCAACCCTAAGTATAAGACACATGTAATACGCTGGTGCAAGTAGTATATGGAAGCCTTTAGGTTAGAATGGTGCATTCCCCAAGGGCTTCCCATGAACATGTTTGGGATGGTGATTTTTTCCATAATGCAACACTACTGCATCATGTGCTTAGTGCTACAAGATGAAAATAGGTCAGGATGGCTGAAGCTTCCCTTCGCCTTCTCAATATAATTCTTTAGGGATGTGCTGCATAGGATCCTAAATGCATAGTAGATGGAAATATCAGTTAAGGAAATGGACACAAAAAGGTGGAAGTTAAGACAAAGGTTTCCCTATACTGATGGAAGGGTAACTAAAGATGAAGAGGGTGCCTCAGTTTGAATAGACATCAATCCAATCTAAGAGGTCACCATTATTGGCTTCATCCATAAACTCTACTATGAGATGAAGCTAAGAAAGAAGGAACCCAACATCAAATTAAGCACCAAACAAAAAGAAGAACCCTAGTCCTCATTAGGGAGGAAGGAACCCTTACACCTCCCAAGAATAAAAAGTCTCCCCAAAAGAAGAGAGTGGAAAATTTAGAATAAATATAGGAATGTCTGAAGCTCAAAATTAATTTAGAAAAAGAGGCATCCTCCTTGTGCACTTCTAAGAAGTGCATTAAGTCTGTACCAAAGACATACCTTGGTAAAAAAGAAGGGGGGAAGGCCTAGATTTTGATGCCCAAGATAGAGCTCTCTGACATAGAAGAGGAGTTGGGGGGAGAGGAATTATAAGAAGAAGAAGAGTGGGGGTAGAGAACCTACATCATGCCTGAAGATGTTGAGTCTTTGTCAAGCGAAGGGACCCCTTCCCCACTACCTAAGACCAAGCTAGAGAAGCCCAAGCAAAGATTGAGAAGACTCAGCTACAATGAGGTTGACACCCAAAGGGCACAAGATTTGTGAGAGAAGATATAATAAATGGTTAAGGTAGGGGTGCCAAGGGAAGTGATTCAAATGGTGGAGGTTGAAGAATATTGATATGAGGAAGAGTGTAAGGCATAGGTGGAAAAAGGAGGCATAGAAGGGAAAAAGGGCAAGGAGTTTGAAGAGGTGACCCATTCAAGCACTCAAATAAAAGAGAAGCTATGACACCAATGAAAGGCCATAGGCCTTGACCAATTGCATATCAATGCAACACTGAAATTACACTACAAGCGTGAGGAGATGAAAGCCAAGGGCATGTTCTAAGCTAAAATCAATCAGTTAGAGGTCGAGGAGATAAGTGAATGAGAGAAGAAATGTGTAGCATAAGCCATGTAAAGGAAGGCTAAGAAGGAATGGGATAAGAAGGAAGAGGTAGAGAGAAAGGCCCAGGAAGAAAACACCTAGGAAAAGGAAAGAGAGGAAGAAGTGGCTCAAGATATTAAAAGAGAGGGAAGAGAAGAAGGTTGCCACGAGTGTAGGACCAAGTAGAGAAAAGACACCAAAAAAGGCACTGAGCACCCCCACTAGTACAATAGAAGAAGCTACATAATAGGTTCACCCCATATTTGAAGGGGTTCTTGAGGATAAGAAAGGCGATACTAACACCTTGAGGTAAATATAGAAGGAGATCAAAGTGCAAGAAGAATAAAAAGATAGCATAAAGCAAGACTAAACCATAGAGCCAATGCTAGAGACAATGGATAAAGGGGAGAAGTCTGACAAAGAACCCCTAGAAGAATAAGAAAAATGAGAATAAGAATAGGAAGAGGAAGAAAAGAAGATCATAGAAGAAGGCAGTAGTTCAATTGCCAACACAAGTGAGGAGGAAGAGCTGGGAGAGGATGAGGAGTTTGTGCTAATAACTAGGGAAAGGGTGTAGTAGGAGCTTAAGGAGAATAAGAGCCTCTACCTGATGGAGTGTATGCCTCTAAAAATTTCTATTACCCTAACATGCCACCAAGTCTCTTGAGCATTGGATTTCTACATGGATGAACTTGAGTTTGAGGTTCTAATAAAGGCAATTCAGAGCACCAAAAAACCAAAGGAAGGTCATGATTACCAACTCCTAAATCCATAAGACATAAACCTAGTATACTCAGCTAATGACTTGATAAATATGGCCTCCACTATAGTATGTAAGAACATCATCAATGATATTCGCACTTGTAACTGGAAAAAAATAAAAAAGAAGGTTGAGAAAGAACTCAAGGCAACCAAGCTTAAGATACAACAACTTGTAGAGTGCATATGAGAGGTAGAGCCATCCTTGCTAGGTGAGTTGGATACATAAACAAAGAGTGAAGTTGACCAAGTATGCACACTTGTGAAACAAATGCTCCCTAGAATACGGCCGATGCTTGAGGACCAAGAGGACCCATGTGAGTCCCTAAGGAATGAATTGAACAAAAATATATATGTGGCCGAGGATCTCTTTTCTAGGCTTGAGGAGAGAACCAAGGAAGTAGGCACCATATTTTTTAACTTTTCCAACCAAGAGACAATCATCGACATGTGCCTTAAGAAGGCAAAAGAGGAAAAGGATGCTTTGTTCCAGTATTCCTTTATGGTGACTAGGGCTGAGTGCATGTAGGTGATGGCCAAAGTCAACTCCCTTATCACTCATTTGAAAACCCAAGAGTAGGACTTGGAGGTAGTCTTCTATGCCTTCCAAATGAAGGCCAGTGAGTAGGGAGAGATTTTGGATGGTGGGGTGAAGTGCATGAAAGAAAGGCTTGAAACCTTTAGGAGAGAGCTAGAAAACATGGATGTGTTTGCTCTTAAGGCCACATGCACTAAAGTAGATGGAAAAATTGATGAAATTAATGACGCTATCCAAGGCTATGAAAATTTCAAGGTAGATCTGGAATAAGGTGCATCTGAGTTCTACGTGCCTAAGGTGCTAAAAGACTAATCCAAGATAGACTAGCAATTTTGTATGGGGTAATGTTAGGCCCCTTTTAGAGAAAGTACATGGACCACACCAACTAGACAAATCTTGGCACGAGGTGATCCTTGGAGTATTTGTTCCCCTTTTTGTACATTTTAGTTCTAGTTGAAGAAGTCCCTGTGGATTTTTCACTAGCTAACGGGTAGTTGCATACCACCAAATTACTTAAAGACATCTCTAGCAAAACTTGGACATGACAGCTCGAGAAGCATGGATGTTGGAGAGCGGGGTAGGTGAAATAGTGACCCTTCAATGATAGATCAGTGTATGACATGTGTTCATCTACCCTAGATAATGTAGAGGAGTTGATAGACCAACTACAACTCATTACTCGAAATGTGCCCATCAGACTTGGTAGGAGATGACCATCCATCTATAAAAGAAGGCTTGCAGTTAAAGAGGGAAAAAGAGGGGGCATGATTAAGTGCAACAGAGCTCTAGTAAAATAGGGAGTGAAATAGTAGTGTTTCTTAGTATGCACATAGTCACTTAAATATTGGAATGTATATCTCAAGCTCGTATGTGAGCCACTGGGCATGAATAGAGTTAGGAAGAATATATGCTCTATTACTGTATTGAACTTTGTTGATAAACTACAAGTTAATGAAGAATGATATTGAAGGAATATGAAGTATTAATTTGTGTTTTAATATTTGCACGATGTTTTTATTATAAGCTAGTTTCCTTTATGTTTTGAGTAGTTTTACATAATAGATGGGAATATAGAGGTTCAACCCTGGTCGTTAATAGAATTCTCACACCATTTAATGACCTTGGATCACCTATGCAGTGACTAAGTTGAGGAACCAGATTGTACTAAGGTTTCAAGACCCATACCTATAATTCTACCCTAAGAATGAATCCTTGAGCTAAGCCATCCCCAAGATTTTCACAAGCACCCAAATGACTCCACTAGTTAATCGCATAGCTTGCACGCCTTAGAGCCCAATCCTTCCAAGTATGTACTTGCACCCTAAGACTTGGTCTACTAAGAGGACTCATGCTTATTGACCTCCCTATGAAGAACCTAACATTGGATGACCACCTAAACACCTTTGACTAATGACTAAGTCCCTTTGAACCCCAAGTTGTGCCATGATGCGACTAGCCCAACACAGGCTCAATCCCTTCATTATTATGCTTCGAGTAAGCATATAAGGCTTGCACCTTATGTGAAACTGATGCCAACACCATAGTGTGATTAAATGCTATGTGCTAAACCTTATTAACCTTGTGCCTAGATCCACCAAGTCTAGAACTGACTTGGATCGATAGCTAAGCACATGACCAAGCATAAAAACCAATAGAGTGAACTTTTCTACAAAAAATATCAACCTTGATTAGGATCAAACATGACCTAGTCAAACTTAGTCAAATCACATATTTTCTAGTTTAAAACCTATAAACTTTCAAATCACAATCTTGTCTTAGCTTCTCATCCAAGTCAAAACTAGTTAAAATTAGGGTTACTTTTACCCTACCCCATCTATCAACTAGCTCACATTCCAAATTTAAATTTGTTCAAGGATACCTTGTCCAAATTTCATTACCCATCAAATTTCAAGTCAAAAAATTAATCAAAGCAAGATTAACAATCCTTATCCCACAAATCATTGCAATCATCCATCCATTTTAACCTCCTAGCTCATATTATTTCTTAGGGGTAAACCAAGTCACATTGACTCATAGACTAACCACTCATCGCATAGGATCTATTTAGGACAATAAATAAGACACCGATCACATACCAAAAATGCATCGTCTAATCCACATATAGATGCTTCTGTGATTTACTTATGATGTTTGATTTATTTGAATGTATTCTATTATGTATATATCTATTTATACTTATCTATGTTTGTCTACTTGCATTCATCTATTCAATTCAATATCTTTTATTACGCTTTCTATGAATATCTTTGTACATATTTTTTTCTTATCATTTTATCTTGTATCATATGTTTAAAATAGCATATCACAACCATGTCATATTTGTTACTTATACTGATGGTGCCTTATGTCACATGCTACTTGTACATACTTTATTTTTGATCTTTATGTATTTTTCGTCAATTGATATGGAAGAAAAAAACTATTCATGTTTTCAATATTCACTGATGATGTGGTGAACACTAATCACTAATGAGGTGGTAGACTCTATTCATTGGTGGGATGACAAACACTAATCATGATGTTTAACACTAATCATGATGTTTAGGTGGCATGGGGTGACACATTACTTGGAAGGCACACAAAGTGATTGATGTTGACATCCATTATGAGAGTGAGATGAATTCCATGTGGGGAGCAAAGTTAATGCGTTTAAGCTATGATAAAAGGAGATTCCATTGGTTTTTGGAAGCATATGTGGAGTGGGAGACAAATTTTAGTGGCACATGTTGGAGGGGTCCAAACTAAAGTGGAACACATGGTGGAACACCTTTTCCTATTAATGAATAGTCCCTCTAAGTGGAGGATGTCTAATTTGTTTGCTTACATTATTCTTCTTCATTGTAAATTCTATAAATTGATTACTCTCCTTTGTATTTGGTAGGCTAGTTTAGTAGAAGTGAGGATAGCCTCCTTGGTGAGATGTTGCCAAGTCTTATGTGAGTTGTATGAGTATTTGAGGCTAGGCTAGAAGGAATAAATCCTTATGTGAAGGCTAGTGTTATAGAAGAAATCTTGGGAATAAGATTTGAAAGCCTCTTTGGGATGTTGAGGCCAAGTATTATGAGTGTTGTGAGAAGGAAAAGCTTCGTAAGCTTATTTAATAACATGCATTGATGGCATGGCTTGTTGAATGTATTGAGAATTATGAGGTTGTTATGAGATGATCTTATGTGATGTTTATGTGTTTTATGAGAGATTGAGGATAATATGGATTTTTTAATCCATCATTTGGTTGGATGACACATCAAATGGCATCAAAGCTAAATTTGGTCACATCAAGTGGTATCAGAGCAAGTTCTGATCCCTTAGGTGGAGGATGTGAGAGAGAGTCTTGTGTTTTTATTTTGTAGGCATGAAAACGGAGAATAATAATGGAGGAGTACTTGTGTTATATGGATAAGAGGATTTAGAAAGGATCATGCAATGGATATTTGAGCTAGAGATGCATTTTGAATAAATGCATGTTAAAGACCCCATGAGGGTGAAATTTGCAAGCAAGAGGATGTGTGGAGTTATAGCCATGTGTTGGAAGGATAAAAAGTGTGGAGACAAAGAAGAGGAAAGAAGGTGTTTGAATGGGAACATATGGTTTCCAAGTTGATGGGTGATTTTTTTCACCCAAAGTTGTAGCTGGAGTGGATAGAAAAGCTTTAAGTATTGAGAGAAGACAAGAAGTTGGAGAAGGAAGGAAAGCTGATTTTTGTTGAAGTTGATGAAGGCAATCCATTATTTGAAGATGGGGAAGAAATTATGAAGGCCCATGAGTGGGTAGATGTTTCTATGAGTGAAAAAAATGATGTGAATGAAGAATGCAACCTTGAAGAGTTACATGAGAGTGAAGATTACAACCATGGGGAGTTGAAAGAGGAAGAAGATTGCAACCATAAAGAGTTGCAAGTAGAGGAAGATTGCAGCCATGAGGAGTTGTAGAAATAAGAATAAGAACATAGGAATAATAATGAAGAGAGGAAATCCATGGAAGTGGATAATATGGAGCATTTGAGAGCTCATAGTGAGAGTGAAGAGCGTGAAGAACATGCTGAAATTGAAGATGAGTTGCAAGTTTTCTTGGGAGAAACTTTGGATATGGTTGACATGAAAGTATGTACACATGAGGAGAGTGAGATGAATGTTGTTTCATCCATTAGAGAGGAGATGTAAGTGGTTGTGGTTTGTGATGTGTAGGATGATCCAAAAGGTGGTTGAACAAAGTGTGAAGAAATCCAAGAGGGATTTAGGTGGAGATGGATGGAATTTTATGGGATAGAGCTCACATGGGAAGAGAATATGTATGATAAAGCATATTGGTGGAGGAGGATAGTTTGTGGTGGTGGGATGGAGCCCACATATGAATCCATTGGGATATGGATTAGATTTTAATAGAGGAGGACAATTTTTGTTTCAAGTGGGTGTCATCCCATGAGTAGAGAGAGGAAGAGAAGAGGTGTGAAGAGTAGATGGGGAAGACCAAAAAGTATAAAGTGGAAGTGAAGGAGGAAAAAGGAGGAGTTCTTGGTGTGTTGGAAGGGGATGCCATGGTCATCAAATTCTATGACCAAAAGAGTGGTTCTACCATGTACCCCATCCATCTAATTGATATATCACATTATGATACATTAGGTGTGTAATGCAAGAGCATCCAAGGGTTTAGGAAATCTTGCATCATCCAAAAAAAGAGTGATGTGAATTTTATATATATTTTAGAATAAATGGCAAGGGTATAATTAGGGCAACTTGTAAGAGCTAAGTTATTTTCAACTGGAGGAGAATAATGTGACAAAAAAACATAATTCACTGATGATGTGAAAAACACTATTCACTGATGAGGTGGCATACACTATTAATTGGTGAGGTGACAAACACTAATCATGATGTCTAGGTGGCACGGCGCACCACATTACTTGAAAGTCACACAAAGGGTTTTATGTTGACCTCTATTATGCGAGTGGGACAAATTCCATGTGGGGAGAAAAGTTAATGGGTTTAAGCTATGTCAATAGGAGATTTCACTAGTTTTTGGAAGTACATGTGGAGTAGGAGACAAATTTGAGTGACCCATGTTGGAGGTCCAAACTAAAGTGGAACACATTTTCCTATTGATGAATAGTCCCTCCAAGTGGAGGAGGTTCAATTTGTTGGTTTCCCTTGTTTTTCTTCATTGTAAATTCTATAAATTGATTACTCTCCTTTGTATTTGGTAGGCTATTTTGGTAGAAGTGAGGATAACCTCCTTGGTGAGATGTTGCCGAGTCTTATGTGAGTTGTATGAGGATTGTGAGGCTAGGCTAGAAGGAATAAAGCCTTATGTGAAGGCTAGTGTTAGAGAATATATCTTGGGAATAAGATTTGAAAGCCTCCTTGGCATGTTGAGGCCAAATATTGTGAGTGTTGTGAGAAGGAGAAGCTTTGTAAGCTTGTGTAATATCATGCATTTATGGCATGTATTTTTGAATGTAATGAGAATTTTGAAGTTGTTATGAGATGATATTATGTGATGTTTATGTGTTTTATGAGATGTTAAAGATTATATGAATTATTGAATCCATCATGTGGTTAGAGGCTACATCATTAGTCTAACATGCACTTTGGGAAAATAAAATCATGACTACATTCATGTCATGTTTCATTCTAACTAGTGCTACATAAAAAAGGATTGCAAAACAAAAATGACTCAAGACCATGACACCACAATCCACTCCAGTCAACATCCTATCATCATCAAATCATCTAAATTAAATGATCTAATCTATTATCTAACATTCTTAACAATCATATCCACCATCCTAATCATTATTAGATCTAAGTCAAATTGTCCATCAACCCTATCCAATAAAATCAAATATATCTAACATCAACACTAGAATACCATCATCTATCAATCAAATCCAATCATCAAATTGAGCATCTAATTCTAAACATCTATCGTGCATCTAATCATATCTAACATATGATTCAAATAATCTATTTAAAGACTACCATATCTAATAATACATCATCATCATCCTCTAATTTATCCTATCATTCATCATCATCTAAATACCCCTTTTGGGTAAACTACATTGGTTTGAGGTCTTTTAAGGTTATGTAGGTAGTGTTCGGCCACTTGAAGTCCCTAAGGAGAGCTTGGTATCCCTCTTAACTTCTTACCTTTCATCCCTTGATCACTATATTCTTTTATTTTCATCCCATCATGTCATTTTATCACTATTCAACCTACTCTTTGAGTCACACATGTTGAATCATTATCAGAAGTATCATTTTAGGACTCTGTCTCTATTGGCATGAGTCCTTGCCTAGATACATAATTTGGTACCCTCTCATCAACACTCGTTAAAATATTTTGTTTTGATCTGTAACTCTCCTTGGCATGTGTCCTTACCTTGGATACATCTAAAGCTTACAATCAATCATCTATTTCGACCAAAATTCCCACTGGCATGCATCATTCTTTAGGATATGTCTAAATTTTGTGACTCATCATCCAATCCAACCTTGTAACTCTTCCAACATGTGTCCTTTTCAGAGATATGTCTAAAGCTAGCAACATTTTATCATCATCTTATCATGGTTACTTGCCATTTAGGGAACATCTAAAACTATGAAACTGTCATTTTATGCTCCTTCACATGTGTCTTTTCCAAGGGTATCATCTATTGGTGACTCATTGATTAGGTCATTTTTATCTTTTATCCCATCTCTTGCATCTCGTCCCCTCCTTCTCATGCTCATTTGTCCATCCCACCCCATGTTTTATTTTGAGTGGTTATCTACTTTATTCATCCACGTGTGACCCCTCAAGGGGTCATCATCTATCCTCTAATTGACTAACATCCCTGAATGTCTTTCTTCTTTGAAAGACCATTACTCTTCTTCTAGTCACAATGTCCTTTCAGATAGGGGCAAACTGTATACACCTAAAATTGCTCGCTTCTACTAATTCTATCATTATTAACTTCATAACACATTAACATCATACTAATATTATCCTTACATCAATGTTCTAACATTTCCTACATCTTATTAATTTTATCTCTCATCCCATCTAACCTTTGCATCAATTAATCATCCTTTTAATATGTCATTTATCCCTTAATAAAATCATCACAATTCTTAAGGAATTTAAAATTCATTACTACCTACCCTTACCTACCCCCACTAGCCTTTCCTACAAATCCACCTACTAATCCTCTTCTAATCATCATTAACTTGTGTAATGGACTCTAGATAATTCTAAAGCTTCATAAAGTTCCACACCAAGATTCTTATAGAGATTTCTAGGAATTTTTAATTCCTAGGAAATCTCTCCACCATAGATTTCAATCCACCATTGATGAAATCTAACCCTCTATTTCCTCCACCATCTCCTATAAAGCCAAGCTTCATCTTCTATGCAAAGGCAAGAACCTTCACTGTAAAATCCATGTCAAATATTTGAATTTGAGGTCTTCATTGATAAATATTCCATGCTATCATCTTATCCATACAAAATAATCAATTCATGTCCACATGCTATCCAAGTCTTGAGTTACAAAGAAATCCAACATATCAAGTGCATCTGCATATCAATTCAGGGCACATCATCTTCATCTTGGAGGTAAATTTGATTGCATATTGAAGGTATAATTGCATATTTTCATTGTTATTTGCTTTCCTTTTTTATCTACCTTTCCCAATCAGAGGTGTGTTGCAAGTTGAGATAACCATAGGTGATAATATCCATTGTTTCTTGCATTTTTTATTATTATTCCAATTTTCTTCATCATAGTGTCAACGATATTGTCCAAGTCTGAATGTAATTATCTAGGATCATACAAGGTACTTGGAGATTTGTAATTGACAATGGAGGAAATATATCAAAGTTTAAGCATATTATGGGATACAGGCATTATGGTAATCAAAGTAATAATGTCAGACTACAAAATAAGCATTCAAGCCCAATTATATGGTGAATATGAACCTATCAGCTGTAATGAAGGTCAAGAACTGAAGGGTAGAGCCTTAAATGATATTTGTTAAGTGTAACGTGTACAAGACTAGTTTAACATATAAATATATATTTAAATATCTAAACTTATACACTATTTTAAATCTACCTATATTTTCCAAATTCAAGATCATTCACAAGGAGTAGCCACAAGCCAAGTCTAGAGCATCTCTAAGAAAGTCAAGAATTATTGTTATGAAGTATCAAAGCCATATTTCTAGCTATATACACATAGTCAAGGAGTGCAATTGCATAATCACTCTAGGTGGGAGAACTATGTGGGATTGATTTCACTCATTTAAGTATTAGATACGTAAGCAATGGTCAATCATCAAGGGGATGATGGAGGTCAGTTCAACCCATTACACTCCCTTACTTTTTTTATGTTTTCAAGTTTTCAAAGTGCCCTTAAGTTTTCAAATATAAATCAAAGGAAAACATTGAATTTTATTTAGAATAATTTGGATCCTAATATCTCAACCTACTCAAAATACTCAAGCATAGGAGGTGAAATAATTTTCATCATACTCATCGAAAACAAGTTTATGGTCAATGGACTCAAGTGGCCTGCGTGTTGTCCACCTGCAATAGTCCTATCTAGGAATATTATTTGATCCTAATTTTAATATGTCACTATCAAAATACTACTTTCTCTATCTTTCTCTATCAATTTATGATTAAAATCAACTTGGACAAGTCTGCGGTCAACATACTCAAGCAACCTACACTATAATCTAGCTAGGGTAGACCTACCCAAAAGTAGTTTCATATTATATCCCTGATCTTGAGCATGCAAAACCATATCCTTTATTGATTTTTACTCGAAGACATCTGAAATAGTCAACATAAATCCTTGTTTGAGCTAAGTATATTTATTCTTAGTGTTTTTATAAAAATAACAATTTTCTAGATTAGTCAATTTCCAAAATCAGAATTGTTACTTATTATACATCTTTAGCATTTTGATATCTAGCAAATTTTACACCTATTAGTTACAATACACTTACGATTTTATCAAAAATAGGGTAAAAAATATACATGGCCTAAGTTCAAGCTTACATATGGAACAAGAGCTAGGGAAAAAACTAACTAAACAAAATTATACAACAAAAACCAAAAAGAAAATGGGTATTTATTTGAAGAACGTAGGATGGGTTTATTATTAGTAAAAATATCCATTGCTTACACTTAAAAAACCAGTTTGAAACTTATCACATAGATTTTTCTACTTCAATCGATACTCTGGAACAATCACTACAAGAATTTTAACAAAAACATCAATTGATCCATTTACTTGATTTTCTTGGGTCACAAACATAATTGCCTTTATTTCCTAAAGATTGTCCACCTTTGAGTCTAAGATCTAAAAGGGTTGGGGACTAGTGGCATTTGTTTTCTCTTGAATTTTATTCTTTCCTTTAGAATCAAGATAAGGGTTTTTCTTTCTTTTTCTGCAAACAACCTGAAATTCTTTCTTTTCCCTCTCTTTTTCGTTGGCAATGACCAAAGGGCAATCCCAAGCTAGATGACCATGGTTGTGGCACAACCGACACTGAAAAGGGAGGTTATCATGGTCCAAGGGTTGCTCAAACATCTCCCTCTTAGGGGATTTAAACCATATTCTTCTAGGAAAAGGTTTGCTCACATCCATTTGAATACAAATTTTTGCATAATCAATATGTTTCTTATTATAAGTTTTAAACTAAATACAAATCATCTCCCCAACGGAATTTACAATCCTTGACATAACGGATTCAACACACAAATATGATAGGACATTAAAAGGTCTTACCTAAATTGGAGCTACCGTTGGATCCTTTTGTGAGGAGGCAAAGCTAGGGTCCCATGAATTCATGAATAACCCTAATCTACTAAAAAATTAAGGATCTATTTAAACACATTGGCTCTGTCCTCTTCAGCTGAAAAAACAACAATAAATAAGCCTTGTGTGCCAATGTTAATATCTACATGCCCTTTCATCTCTCTGTTACCTAAGCTTGTAACTCCTTTTCATGAGGCCCTCGACCCACAAACTTGCATACTAGACCTTGTTTTGTCAAGGTAACCATTTCTTGTTTAATCTCATTGAGTTTGAAGGTGATAGTCGACTCTTCCTTAACCGCTTTGATGCACCTTGATTTCATTTGGAGATTTTCATTTCTTGCATTGTTTGCATGGGCCTTCAGCTCTGCAAGGATCCTAACCCTTTGAAAATGAGAAGCCTACATATTATCAAAGAGTAAAGAGGAATGGAAAGGAGAAAACTGTGCTACCATCATAGTAGATCAATGGTTCATTGTAGGAGAGAGAATAAATTTAGCTCGATCAATCTTCACTATAGAACAAGTGGTTGCAAATGTAACTATTGCCGCCACCAGACCCTAATACAGGGTAGGTTTCTTATCCGTCTATTCAGATCAGAGAATATGATTCAAAACGTAAATATAAATCTTAAACACGGTTTTTATCAAAAAAAAAACCTTTGTTTATAACAAACTGAATGTTTCAAAGCAAATACCATGGATACTCATCCAAAAAAAAATACAATAAGAATTTACAGAAGAAACAGTGACTAATCAAATTTCCTTTCCTTATTTTTATCAGAGTAATTGGCATGACACTTTATAGCAGTGCTTTCATGATAAGAAATTTCGAAGGCATGAGCCAAGAAAAAGAATTCTCATTGAAACATTTTTATTGTTCTATAGTATCTGATCATGTGGATACTCCATATTTTCGGCCAGTAGATGTCCACAATTGCCTCTAGTTCTTAAAAACAGATGGTCTCTTCTAAATATGTAAAACACAACCAAAGCAATCCAGTTTCCTCTTCCTGTGCCTTGTATGTAGCTGAATCAATAGCTTTTTGGAGGATTTTTTCATGTAGGATAGAACATGTGAATCCATTGCATTTTTCTTTTTATGCCTTAACCTTCTAGATCGACGATAAGAATGTATTTTTACTGTTATTCTTCTCATGGGTTTCATGATAGCCTTCCTTACCTGTAACAAATTTGGCATAGAAACAATTACTTTACCAATATTAACAAATGACAGGTGGGAGAAAAAAACTACTAGAGATTTATTCAAAAACAATATCTGCACATACCACAACTATGATAGAAGATATAGGTGATGTTGTTGCAACAGGAAGGCAATGCAAGCTCTTTTTAGTATACCAGTCTACCTCCATTCTGCTCCTAAGACACCATGCAATCAGATTCACATATGATCTTGACTGATAATGATTCAGCATTACATATTAAATCTCTATGCAACGGACCTCCAAAATCCATTTGATAGACCTCAAATCTACACTGTTCTATATATCCAAATCACTTGTCATGCCAGACAATAATGCCTGATATACCCTTAAAACCTCATCATAATATACTTGAAGTCCTGCAATCTTTTCTCAGAAGCCTGGGCCTGAATTGCAACTGTGCACCCTGAAATATGATGGAGCTTGCAAATGCATTGGTCTCTATTATTATGGTGGTGGTTTGAATCCAAGAGACAAGAAAGTATGGAGATTGACCCACCTGTACTAGAAAACTTTTGGATGCAATAAACATATGGTGAGAAGGTGGGTATCTTGCAGTGCTGCACATGCAAGGCTGAGCGGTTTCACTTTCAGACAAGTGGGGTGTTGGATTGTGTGCAGTGGAGAGCATGTGGGTGTCCTCATCATTGTGATACCGTCAATTTGTCCATGACACAATGATTGACCATTCAAACAAAAAGGAATATGGTCAGCATGGACCTTACAATCTCATAGCCATTATTGTTTAATGCTTTTAAACAATAAATATCAAGTGGATCAGTGCAGGCCTGGAAATTGACGGTTTGTAGCCTCCTGTTTTTGGTGTTTCCGTTGTATATTACAGCTAACAATTTTAATACGTCGTAAATGTTTCCATTTTTAAAAAGTTTAGTTGTTTGAATTGATAATGAGTTTATATTTTTGAAAAATATATTTTAAATATGTTTAAAAGAGTTCGCTGTCAACAAATTTTTGAATTGACAATTGAAATTCTAACCTTAGAGCAATGTTTAAAATTGATCTTCAAATTTATATATTTTTAAATTAATAAATATATCTATTTTGAAATTCTAATTTTAGATTAATATTTAAAATTGACCTTCAAATTTATATAAATAATATATATAAATATTTTATTTTGAAATTTTAATCTTAAATTAATGTTCAAATTTAATATTCAAAATGTTTATTATGGATCAACATTACCAATGATTATAACCAATTTAATATATTTTTTGAAATTTGAATTTAAATAGAAATAGACACAATCAAACTATTTTAACCAATTCACTCACATCTCATTGACAAACTTAAAGTCATGTTATTATATATGTATGAAGAGATTGTTTTAAGAGCAAAAGTTGCAAAAATAATGTGAGAGTCATATGTAACTGTCAACTTTAAAGCTTATTATGAATTAGCTATAAACAATGTTTTGTTCCTAATCAAAATTTCATATAAATAGTTTTGATCATGTTTATATAATATTTTATATAGATATTTTTATTTATAATATTCTTATTATTTATATGATTTATATATCTTTATTTTTAATAAAATGATATCACTTAATATAATAATAATTAATTAGTTGAGAATAAGTATGTAATTCCCTCTCTTTTTGTACAATTAAAAAAAATCTTCTTATAACAAATTAAATTAAAAAAATCTTATTTTCTTAAATAAAATAATTCTTAAAAAAAACCTTAAAATAAATTAAATTAAAAATATCTTCTAACCTTAAATAAAATACACATGTTAACCTAGAATTACTTTTATAAGTAAAAACCTAAAATTCATTTTAAAACTTTAATCCTCGCAATAATCAAAACTCTACACAACAACATATAAATCCACAATTTCTTTAAATTATTTCTACATCTTACTTTCTTAGATAAAATATCTCCAAAAAAAACTTTAAAATAAATTAACCTAAAAATATCTTCTAACCTTAAATAAAATACACATATTACCTTAGAATTATTTTTATAAGTAAAAACCTTAAATTCATGTTAAAACTTTAATACTCTCAATAATCAAAACGTTACACAACAACATATACATCCACAATTTCTTTCAATTATTTCTACAACTTTAAATTCCGAGTAAGTACTTTAAAGTGGGCAATTTTTTAAATAAAAAACAAATATTTTCTTAATATTAATAAGATTATAAGGTATGTTTGAAAAAATTATTAAAGTTCAAATGTTTAGTGTCCTTTTTCTTTCCCTCGTCCCTTTAAAGTCAATAGCAAGTGGCCCAAATGATGAGTATTAAATTGTAATGGTTAATAGTAATCGACTTCGAAACAAAAAAGTGTGATCCCTTTAAAGTCAGACTAATAACAATAGCGAGTGGCCCAAATGATAATTATCAAATTGTAATGGTTAATAGTCATCGACTTCGAAACAAAAATGTGTGATAGTGTTTTTGACTTTTATAAATAATGTTTGAAATTATCTTTTATTATAAGTAAATTTTAAGTAAGGATAAAAATTATATTTTATTAATATTTTAATAGATGTGTTTATTATTTAAATTTTTTAATTGAAGATAAAAATATATAAAAATATTTTAAAAAATGTTTATCTTTAATCAAAAAATTAAAACTAAAAAAAAATGTTATAGAGCCTTTTAAAAATGAAATCTTAAGTGTTAAAAGAATTTTATCGAAAAAACTAAGAATTTCTTTGGTAGTTTTGGGCTATGTTAGGATTTGCTTATGCATTATGTTGAGATTTGTTATCTTTTCATCACTGGGTCTCCCTATCATATTGCATCCTTGCAGGATATTAGCATTTATTGAGATTTAATAACTTCACCCTCTGGAGAGGCTATTTAATGGCATCCTTGTCTTCCCATCTGGCTGTTGAAGCTATGACAGATGGAGTGCTTAGCAATGGCACCACCAAACAAACGATCGAGGAAATTTGACCCAAAAGTATAACACGAGATAAGAATTCTCCTCTTAATGTTTTTCTTTCTCAACTTGCTTTTGATTCTGCTTGTTAATGGCTAGATCAATTTTTCCTGATAGGTTACTTCATTGGTCACATTCCTTTTGAAAGTATGTTCAAGTCGTAGATTCAAACCACTTGGGTGGCTCATGGCATTAAGCTTGAGAGCATCCAGAACATGACCAAATGTTTTTTACGTTAAAATTTGTTAACCCCACCCATGGAGGTGTTATATTGAACAAGTAACCCACCTAGTATGTTCGAAACTCCCTCCTAGTGCTATCCCCTTGGACCAGAGACTTTGTTTTCGCAGAGCAAGATTCTCTAAAATTCCCTGTCTAGGTTGAGTTCTCAAGTTTGTCTTTGCCATGTTGGCCCTTCTTTGACTAAATAATCAGCTCTATAGGATGAATTGTTAGTCATGAGTCCCAAAGATTTTACTCAGCTTGGTCACAATGGAGGGTTTGTGTATAATTTGATATTTCTAAATACCTCAAGGAATCTATCAAAATTCAAGTTGACGACTCTTGGTACTTGCAAATAATTTTGTATATCAACTTGCTTAATACTTGTTTTCACATCCAAGCCACATACCACAAGATTAAGGATTGTCTTTTATATCTCCCTCATAACAAGACCCTTGCCAAGATGGTGGTTGTTACTCCTAAGAATACCCAAGAAGATGGATGGCAAACCATTGGGGGGAAGAGGAATAATTACAAGGGGCCTGCTCAGACTAGTCATGGGATTATCAATAAGACTTCCTCTAGCTCCTCACCTCAGGGGCTTAACCCTATGGCTCTGCCAAGCAAGGAATTTCCTTGTAGCATGCTCCCTATCAATGAACCAATGCCTACAAAGGTAGCATCATCTCAACCTCATTTTTAAAGAACATCCCTAGCAATGAATGTGTTTTCTAGTTCTCAAGTATCAACAAACATATTTCCAGATGATATGGATTTTTCATTGCATATCACATGGTCTAATGTTGGCAAACACTCACACAACCCCTCCCTAAACACTCTGAATTACTCTCGAAGCCCCGATCATCAGGGTTTATCCAAGGATTTAGAGTTTGTGATAGAATTTGATTAGTAGCTAGAGTTTCTTCTCTCTAACTCGAAGCATTTCCTAAAGAATATATATGAAGCCCTTGAAGGGCTCGATGCAAAGGATATGTCTCTCGACACCCATAATCTATGAATTATTTTTCATGAAATGTTTGAGGCTTGACAGACTCAGTATGAGGGATGTTGTTCAAGATTTTAGAAGTAAGTTTTCAGATATGGACATTCTTTGCCTTTAGGAAGTGAAGGTGATAGATTTCCTTCTCTTGATTGTTATTAGAGTTATTTGCCCTGACAATTTAGTGTTTTCTAGTAGTCATGAGGCAGTCCATGGTGGTGTTATGAAATTCATTTCACCCAAGTGGTGGCCTCAGTTTGTGACGTTTGGTAAGAATCCCTCCCACCATGTCATATGGGCCCTTTTCAATATTGATAATCACTCATTTTATCATTATTAATGTTTATACCTTGAATGATGCTCATGAGCGTACAACTTTATGGTTAAGGATTGTTAATTCTCTTCTTGACACCCACTGGGTTATATGTGGGGATTTTAATATGGTAGAATAATCAATTGACAAGATTGGGACTCAACTTATGCGATGGGCCACCGATGAAAGGGAAGCATGGTTATACATGTGAAATAAATTTGGCTTTCATGACCCTAATTCAAGGCAACTCCCCACACCAAAAGTTTGGTACACTTGGACCAATCTTCTAAGTAGGACCAATCAGGTGCTTAAATAACTTGATTATGCTATGATTTATACTCAACCATACTTCTCCTTTGATAGCATGTTTTCTCCACCAATGGAAGCCTTGTCAGATTTTGCTCTTTTGGACCACTTTTTGATCATATACCATATTAATTGGCATTTTAAAAAGCTTAAATTCTATAAGATGTAATTATTTATTAATAGTATCCTCTTGGATCATGGGCCCACTATGGCACACATTAAGTGGGTTTGGAATCTTGTTTCTAGGCTTACTCAGTAGCCAGGGTGGACCTAGTGGTGGGCAGACGCTCTCAATTCGATGGTTAGATTTATGTGCATCTATGGGCACTACTTAGCCAAGATTCAGTGAAGATCTTACTATGTCACCTCTTCTAAGCTAAGCTCGACTATGGCCTCCTTGGAGAAACACCCCTTCAATGAAGCTCTCAGGCTGTGGGTGGACAGAATATGCCACAAAATCCAAATTATTGGTCAGTACAATGCTTGCAGTGCTCAACTTCAAGCTCATATGCATTGGCTCAAAGTTGATGACTGGGTCTACAAGGAGTTATTCCACATGTTTAAGGCTAAGTCCACCTCCCAATAGATGCAAACCATTTATGATAGTGGGTAGAGATACATGAAGATGCCTAAGATGGTCAAGGCTTTCTCCAAACATTATCGGTAAGTGTTTTCATCTCAACCTCCATCCATGGAAATCCAACATGCCTTGAACTAGTGCCTCTCAATGGTTCCCACTAAAGTGACCTCCATGTAGAGGGTCACTTGTGATAGGCGCCTCTCTCTAGAGGATTTATTTGAAGTTGTGATGTAAATGGATAATGATAAATCCATGGGATGTGATGGCTTCCCTAGTAAGTTTTACAAGAAAATGTGGGTTACTGTTGGGAATGACCTTTACTAGGTCTACCTCAAAGCCTTCCACACAAATAACTTAGGCTCAGCTATCAACAAAGGGCATATCAAATTCATCTTGAAGGCCGGTGACCTTGATCTCATTTGTAATTAACATCCAATCACTTTGTTTAACATCTCTTAAAAAATCATCACCAAGGCTTTAACACTCCACCTTAGGCATATGATACCTTCGATCATCCAACCTAAGCAGAGGGGCTTCATTCAAGGCTGATATATTCTAGATAATGTTATTATGGTGTGGTAAGGCATGGAATGGGTCTGTTGGTCACACCAAAAGGATTTATTCATTAAAATTGATTTTGAGAAAGCCTATGATTGTATTGAGTGGCCATTCATTCTAACTATGTTACAAGCTCTAGGTTTTGGTCCTACTCTCATTCAGTCTATCCACATGTTTTTTTATGATGCCTTGGCATTACTCTCCATTAATGGAGTCAACTCAAAACCTTTTGGCCTCTTTAGATCTATCAAGCAATATTTCCCCTTGGCCCCAACCCTATATGTTCTTGCAATAAAAGGTTTTGGTTATCTTTTGGCCAATGCTCAATCATAAGGCCTTGTGTGTGGTATATCCCTTCCTTAGGAAGAACCCCAATAATTTCTCAATGGGCACTTCATTGATGACTCATTTCTTATGGTCATATGGGAAGAGGATGTAGTGGCCAATGTTATGCACTACCTATACGTATTTTGTCTTGCCTCTGGCTCTACCATCCAATGGTGTAAAACATAGTGTTACATGCAATCCTTTCTTCCTCAACCTACCTAGATGGCACTTGCTACAACAAGATGAGATTTTTAATTTTTTGGGGATTCCCTTTACCTTCCAATCTTCTTCCTCTTAGCTTTGGAAATATGTGGTAGACTTTGTTGAGAAAAAGACTCTTGTTTTAGATCACTAAGCTACTTTCCTTAGCTAAAAAATTCCAAATATGTTCCAAGATGATTTCTGCCACCCATGTGTACTACTCTTCTTATTGCATGCCCACCAAATAGGTTAACCACAAGCTCAAAAAGTTACTCCAAGATTTTGTTTGGGCCAATCCATATTCTGATAAGATCTTTCATAGAGTTTCTTGGGATTATTATTCTCTTCCTCGTGAGGCTAGTTGTGAGGGCCTCAATGATATCTCTCAACAAGCCTCTACCCTGTATGTTAAATGGATTATTCATGCAATAGAGGACAAAGAAGCCTAAAAGACTCTTGTTTATAATTGCATCACTCAAGTGTTCCCCTACAGCTACGTGACTTAGAAAGGGCTTGGTTTTCCTTGTCTCCTTAACCTTATCAACCTAGTCAAAGTTGTGGTCACCTTTGTCATTAAGAGTATCTAGAAAGCCTACAAAAAAATCAAGCCATGGTTGTTGTGGAATGGTTCAGGTTTTAGGGATAGTATTTCCATCAACCAATAGTCTATATGGTAGTCTCATGTCATCAACATGCATGCAATGCCTCTTATAGAAGTGCCTTGTATTCATGCACTTAGGTTTTACTGTAGAGGAATATGTATTGTGCAAGACCTTTTTTTATAAATAATCTCAATTTTGGATCCCAATGAATGCTTTCCAAGATAAATTCAAACTTTCTTCGACTGACAAATAATCTTATGACAAGATTATGGTAGTGGTGCCTATGGAGTTTCTTCACAAGATCTCTGTCAACTTTGCCCGTCCTTGGTGGAAGGACTGGAAATGGTACAAAGAGACTCCTTTCTAGAATTACACTACTAAAAAAAGATATGAATGGCTCTCTCCACACTTGCCTATGGTGGATATACTCAACTATAGGTATAACATTCATTCCTCCCCTTCTATTTGGGGGAAACACTTCCGCACTATCTGGTCTACTTGTCCTAAGCCCAAAATTATGCATTTCAATTGGTGTTTACTAGATCAAGGCCTACCTATTAGAAAAAGGCTTGTCTAATTCAGTATTTATCTACCCAAATGTCCTTTCTATGGCCACCTTGAAATCATAATGCACCTTTTTTGGTATTACTTGGAGGCCCAACATGCCTAGATTTGGATTCAAGACTTTTTCCATCCCCTCCACTCCATTCCCTTCAGTTGGTGCCATATTTTATTTAGAGATAATCCAAGTCTGCCTCTTTAGTATACCCAAGTATAACATGCTTTTAGAATGGAAATTTTATTTTGGCTATGGAAATAGTGTAATTTAATGTTATTTTCTAATAATTATACAAGTGCAGATAAACAAAGTGGATATGGATCTTAACTACCTACAGTGACTCCTCCATAATTGGGGTGATTCACCTTACACCATTACTTGCATACCACCTTCTCCACCCAGGGACACCCCACCATGAGGTTGGGGTGACCCTCCTAGGAGTGGCTCTTATTGCATTTGGATTCCTTACCATTCATGGGATTTTGGTTCTTAGTAACAACATCACTCTCCCCCTCTAGCTTATCAATGTGGCTAGGGATCTCCCCCCATGGATCGATGTTCTGGATGGGGCTCTCTGCCTCCACCACCTCAGCACATTTATGGGTGGGTATCTCCACCTCTTGTAGCCTAACTCCAAGGGAATTTTCAGCTTGTTAGTTCCCATGATGGTTCTCTTTAACCCTTTGATAATTTTTTTTTACATCTTAATTTAGCCATTTCACCCCTGCATGCTACTAAAGAAAAAAATAATGTTGATGAGGTGGATACTGATGCTAGATGGGACCCATGGATGACAAGAAAGACCTTTTTGGCTCTAGGTGGGGTGGTCTTCCTGACAATGACCTACCCTCAGCTAGTTTATTTGTTACTACTACTTAAATTTCCCCTTTTTTATGTATTAGAGCTTACTCTAGGCTTGGCCTAGTTTGTTCATTATTTTTGTGGCCTTGGGACTTTTTATTCCTAGGTGTGGCCTAATGTGTCATTGTTGGTGTGTCCTCTACTAACTTTATTTTGTGAATATTCTTGTACATGTTTTAGTTATAATAAAATTATAATCTCTATTTCATAAAATAACAATAAAATAAAATGAAACCCTTACTATATATAGCCTTTTTCACATCAGTATCTAACAATAAATCATAATATATAATCCTCAAAATCACCCTTAAAACACAATCTCCTAAAAAATATAATATTCATTACTAAACATAGGCTCCTACTAATTTTCATCATCAATTGAATTTAAGGGAATTATGGTTATGTTGTACAATGTTCTTATCATTATCCACATTTGCTAACATTCTTTACTCATAGATTATGTTTTGGGGTTATGAGAATGCAAGTTAGAAAAAAATTCTTAGCTTACTTAATATCAATGTTAAAATTGAGTTCACATTCAAAACCCAACAAAAAACATTGAGGGGCTGAGGTATCCACACACTTCTTGAAGAATTCAATATCCTATTCTTTTTCCTCTAACTTCTTGCTTACTATGAGAGTAACCTTTTCCTAATCTACACAATCACCATCACCAAGAATTTACACATTGCATCACCACATCTTGTCATGTTACAAAAATTATATTTCTGAGATAAAAAATCCATACTCCTAAAGAGTTTAGAAATACTATCTAAAATTTGGGTTTTAGTATCCCAAAAGTTAATATTCTGGGGGTGAAATCACCTCAATAATTTTTAGATTCTCCATTCCAATACTAATAAATGGTTTTCTACAAGTACACTAAGTATCATAAAATCCACCTTCTGCAATCAAACCCTTTTCTTTTTCTACAACCATGTGGGTGAAGATTAATACATCATATACACTATACAACTTCATCTCCCACCAATAATGTCACCACAATCAAATGGCCATCCTTTTAGATTGTGTAGATTTTTGTGATGCCATGAATTTGAAACACATATTTATGGAAGCATCAAGTTAAATAAAAATATATCTAATTTTTTAGATATAATATTTGTTCCCATCCTTGGGGAGAAAAAAATGATAATTTCTTTGATGAATTACAAAAATAGTGAATACCCTCAATAATACTAATAGTAACTGTCATGATCAAATGGGAGTGAGTTAACTCACCTCAAACAAAAATTGAATTAACCACTTTTCCAACCATGAGTTAATGAATAATTCATTAATGATGCATTACCTTAAATTATATGTGTATTGTCTCACCTCCTTAAATGACTCATAATTAGTCACCAAGAACTACCAATACCAATCCCATGGCCCCTATTTAGATTTTTTAGTCTTTTTAAAAAGTCAATAGTTTCCCTTATATTTATTTTCTAACAATTAGTTTTTACCATCAATATAAATATGTTGTTTTGTGAAATAAGAATTGATGCAGTCACAATTAGGAGCCTAAGTATGATCGGATGCCTAGGGAGTGACCTAGTGGATAACTCTCTAGATGAAAATCTAGATGAAGTTATGTGTTTATGTAGAAACTTTGTGAGAAAAATAATGAAAAGACATATGTGTGTGTACATGTATAAACATACATACATACATACATATATATACAAACACACACACACACATACATACACATATACATACATACATATATACATACATACATACATACATATAAAACTGAAACAATAAATATATTTTATTTATCTGTTCATCCTTATAAACACATAAATGTATTCAAAATTACTTAACAATGATAATTCTTGTCACATCCTAAACCACTTGATTTGTGCATAAATACATGACTCTCTGTCTCAATTCCTCTAAGTCATTTATCTATATACATGTTCGATCCTTTGTTTATTGTCACTACTACATATAAATTTCAATGTTAGATTCTAAAGTTTCTTAAAACCACCTTCAAAATATATCCAACAAAGGATAATTGTTCCTGATCATTCTCAACAAGTATACGTTAGGCAGACAATAATTTAATGTGCTCCTATTTACTTAGGTTGGCCACATCTTATGCAAAATAACATCTAGTTTCCAAAATTTAAAATAATATTTTAGGTCTTCCCTCATGTTTCATAAGGTCAGGTAAAGGAAATTGTCAAAAGATTCATTTATAAATATATATCAAGAGTCATTGATTTTACCCACTTGTTGTCCACTTGGTATTTCACTTCTCTCAAACATTCACACTATTTCACATTGAGAAAATCTACCATATTATTTCCAAATTCAAGATCATTTACAAAGAGAAGCCATTAGTCAAGTTAAGAGCATTCCAAATCAAGTTAAGAGTCATCATTGTCCTGTTTCAAAGAGATTTTATAGATATGTACATATCGTAAAAGGAACACAGTTTCACAATCACTCTAGGTAGGATAGCTACATGGGCTTGATTTGGCTCCTTGGAGTATTGGATACAGATGTAGTGGTCAATAATTAAGGGAGTGATTGAGGTTAACTCAACCTATTATAATACCCTCCATTTATAGGTTTTCAAGTTATCAAAGTTCCCTTAGGGTTTCAAAGTTAAGAAAATAAACATAATGAATTATGCATGGAAAACCCTAAGTTGTGATTTCTTATATTACTTAGTAGGCAAATTCACAACATACACAATGATCAATTTTTAAGCATAATCAACTAGGATAAGTTTATAGTCAATGGACTTGAGTGCACTACACTATTGTCCACTTATAATGGTTGTGTCTAGGATTATTCTCTACTTCTTCTGATCTATCATTTTCATAATTATGTTTTTTTTTGTCTTTTCCTATCAGTCATCATAGTCAATTGGGATAAGTCCATAGCCAATGGACTCAAATGGACTATGTTATTGTCCCCTCATAACAGATTTATCCAAATTCAATTTTTGATATTGTGTATCTTATTAAACATGTGCAATCATATCTTTCATAGATTCTCACTATCAAATAGTTAGAATAGTCAATATAAATCTATGTGTAAGATAAGTATATCTATTCTTAGTACTTTATAAAAATAGTACTTTTCTATACTTAGGAATTTGTTAAAATTAGAATGTTAATTATTGTACATATTTAACATTATGATATTCTCTAGTTTTACACCTACAATTAAATATAATATATTTTCTTTAATAAAAAATAGAGTAAAACATATTGGTGAACTTGAACCCTTTTTTTAGCCTTTATTTTTATGATATGGATTTTCAATTTCAATTTCATTTTTTGCTTTATTTTCCTGAAAACTGTGTTCTAGTAATTTTAAAACTAATAAGCGATGTCATTTTAGGCAAAGTGGTCTTTACTTTTCATTGATCCATGGTGTGAGGTGTACTTGCTCAATACCCAATGAATTAGACAAAACTATATATGAATTTTAGTTTTCACATACCTCGTAGTATATAAAAATGTATGTGGTTTTCTTTTTCAATTATATGAAGCCTTTGGTTGTTTGTTATTTTAGTGCACATGTGAATTGTTATCCTTGGGAAGTTAATCTCAACACACCCTAGATATGGGATAGTATGACTATGGTAATGGTAGAATCCTCCGTATTTAGTGCCTTCATTACCATGTTCACTATTTATGGCTAGGACTAGTATATCTAAGAGCCTAAAAATTAAATTCATCTTGACTAGTTTCACCCTTAATTCTTGTTTTAAATTTTGAGGTTTCAAAATTCAATTTCTTGTTGCACCCATTTTTTATTTTTCTTTTATAAATTTGCATGCCACTGAAGAATGTTACATCATCTATTCCTTTAAGGCATAGTGATAGATTAGGTGTAATTCCTATTGATCATATTCAAATTTCTTTGATATATTCAAATTTGTAATAGAGATACTATTGATGAATATATTGATGTAAATCTCCAAAATTATATGCATATTTAAGATGATGTTAGTAATAAAAATGATAATAAATATAATGAACTTATGCATGATAATTAAGATAATTAAAAAAAAGATAATCTTACAAGTTTCAATCAAAATTTTCTAAATAAAATTAACAAAATAGATCCTAAAAATGTCCAAGAATTCTCTGATTTCCATTAAGGGATTCAAAAATGTCCCCAATAAGTGGATAATGTCTCACAATTAATCTTATCATCCAATGTTGCATGTAAATCAAAATTTATGTCACCTTAATCACAAAAACAAGAGGTACCTTTCAAAGTTTTTAATCCTCCAATTTCAAGTATTATAGTTTGTTCTATTGTATCTATTCATGTATCAACACCTACAATTACATAATTCCAACATATATAGGTATGGAGGCATCACTTGGTTTACAACAGATTACCATGCATACTTATACAAGGGAATCATACACATGTCCCTTGATTTCCACACAAGGTCCACTTCCAACACTACCTAGTGCATACTCTCTTGAGTAAACTACGATAACCTTACATGCTAAGGTATTTTAATTAAAGCAAGGTGTCTCTAAAGGTAATCATTAAATGAATTTTTATAGTCTACTTCAAAATATTTTAAGAGATAAAATAACCTCTTATCCACTATAAACAGGGGTTGTAGCTCCTAAACTACCACTCTATGAGGGTAAGGGTGATCCTAAGAAACATCTCTGATCTTTCCACATAGTGTGTTTGGAATATGTTTACAATGATAAATTACTCACCAATATATTTCTAAGAAGCCTCAAATACTATGCTTTATTATGGTTATACAATCTGCAGCTTCAATCAATTAGAGCATTCAACCCATTGACGAACCAATTTTTGGCACACTTCTTAATCAATGTTGGGGAAACAATATTCTATGCACAAATTAATAAACTCAAACAGGGGTTAAATGAGAAAATTAGTGAATATGTTTCATGGTACAAAACCATTCTAATAAAGATAAAAAACTCAATGGCAAATAATGAACTACAATATATCTTCACTTAAATATTGCTAGCACCATGCCATGAATCAATCATGTTCAAAATTCAAATCCTTTGATAGGTATGCAATACAGTCAAAGAAAAGGAAGTCAAGAACATATAATTGAAAAAGTTTAAATATGCACCAATTTATCCATATACATCAAATGCCAAGTTTCAAATTGTTGGGTAAATATTTTGTCATCAACTAACTGACGTCAAAATGGGTATATCAACCACAACACAATGAGATTTATATGGAAAAATGGGTGTGGTTACCACAACATAATGAGATAAATCTCTCCTCTCATCAAGGGGAGGTTCCCTATAAACTATAATATACTAGTATAAACTGAAAATAGACTCAGGGGCGAAATCATACCATCCATCCCTCTTTTTTTAGAGATGATGTTCACAAAATAAAGGAGAATTCTTGTGTAATTACTAAAGGCATTTATTTTCTTTTAGAAATGATGTTTAGCAAACAATAAGGATTCTTCCTGGGTAGTAACTAGATCCACAAGAAACCTACAAAAGCACAAAGTCTTTCATTATCTCTTATGCTGATTTAAGACAAAATAACATAGTAGAATGAAGTGCAACACAAAGTCTCCACCGAAAACTACAATAGAGTAAAAGATTATGAAGGATAAGGGGAGCTCAAAGTCTCTCCAATATCTTGGAACATAAAACACATAGACTTAAGATAATTATGGCAGCACAAAGTCTCCCACAGTCGACTTCAGGACATCTTTCAGATTATTTCCACTTATTCTACTTATTTGATTAAATGGACAAGACTATATTTAAGAAAAAGACATAAGAACGATTTCCTAGATAACACAAGCTATTTCAACACAAAGTTTGAAAGGTCACTTGCTTTCTCATTCACTTGATAAAATATGATTAATATTCTGAGCTCAAAGTCTCAGAAATGCCTTTTAATTTGGGTAGAGTTTCACTTCTAATAATAGATAGATCTCCTTCATTCAAAATGAGAGATTACAATATATAGCATCTAAAGAAAGACTTGGGCGCTTGTTTTCATGAAATGGCCCATGCTGCATTGAATGCATTAGAAATTTTGTGAAGGGGCCATGCTAAAACATGGTATCAACCTTAACTTTTGGCATTCTAAATCATCTCAAATGTCTCCTCCAAAGTATGGGTTGCCTGGTATTCTAAAAGGCAAGGCCACTCCTCTTTATGATACTTACAGGGCTGTACACTCATCTTTACTCAATCGAAGAAAAATATGCCATGCCATTGAACGCTTGCACTCTCTGATATCTACCTGGTGGACTGTTCCACCCACTAGAATAACTCTTCTATAGATATTTTTGGATTCTCTATATTGTTTCCTCTTTCCTTGCTACATTTTGTCTCTTCCTAGTGATCTAAGCTCTCGGGGATATCTCCTTGCCTTCTACTAGCTTCTCTGGCTCCTTTCTCAACGGATCACTGAGTTTGTCCTCGAGTCTACATTATTTGAAAATCAATGGTTATTCCATAACCCTGAATTTGACATCCGTGGGGATGTCACTAGTCACTTGAACCATTTTGAACCTTGAATCGTCTTTTTAGAGTTCACCGATTCAATGGTTCAACGGTTTAATGGTTTGGTGGCTCAATATTTTATGTTTTCTAAAGATTCACATTCGTTTAGTCTTCTTTAGGAGTTCAATGTGTTGTTGAACTAATTGTTTGAACCATTCAGTTGAAATTTAAAATTTGAATTTTGAACCCTTTGAATGCATTGAAGCTTTGAACTCATTGAAGCTTTGAACTCTTTGAACCTTTCGGAGGTAGATTTCAATGGTTCAATGGTTTAACGGTTCATTCCATATTATTAAACCTCACCATTAAACCTTGGCATTGAACCATCCTTACAATTTTTTGGGAAATGCCTTAAGTGTTTTGATAATTTTCCTTGCGAAAGCCCACCTTTTGAACCTACAATTTCTTTAGCCAAAAAGGCTTGTGCGATTGAATAACTTGATTGCTCAAAACATTTTGAGAAATAAAGAGACCATTTTGGCTTGTAGGACCAAAATGGTCAACATGTTGTCCATAAAAACAAGTGACAGATTTTGGGAACAACAGCTAGCTCTAGTTGGGGGAACTTCCATCGATTGTATTTTGAAACAATTGAAGGGAGTATAATCTAGACTCTAAGTGCCTTCATCTATGCCATTGGGCTATGGATTCATACATCTAAAAAGAGAAAGATGCCAACAACCAAATGAACAACACAAACAAACAAAGACTATACAAATGTACAACTGGACTTATCTGATACTTCAAAGATTGAAGTGCTTTAGATGCTGACCATTGTGAGGCAGTGAAAATGGCATTCTATCTTGATATTTTAGTAAGAAACTATTTTCACCATTTAATCGATGAATGGAAAATGGACCTCTCCATAAGGAATCTAATTTTCCATGCATTCCTTTTGGTTCTCTCCTCTTGTCCCATAACAAGACTTGATCTCCAATCTAAAAATCATGAATCTTTGCTTTCTGGTCAAAGAGTTTCTTTACCAAACTTTGATGTGTATCAATACGGTCTACCACCATAGTTAATTGCTCATTTAGTTCAGTGAAGCACATGATCCTCTTGTCGATAGAATATTCAAATGTTTGATCTTCAACTACCTTTGCCAACTTCAGTGCTAGTAGTTCTAGGGTGATTGGTATCTCTACATTCAAACCATACAAAATTTGAAATGGTGACATACCTATCACCCTTTTGGGTGTAATCCTATCTACCCATAAAGTGTCAAATAATGCTTTATTGCAAGTTATCTGATTGTCATCTGCCAACTTCTTGATAATGGTTATCAGGTTCTAGTTGCTTGATTCTACTTGACCATTTCTTTGTGGATAATAGTCAAAAGAGTGGGAGAGGATAATCCCATAATAGTAGCAAAACTGGGTAACCTCATGAGAAGAGAAATAGGCTACATTATCTGTTATAATCTTGGTTGGGACTCCAAACCAAGAAATAATATTTTCTTTGAAAAAATTACATACCACTTCTGAAGTAACATGCTTGAATGGAATGGCTTCCACCCACTTGGTAAAATAGTCTGTGGCTATGAGAACATAGTCATGTCCAGCACTCAAGGATGGGTTTATAGGGCCAATCAAATCAATACCCCATTATTGAAATGGCTCTTCGATCACCACCAGTTTGAGAGGTAACATGGCCAACTTGGGTTTCTCAATGAACTATTGACACAACTCGCATCTACGCACCTAAGTGTATGAATCTTGAAACAGAGTAGGCCAATAGTATTTGGCTTGTAGAATCTTATGGGCAATCACAGGTGCAAAAAAATATCCTCCACAAGCCAAATTATGGAAAGACTCCAAAAGTTTTCTCTGTTGCACTTTATCCACACAACAAAGAAATACCCCATCAAGGCTCCTCTTGTACAAACCCTTGTCCCATAGGATAAAGTTAGCAGCTTTCAGCTTAACAATCATCTTTTCTTTACGAGGCAGGTGGGCAAGACACTCACCATAGGTAAGGAAATGAGTGATATTAGAATACCACTCATTCATAGTGGTGACAAAGAGAACTGTAGGCATGCCTTCAACCTCTGTTTCTTTTGGTATATTATCAATAATTAATTGGCAGAGACCTCTTCCCCACACAAGCTTTGTAGGTTTGATAACAAGATCAAACTCCTAGATTTTAGCAATCCAATTTCCCCTTTTAGTTCCAAACTCCTATTGAGTTAGAATGGACTTTATTATTGTATCAGGAACCAGAGCAATAGTGTGTGAGTACATAATGTAAAAATAGAAGTGTTTTACCACCTTAACCACAACATAAGCATGCTTCTCCATGTTTGAATATTTTAGCTCATGAGATTTGAGAGGACAACTCATGAAATATATGAGGGACTCCACACCTTCTTTGTTCTGCTAAAACACAATGGCTAAAAGCATGTGTTTAGAAGCATAACTATATATTACGAAGTCTTTGGTATAATCTAGACAAACTCGGATCAGGGCATGGGTGATAGCTTCCTTGATATCTTAAAATACTGACTTGCCTTCTTCATTCTAATAGAAAGTATCTTTACCCTTCATCATGTTGATAATGTGGTGAGTCTTCTCTGCAAATTCAGGAATGAACCTTCGTAGAAAATTCACCTTTCCAAAGAAGGAATGGATTGCAGTCTTACTAGCAGGAAGAGAAAGCTCTTGGATGGATTTGACTCTTTTTGGGTTGATCTTTATGCCTTCTTGGGACACAGTGTGATCGAGAAGTTTCCTTTCTATAACCCCAAAAATTGATTTCTTAGGATTGAGAGAAATGCCATTTTGTCGACATCGTTCCAGCACTTGTTGTAAATGATGCACATGATCAGGATGATGTTTGGAAAAGATGGTCAAGTCATCAAGATATACCACAATGAACTTCCTCATTTCATTTCTAAAGGCAAGATCCATCACTCTCTGGAAGGTGGAGCCAGTGTTGATCAAACCAAAAGACATTCTGTGATATGTAAAGGTGCCCTAAGGTGTAGTGAAATCAGTCTTATGTTGGTCTGCTTCACCAAATTTCACTTAATTATACCTCAAAAAACCATCTAACATTGATAACATCTTTGAGCCAATCACTATCTACAGTAGCTAATCCATGATGGGTAGGGGGTAGTTGTCTTTTAAAGAGGATTGATTTAGATTTTTGAAATCAACATAGAGGCACATTTCTCCATTATTTTTCCTCACAGGGAATATGTTCATGATCCAGGTGGAATGATGGATTGGAAAAATTATCTTCAAATTTAACATTTTTTGGATCTCAGAAATAATATTACCTGATAACCTGGGGTTGTACTGCCTTTGTTTTTGCTTGTGAGGCAATGACCCAAACTTGAGAGGAATTTCATGCCAAATTTATTTAGGCCTGAGAGATTTCAAATCATCAAAAGAGTACACCAAAACATCAATGTAATGGCAAAGCAGAGTAATGAATTTGAGTTTTTCATCAGTAGTGCAACAATTCCCGATGTTGACCATTTTGGGATTATATTCTATACTCAAATTTATTTGATCAAAATATTTGGAGGAACTTAAATCCATTTTTTGCTTCTTGATAAACCTATCATGCTTATTGCATATCTTCTCAAAGAAACTAACCCTTTGGGAATTTTATTCCCTTTGAGTTGAAGGAACTCTTCACCAATTTTTAAATTTGTTTGGGGAGCTGATTCCCATGGTGGAGATGTACTACCTTTAAAATAAATCTCTTCAAAGCTATCCATCTATTTCAAAAAAGCAATGATTTGGTTGTCACCATTAAACACCTGTCAATGGTTGGCATTATCAGGTACACTTGGTTGAAAGACTAAATCAATAGTGTACTTTTTCCCTTTAAAATCTTGGTGAGAAACCATGAGAGTTGCAGAGACGGCTAAGAAATTTGATCGATCATTGAATTCTCTAGGCACCGTAGAAATACTAAAAGCCTAAAAACTTTCAAGGTAGTCCAACACCAGATTGTGATAATGTCACAATCTTTCATTCTTGGTTTGATACAGGTTCCTCACTTGACAAACCACCAGTTCAATATCTCCTTAGGCATGAAGAATCTTAACATCTTTAGTTTGAGCAACTTTCAATCTGAGTAACAAAGATTCATACTCAGCAGTCTTGTTGGTATCGCTGAACTATAACTTATACAAATAGGGGAAAATATCTCCTTGTGGAGGTATCAAAACAATTTTAGCTCCAAAACTGGTAGAAGAATTACTACCATCAAATTTTAGAATCTAGACATCATTAGCATTTAATCTCATTTCAGACTTCTCTTCATTAGAGAGGGAAGATCATTTTTTATCTGAACTATGCTCCACCAATTCTGTTGACATCTTGTCTAAATTTTTTGGATTATCACTTATAAAAATTTTATTTGATGAAATAGAAACATCTTCTGTGGACAAAAAATAGTTACCTATTCCTGAGGATTCAAATAGAATTTGAGCTTCAGGGGCTGATGTTTGGGTGAAAATGTATTTTGACTCCTTCTTAGGAAGCAACCTTTGCATGATGCACTTGACAGGTATCCTCACCTCAGACAGGTCCATGTTTAATTCTCCACTAACATCCTTGCAAAAATTTCATCCAAGTAGAATGCCATAAGAAGCTGGAACGTCGACCACCAAGACTGTCATTTTAATCCTTTTTTTTGGGAAGGCCACGAATGCAAATTGGGCATCTTTGATCTATCCTAAAAGTGGCACTTGCTTGTTTTCCATGGAAAAATATCTCCCAAAAGTTTTAGTCAAAGAGAGATTGAGAGAATCTGCTACCTTGGTGGGTATAACATTGTTAGAGGTGCTAGAGTCTATTATGTAGTTGTTTAACTTATGACCATTTATCAACAGGAAAACATAGAAAAGTTTTGTCTTCCCATGGGAAACATGAGGAGTAATGACAATTTTTTTTAGGCAGATGTGTTCTTTGGGGGATCATGAGTTACCTTTGAAACATCTTGTCCTACAGGGACGGTTTTATTTTTAATGCATTCAACTAGTCTATCCAACTGCTCAAGGTTGGCTTGTAAGTATTCAAACTCAAACATTTGGATCTTGGTCTTCCTAGAATGGTCAATTATATCAAATAGCTAAAATAAACTAGAAATAGAGGAAGGAAGTCCATCATTTTGGTTTTTATTAGGTGTGGTATTGGTATGAGAAATTAAAGTAGAAGGTGCAGGGTTGTTTGAGGTACTTACTTTTTTATTGATCATTGGGTCCTTTGATTAGAAAGGCATTGAAGTCCCCCATTTAGAAATTGAAATTATTAGTTGAGATTCTTCCCCTATTTTTTTATCATCTTGTTGAGTTGACTGGTTCTGAGACCTAGTAAAAATAGCGTATGATCCATCAAACATTTCTTACTTCTAGCTTCATCCTGTTAATTTAGGAAACCAATGTTGGAGTCACCAGCTAATTCTTCTTCACCTTCTATAAAGAGATTAACATCATCTTCTTGGTCCAACTTAAGTTGGAAAGAGAAATCATGTTTAACTTCATGATAACCAATTGCTGAGTTAGTCGGTGCTGCTTCAATGACAAGCTTCCTCTGTGGGGGAGGGAGACGATTTGGTTGCCCTTAATTCCTGGCAACATTGCCTTGATATGACTGGTTGAGAAATGTCCTCCTTGGTATATCCTGATAAGAAGGAGATGCAAACATCCCTTGTGTCATTTTCATTTTCAGAGATAGCAATTCATTTGCTAGCTTTTGCACCATAGGATCAGTGGTGCCTATAGAGAATTTTTTAGAAGATGAAGAAGATTTATTTCTGTTAGGATCTCTTCTTATCTTTCCTACCAAGATAAGATCATTGTCAACCTTAGTGGAAAAAATATAAGCTACAACAAGATCTATATGGCCAGCCCACCTCAATAGGGAACTCACTTCAGGAAGCTGATAATTGATGAAAAAGCACTTAAGATTTTCTAGCATCGGTTAAGCAATTATAGGAATTCTGTTCCTCAGCTTGTCAAATTTAGCAATGAAGTCTCACATGGGTTCATGAGGATCCTTCTTCATTTGTGTAAGATAGGCTAATAGGGCATGTGCATCTTCTGTGAGTTTGAACTTATCCTCAAACTTGGCTTTGAGAGTGTTCTAATTAGTTACTATTTATGCTTGCAGATGATAAAACTAGTCTGTGGCAATGCCTTGCAATGTTTCCACAAATAGTCTAACTGCAATATCTTTAAATTCAACATTTATCACACCACATGCTATGCAAAAAGCTATAATATGCTCATCAGTATGAACTCTCCCATCACCATAAAACTTGGGAATTTTTTTCTTGAACTACGGGGTAGTTCATGTAAAGGTGGGGTTAGATTTAGAGGGCCAAAAGTGTTACCCCAAGGACCTTGGGTTGCCATGATATGATGATTAAAGGGAGGGATAAAAAATCTTTGTAGGGTATGTATAGACAAAGCTCTGCTAGAAAAGGAAAGAGAAGCTTTGCTTGATATTGGGGACCTCACGTTGGTAGGAGGAAAACTCTTAGTTCGATGAAGGCGAGATTGTGGAGGAAAAATGTCAAAATTATTTCACTACACAAACTTGAACATAGGATCAACAATACCTTGAGCTCTTTGGATTCGTGTATACCATGGATCTACTAGAGTGTAGAATGAAAAAGAATTGGAAATGCTTTAATTTGAAGCTTTAGGCTTCAAATTGCATGTTCTTCCCCAACAGAGTCGCCAAAAACTATTAGGTGAATATTTTGTCATCAACTAACTGACGATAAAATGGGTATATCAACCACAACACAATGAGATTTATACGACAAAATGGGTGTGGTTACCACATCATAATGAGATAAATCTCTCTTCTTAGTAAGGGGAGGTTCCCTATAAACTATAATATACTAATATAAACTGAAAATAGACTCAGGGGTGAAATCATACCATCCATCTCTCTTTTTTCAGAGATGATGTTCACAAAATAAAGGAGAATTCTTGTGTAATTACTGAAGGCATTTATCTTCTTTCAAAAATGATGTTCAACAAACAACATGGATTCTTCCTAGGTAGTAATTGGATCCATAAGAAACCTATGAAAGCATAAAGTCTTTCATTATTTTTTGTACTGATTTAAGACAAAATAACACAGTAGAATGAAGTGCAGCACAAAGTCTCCACTAAAAACTATAACAGAGTAAAATATTACGAAGGATAAGGGGAGCTCAAAGTCTCTCCAATATATAGGAACATAAAACACATAGATTAAAGACAATTATGGTAGCACAAAGTCTCCCATAGTCAACTTTAAGACATCTTTTAGATTATTTCCACTTGTTCTGCTTATTTGATTAAATGGACAAGACTATATTTAGGAAAAAATCATAAGAATTATTTCCTAGATAACACAAACTATTTCAACACAAAGTCTGAAAGGTCACTTGATTTCTCATTCACTTGATAAAATATGATTAATAGTCTGAGCTCAAAGTCTCAAGAGTGCCTTTCAATTTGGGTAGAGTTTCACTTCTAATAATAGAGAGATCTCCTCCATTCAAAATGAGAGATTAAAATATATAGCATCTAAGGATAGACTTGGGTGCTTGTTTTCATGAAATGGCCCATGCTACATTGAATGCATTGGAAATTCTATGAAGGGGCCATGCTGGAATAGGTTATCAGCCTTAAATTTGGGTGTTCTAAATCATCTCAAATGTCTCCTCTGAAGCATGGGTTTCCTATTCTTCTGAAAGGCAAGGCCGCTCCTCTTTATGATACTTACACAAATGTCCACTCATCTTTACTCAAATGAAGAAAAATAGGCCATGCCATTGAATGCTTGCATTCTCTGATATCCACCTAGTGGACTATTCCACCCAATAGAATAACTCTTATATATATATTTTTGGATTCTCTGTATCGTTCCCTCTTTCCTTGCTACATTTTGTCTCTTCCTAGTGATCTAAGCTCTCGAGGCTATCTCCTTGCCTTCTGCTAGCTTCTTTGGCTCCTTTCTCAACAGATCACTGAGTTTGTCCTTGGGTCTACGTTATTTGAAAATCAACAATTATTCCATAACCCTGAATTTGATGTCCACGGGGACGTCACTAATTTCTTGAACCATTTTGAACCTTGAACCATCTTTTTAGAGTTCACCATTTTAATGGTTCAATGGTTCGACGACTCAATATTTTATGTTTTTCAAAGAGTCACGTTCATTTAGTCTTTTTTAGGCATTCAATGTATTGTTAAACCAATTGTTTGAACCATTCGGTTAAACTTTGAACTTTGAATTTTGAACCCTTTGAATCTATTGAAGCTTTGAACTCGTTGAACCTTTGAAATCTTTGAACCTTTCAGAGGTGGAGTTCAATGGTTCAACGGTTCAAGGTTTATTCCATATTGTTGAACCCCGCCATTCAACCTTTTTGATTAAACCTTGGTGTTGAAGCATCCTTACAATTTTTTAGGAAATGCCTTAAGTGTTTTGAGATTTTTTCTTGTGAAAGGCCACCTTTTGAACCTACGATTTCCTTAGCTAAAAAGGCTTGTGTGATTGAATAACTTGACTGCTCAGAACATTTTGAGAAATAAAGAGACCATTTTGGCCTGTAGGAATGAAATGGTTGACATGTTGTCCAAAAAAACAAGTGATGTATTTTGGGAACAACACAAATCAATTTAAAATACAAGGTCAAATATAATGAAAGCAAGAACAAAACAAATGCAACAATTAATGCAATATCACAACCATCAAGCAAACTTCAATTTATAACTCCACAAATAACTAAATTTACAAGGTTTCCATAACCTCCTCATATCTTGCTACTTAAACTAATTGACTGTAATCTCATATCTCTACCTCCTCCATTTGAGCTTGATTTGAATAAGCCTTGACCTGAGGGATTTGATAGTAATTTATATTGTGATTACCATAAATGCATTAGGAATTCTAAAAATAAGTGTTATAGGCTAAGGCATAAGATAAAATATATTATATATGATAATACTATTGAGCTAAGCACACCCATAGAGTAAGTCAAACCATCACAAAATGACATTACAAAACTTAAAATCTTCAGTAATCTATTTCTAAATCATGGCACAACATAAAAACTAGACAATTCATAAGTACATTATGCATATAATATACATCCTCATCTTAAGTCATATAATAATATAATAGATATAATTAAAGAACATTTACAAGAACATTAACACAAGGATCACATTTGATGACAATGTAATTGATGATGATGATTCAGATAGACATGTACTTTTTATTCGAGTATACATCAACAAGAAACATATGCATAGTGTCATGATCGATAATGGGTCAAGTGAAAATTTATGTAAAATTACACTCCTTCATAGTCTTGGATACACAAAGCAATATTTATAAACTACATCTAGGGTAATCAAATTATTCAACAATCATACACATGATACTTTAGGACATATAGTACCACCATTCTAAGTTGATTTAGAAACAATGAATACTTCATTTATAGTATTACCAAGAAAAAGGATATTAAATATGCTATTAGGACTCCCTTTTATATATAATATTCATGTAGTACCATCTATAGTGTATAGATTACTTAAATACATACATTGTAATCAACTAGTTAATGTTTAAGGCATTCAATATGATTACCCTTTATAGTCAGTGGTAACTCCTCCTCATCCCTCACCACCACAGATATTGGTTATGGGAACTATTCAAGAGCATACAATAAAACTATCAATGACACCTACTCACAATTATAGTAAATATATAACCAATTCACCCATTAAAGATCATGATATAGAATCATTCGTTACGCCTCTATAAAATATTTCTACACAAACAACTTGGAGGAAAGTGGTACACCCTAAAATATTCATTTCAAAGAGTCAATCAAGTTTTAAATAAGTCCAAACATCCTATAGTTCATACTAAGGCAATTCCTATGACAATTTAGTGTGTTACACAATGGACACAAGAAAGGAACCCTCCTCCTGTTACATAAAAAAATCCAATGAGTCCTACACCTACACATGTAGAAGTAGATTCTAAAATTAGTGATAAAGACAACTACACTATGGCACTTGATGTCTTTTTAGATTTAGATACACCCAAATATGTCACTTTTAGAAAATGAAAAGTCATCTTCAACATATATGATCTAAGCATGCACTATGGTCCTCCCACTGGTGAGATTATAGGCTAGTTTTCCTTTTCAAAATTTTGGAATCCAAAAAAATAAAATATTTTGAAGACAAATTCAAATATAAAAAAATGTTAAAAACAAAAAATCAGGGCTTGAGCATGACATGAGATGCTAGTTACTTCTTTACATATGTTATTTATTACATATTTTGATAGATAGCATATTATTTTATTTATGCATATGCATTTTATAAGGTATATGATTGTGATGCAAGACATACATTATGCATGGACTCTTGGATTTTGGATTCTATTCTATGTTATGGCCATGTCTATGCTTGGGGCATCTAATTATATAAGTTATATGATAATAAACCTTATATTTTTCTATAACCTCAAATGTAATATTGAGCCACATATCTTAAAAGTGTCTTATTAATTATTCATATCTTACATTGTGTTACATAGATATGATACTTTGTTATAATATGCCATTGATACATATGGATGGAATAGACTAGTTTTCACTTGTTCCATGCTCCTTGAATGTTCTTTATTTTCTTTCATGATAGGCTAGACATTTATTTCTTATTGTGAGTGGCCCTTGGTATTTGTGTGAAAATTTCTTGAACATCTCTATGATATTTTTCTTGGTATGTGAGACATTTGAACATTTCCATTGCTTGTGGCCCTTCACCCTATGTGTATGATATTTAATTATGTGACATTTGAGCATGTCCATTGTATATGACCCTTCATTATATTACATGGCATTATGTGACATTATTGTGTGTTGTGCTTGTGTGCTTGTTAAGCTTGATTAGTGGTTCCATGATATATATCATGTAGTTTATGCCATAGTCTACTTCAAAAATAGTTATTTTACTATATGTTTCATTCGTAAATATATCTACATATGACATTTGTATGCTTCACATTAAATATTTTAGATACATGCTTCAATGATAATTACATTATCATGATGAAATATTTTCCATATGATGACATAATTATTAAAATATTAGATCTTTATCAAATGATGCATTTAAATCTTATTTTAAGATGAATGAATTCCAAGATACATCCCTCATTTCAAAAGGAGGGGCAATCATAATGGGCTTATCTTAGAGATCAAATTTTTTTTGAGTAGATTAAAATTAGATTTTGGATAGGGTATAGGTTTAAAGAATACAGAGTACATGTTTTCAAAATAATTATAGTACTATAAAATCAAGTTCTATAATAGGGTACAAATTTTCAAAGATTCAAAGTGATTTAAAAATCAAACATATGACATACACTGACACATTCATAATATTATGGGGGCATATGCCATTCATATGCACTCACTTCTCAAATAATCAAAGCATATAATTATACACACTTTAAGGCATATGCATGAGCATATGCAAAAAAGTTACAAGATCAAAGTTACAGTTTGTAAATGCAAATATCATTGATCATATAGATGCATAACATTCTATATCATTAACACACATTTATGGGGGAATAATACTCATGTTTTTTCAAAATTCAAAAATTAATTTTCAAAGTGGAAAACATTCAAAAGTTTCAAAGTTTTAAAAAGGATGATACTTGTTCATGCACATTTTCAAAGTTTTAAAAATGATGATACTTGTTCATTCACATTTTAAGAGTTCAAAGTTACAATTCAAAGGCAAAGTATTTATTCATTTCAAATCACATTCTATGATCAATGTGGTCATGATTGGATAATGAATATTATTCAATCTCTCTTGATCATGAAAAATATAATCTAGATACGTTTATAGTGGTTTGATTTGAATCTATGCAAATAATATACATTGGGGTAAAATGACACTCAATGACCTTGGAATTACTTTTAGGGAAACCATTATGTCATTCCTTATTCTACTATAGGTGATGTATGTTTGATCCTAGTGATACTCAACAACATTGGATTCAATCTAGTAAAATTATCATGATTCCAAAATTTTGGATTGGTACATTGGGTTTTGTTACCCATTCATGAGAGTTAGAATAATGCATATTTTCATCTCAAGAGCTTTATTAATTATTTAAAATTGGAACTTGATCATTCTCAATTTTCCATTGCTTCAAATTCTCTAAGTGACAATTATCCATCATCATTTATAGGTTATATGGAAATTTTGTTTCACCTATGTATATTATGTACTCCTTCCTTGCTCTATTTTTGAATTTTGAATTTTTCAAAGTTCAAGATTTTTCAAATTTCAAATGAAAAAAATAACTAATTCATGAATGTTTGTAGTATTTTTTAAATTTGACTGCCCTACATCAAATCATCTGCTCAATGATAAAGTGTGTTGTATACGCTCAAGTTTAAATTATTTCTCCTTTACTATAGAAATGTCATTACTAGAATAGAGTGGGGCCAAATGTCAATTTTTTTTTTAGTCATAGGTGATTGACATGCCAATTATTGACACATATTAAACAACATGACTTATGCATAAATACGTGACTCTTATTTGTCATTCATGTAGATACCCATATTTGGTACAAGCTTCTTTTACAATGTCTTTTTACTTAGTTTCAAATATATAACCATTTTGTTGGAATATTAAATAGTTAGTGGCGTGATCTTGCATGATCCCATTGGGTTCTATGGCCTTTTATTGATTTATCAAGTATTTTTTCGATTTAGTTTCATTGTATTATGATTTTTCCATCTTATTGTGAGGATCCCTAAGTTTATGATGTATGTTATGTATTTTGAGATCTTAAATTCTATTGTTCACCTCAAGACACTTGCGTTGATGCAAGTGTCCAATGGAAAATGAAAGTGTCATGGCTTATCTTTTTATCCATTTCTATACTTTTCACCCTATGACCATTTGTGAGATTCCATGTGTTTATTCTATTTTCAACTTTTGTGTGCCACTATGTATTAATTTAAATTCAAAAGGTTCCATATATATAAAAAACTATGGCATAGTATTAAATCACCAAGTAATCTTCTCAATTAGCATATACATTGTTCGATCAAAATCTATTGACTACACCTTATACTAAATTGTATATTGTCAAAGTCTAAAACATTACAAAAAGTTAAATTACACTTGTATTGCTTGTACCTAGGGTTGTAATAGGATAAATAACATATAGTTTCAAAATAACCAATACACACATACATTATATGGAGAAATACATGTGAGTCTGAGGCCCTCTTCAGAGTATATGATTATGTAGGAAACACTCAACAAAAATAGGGTTGTTAGGGTTAGCTTGACTCGTGCTAACCCATTTTTTTGGGTAATAGGTGGTCATAGATAAATAAGATAGGGTTTTCATTATTGACCATATTTCACACATGATCTAATAATTATTTAGGGGTAAAATATGAATACAAGTTTTAGCACATCTTAAATAAAAGACACAATCAACTACAATATATATTTAAATCTAGACACTTCCATTGAGATTAGGACACCTATGTTGATGCAAGTGTCCCATGGTTGATCTAAGTGTCCAAGAAATAAAAAATAATAGAAATATGGAATAAATAGAACACATAGTTGGATTGTGGCACTGAGATGAACCTAAATCACCCTAATAACCTAAAACAACACAAAAAATTAGATATGCTCTTTTTAACCCTTGATTGTATAGTTCTTGAGGTATTTATTGCACATTATTGAGTATGTTAAATTCTAATATACTATCATTTATTACCTAGACTTGAATATTATATTGATGCATTTTAACTAAATTATTTCTATAACTTGTTAATGTGAAATACCCATTAAGGATAAAACATTCTAGTGAGCCTAACCTCTAAGTTAAATTAAACCAAAACCTAGCATACTTCAGGGTTTTTATCCTTTTACAAACTTTTCAAATTTTTATATTTATTTTTTTAGATCTGATTTTCCTTTTACATGCATAGTGTGAGTGATGCTTATTCTCTTTTTTTTGTAGGCTTTGTATTTTTTCTCTTGGGCATTTCTAAGTTTACAACTCTTAAAATGCATACTCGAGTTGGAAAACCTAAGAAGCATAATCCTTTATATTTTTTTATTAGTCTTCTTAATGATCAATACATTTATTATGAGGATATTAGGGCTCAATAATAATTTAATATGTTTTATTCATTTGTAACCACTTTGTACAACTACAATAATGAAAATAATAATAATGGAAATGAAAATATTGATGAATATGGTGAAAATGATAGCATGATTTCTTATTCTCCTTGTGATTATGATTATGATTCAATACATTTTGAAGAGGATCATGAAGTGCCTAGTTCTCATATTTCTTCTATTGTGGACCTTGTTTAAAAGTACTAAATCATCTCAAGACTTTACTAGGACTCAGTAAGAAAACATCCAATATAATTGAGTAGTCTGGCAATAGAAAACATTCTAAACCTCCTAAACCTTCTAAATATCCTATCTATCTAAAATAAAAACAAAGATTATGTTTTCATTATGGACTTACAGAGAGATAATTAATTTAATATGTTCATATTGCTAGAAGAGCCAATGAAGCCATGGGTTAGGTCCTATTAAAATTAATTTAAATTCATTTGGATAACATTATTTTTTATTTGGGGGTATGGTACTTACCATTCCTAGATCTAGACAATTAGTCAACCATAGACATATCCTAGTCAATGATCATATATTAGATAGACCGAGTTACCATTGTTTGAATATAATGATAAGGTACTTGAATAAACATCAAGTGTAACATTAGTTAGTGCATTTCATAACATTCAATGTTATAAAATGAACATACATGAAAATATTATTCCAAATATTGAAAATAATAATCTTTCATGCATAGAGCATCCTACATATGAACCAATAATTTAATGTACATCTTATTTAATCAATGATGAAATTTTTAAAAATAATGAATGTTTACCTTATTTGATTATTTTTTAAAATTTTACTTAGGTTTAAGCTTATATTCCTTCTTTAGTTCTTGCAAATTCAAGTAGTGAAAATAATTCTCTATCTCTAGATCTCAATGATACAAATACATGTGATACTTCTCTCCCCATCCTTTTAGGTTGGAAAAATAAAAATTATAATACTATTCAAAATAGTGTAGATGAATGTTCTTATACCTTCTTCCAATTCAAGATAAAGAAAAAAAAACATCTCTTCCAAAGGTTTTCTAATGAAATAATTCCCTAATCCAAGTAACAATAATGAAACTCAAGATTCAAATGCTAGTTATGATAATGTTTATGGTCATGATGTGTCTAGATTAGAAAGTGATATTTCCTCTTCTATCCATTTATATTTTGAATTAAAAAATGAAATTGAAACTAGTATTTTTCCTTCTTATGATCATGTTTCAAAAAAAATAGAGAATATTCCTCTTTCTCCCTTTTTACATTTTCTGCTCAAAATCATGTTCCAATGCTAGATGAAAATAATGGTAGTACATATTATATCCTCTTACATGTAATGAAAATTACAGCACTCAATCTCTTTCAAATTATAGTTGTAACAACCTTCATGACATCCAAAATGATATAATAACCTCTATTGAATCATCATGTAAAATGGATGCTCCTTTACCCAATACTTTTCAACCATGTCATAATCCAAATTTAGAATGAAATGACAGTGGTGAAGAGGCCACCATTCCTATGTTTCATATAAATGGTAAATTCTAACCTATGAGTACTTATTCAAGCTTTCCAAAATTTTCTATTAGTGACATAACATCAATGATGACTACTATATGAGATATTCAAAAACAAATAATTATTATTAAATCAAAATTACTTTCACATGATGTTACTCTTAAATATAATATCATAGAAGATTAACCCATTACATGGGATGTTTTTTAACATCCTTATATTACCACTTTTTGTATGTTACCTTCATTTGATGGTATAGGAGACCCTGCAAATCACTTTAAATAATATGTACACTCTTTTTACCATTGGGATAAAGATGGATGCTTATTATTAAAATCCTTCCATAATTTTATGAGATATTAAAAAACAAATGATTATTCTTAAATCAAAAGTACTTTCACATGATGTTACTCTTAATGATAATATCATAGAATATCAACCCCTTACATGGGATGTTTTTTAACATCCTTATATTACCAGTTTTTGTATGCCTATATTACCTTAATTGATCGTACATGAGACCCTACAAATCACTTGAAACAATATGTACACTCCTTTTACCATTAGGCTAAAGATGGATGCTTATTATTAAAATCCTTCCATATAAGATTAACATGAGAGGCTATTGATTAGTTCTATATCATCCCAAATGGGTCATTGCCAAATTTCAAGAAACTTCAAGACATATTTTAAAATCATTTCCATAAGCATAAATTACCAAATTTTCCATTGGAAAATTTTCAAGGATTAACACAAAATAATAATACATCTATTTGAGATTATTCTATCAGATTTAAGGATGTCTTATATTCCTTGAACTATACATCTTCAGATTTGGAAGTGAAATTTATATTTAGTTGGGGCCTTATTTATTAATTAATGGAAAGAGCATTGCACATGACCTTTAATTCATTTGATATATTATACATGGATTTTCATAAATATGTATGTGCACTAAAAAAATACCAATACCGATTCACCTACATGTTCACCAAAAGGTAAACATGTTACAAACAATTCCTAGAAAGTGAAGAAATAAAATAATCAGTTTCATTAGCCACCTCAAATGCCTTCTTATAAATCAACAATTCACACCAAGCAATAATCCGTAAAGGTTTTACACAGAGGAAAATAATCCACCTGTACAATATCTCCTACACTAAAAACATATACCTCTACTAAGAGGCAACCACTTCAATTTGATCAACTAAGAGATCAACCACATGCTATATTACATATGCTATTAGATAAGTGGTTGATTACTCTTCCTCCAAATTACTACCATCCACCACACAAATTTGAAAAGGTAAAAAGACAAACCTTTTTCACTTACCATGGTATTAATGGGCATCATGACAATGTTTTTTTTCTCTAAGATATAATATTACACAACTTATAGACAAAGGAGTTATTACATTTTAGAAAGATATAACAAGGTATCTTTCTCTCACTTATTCTAGAGTTCACTCTAAGTGGTCGAGACATCCCATGCCACTCCTACTAAAAAATGTATGGTCTATCATCCCTTGTAGAAGTAAACTATAAGAATTATTTTTCCTAGTAAACCCTCTAAAAAAATTGATCTCTTCCACATTGATCCTACCAAGGAACCATTGGTTGGTTGAGCTATCTCTAGAGGTGAACTTTGGGAAAGAAAATAACCAAATGTTACAAAATCCAATCATACTTTGATACCTATGTTTCCTACACAACAATAATGGGTACCTAAACCAAGTCTGAAGATACAAATGAAATAAATGCACTTGATATTTCTAGAGATGCATTAGATATTGAGTTAGAACAGTAAGAAATCATAATTGACACATGATCTTTATAGTCAAACATTTCTATTCCCAACTAGATTCTATTATGTATGGTGATTGCCTTAGTTAATACTAAATAAAACCAAATGAATAATTACCAATATATTACCACATAAATTAATATTATATTACATATATATCAACATAAAAAGCATTTCAAACAATACAAATAAAGTCCAATCCATTAAAATGAGATAAAAATAATGATATCATCACATATATAAAAGTGACCAAATGTTTATACAATGAAATCAATCATGCATAAGGGGCATATCCCTATGATTATAAGAGTCATCATCACTATCTAGCTTCATCTCCCTCACATATCTCAATGTGGAGGCCCTGATATCTCACTTAAGACCATGAAATCAATATCATTCCTATAATCTCTCCTCCAAGGCTACTAGTTGATGTAATGTATAATCATGATCATGAAAAATAGTGTCATACTAATTGATCAACACCTATATCACATTTGTATAAATCCTCTTAAGATTTGAATACCTATCAAGCTCTACATGTAGCTCATCTTGATTAGTAAATACCATGTGGTATGTTACCACTAAGCTAGGCATATGATCAAATAATAATACATGGGCACCCATAATGTCAACTAATATATCCAAAAACCCCTCACTAGAAATATCCATTAGCACACTATGGGTCAATACATGCACAACATAATATACCATCATGTACCACTCCTAATTGCCTATAATAAATTCAAACAAGTACACATTTGATATATTTATAAAAAAAAATGTACCAAATATCCTTTAAATAAAGTAGGTACAATAATATACTTACATGTGGCTTTGATCACTACCTCATCTAAAGATTGTAGGTCTATGGGAGCTCTTGCACCTCCATCTCCATCCTATCATGTAGGTATTGCACCATGAAGAAAAAATAATGTGCAATAATAGTTGTCAACACACTCTATACCACCACTATGTATATGCATCCTTGCATCCAACATCATCATTGATAGTCAATATAATAACATGATCTATTTCCTTGGTTAGGAATAGTGTTATGTCTATAGTTATGGGGGCAGGCCTATAATTCATACTACAACTAGAACTAACTATCTGATGCCATGGATAAGGATCAAAGGGAACTCCATGTTGAATGCTAAAACTATCTTAGCACTCAATCGTACTAGAACTAATAAAAAATGCTAGAAAGCCAATCAACCAACAAGGTACCAACATATTATTGATTTAACTCATGATGATCCATAATCCACCCAAAAATGTTCATATATGGTTGACAAAATCTCTGCATGGGGGATAGATGATCAAGTATCATGTGATAATCCATAGTCAAAAATACTCTACCTTGAGGTAATACCCATCGAGCAACAAAAATATGTGGATGGGCCCATAGAAGTAAAGGTCCATTAAAGGGTCATACAACTGAAATGTACTCATATTCCCATACATGTAAAAGTGTGGCTATACCCAATCCACCACCCCATGTCTCTAAGTATAATCAATATAAATACCTATATAAGTGGGCCACCATGGTGCACCCCCAAGATTATTTGGCTCCCTATTCCTCAATATTTTGCATGATATGATAGATGCAATAGGATATAGTTACAACATATCCATCCACAGCTGAAAAAGATGCTATAAGATAAAAAAGAACTTCCACAATTATGGCATATTAGAGTTGAAAATATCCTCAAGATGGATCATGCCAAAAGGCTCACCCTCTTATACTTGATGATTTATGAAATATACATGTTATCTCTACATATATCTTATACTTCCATCACCATAGGCCTTGGCCCTTTACCATACAATTGGAAACTATAATATTCAATAAACATCATCTAGTGTAATAGTAATCTCCCATGTTGAGAGATAGAAATTATAAGTATTAACATTACACCTCTTGGATAATGATGTCATAAGATGAACATCATAATGCACCTAACCTAATCAGCTAATGTGACCTAGTTTGACCTACTCAGTAATAACCCAATTTACATCTTCTAATCACAACTCCAACAAGGTAGATAAATGCCTCTTATTCTTAAATTCATGGATATGAACATATTTATAAAAAAATAAATAATTAAAAGTACACATTAATCATCAATTAAATCAAATTTTAGCATGTCAAAAATGTTAAATTTTAAAAAGGATAATTGAGCATTAACATCAAATGCTACCATTTATTTAGTATGGTAGTGTAGGACACTACTATCAAAAAATGGACACTACCATCAAGGGATCTACAGAACAATCCCAAATTCTAATGGTAGTGTTCATTAAGTTTTTAATTTCTAAAAAGGGGCCTAAAAATTAGGAAAATTTTAAATTTTAAAAATATAAAATTGTTCAAAATTTTCCCGTTACCAATGCATCAAGATCCTGACCTCCCAAGGTGGCTCAAAGTAGCTCAAATCTCATCTCATGAACAACTCTTCGATGAGGCATATTCAAAATCACTCTAGAGTAAGAAAATTTCAAAATCTAGAAATAAGAATAAAATATTATTTTTAAAAATTATATATATATATATATATATATATATATAGTTGACATTTTAAATGTAGTATGCACTTGTGAAATATGACTAGTGATACATGGATGACTTTTTATCCAATTCTAAAATCATGAGTTGTGTTTGGATCCTTACACTGAGTACTCTATACTGTATCAATTTCATGAGAACTTTTTACAAATTTAAACATGTCTAATTATTCTCCAGTTCACACCAAGGTTTAAAATCTATGTAAAATGTAATATTATTTATAAAATATACCAAATTACCAATTAAAAATTTAATGAGGCATAATACCGATATAATATGGAATCATATATGCTTGATTCATACACAATATAGTTATTTCATCCTTTTGTGATGAGGTGACTACCATATTTTATTCCTCTCACCTCAAAAGGGAAGGAATAATAGTGGGGAAATGTCATAAAGACATAATGCCACACATACACAATTCATAGAATTCATAAAATATGATACATTTTACAAACTAAAGATATACACTTGGATTATAATCTTATACATATAATAATAAATTTTGAAGATTTGGGATAGAGTTTTGTCGATTTATGACATATATCATATACAATGACAAATTAAAGTTTACATTTTAATAGATGATTCAAATTAACATATATTAAAGGTGCATATGCCATGTAAGTGCATCGAGAATAAAAAATACATATTCAAATTATACATTATTCACAATAGACATGATACGGTACATGAACAAAATTCATTCTTTCTCTCTTTTACAAGATTACTCTGATTTCTTTCTCTAGACTCACCAAATTACATATACAAACTACTTTACCAAAATACACTAATTATTTTAGATTATCAAATTACATACTCAATATATTTACCAAGAAGCATCATTTTTTAACAAGAAACACCATTTTGAGCTTCTGTCCATCTATAGTAGTTGGCTCCCTTAAGTAACATGGTCGAGATTCAATGCCCTTGATGACTTAATATACACTATTTATTTAGGTTGAGTTGGTTATACTACGGACCTTGGATTAATTACCAAGTTTATATTCATATTTAAGTTATACGGTCGAGATTAAATGCCATTAAAAGACTTAACACTATTCTAATTATACTAGTTTTGGCACATGATTACCTCCCAACCCTTAGTTTCAAGATGAATCTCTAGGATGAAACACAACCATTTTTAGGCTCATTATTTTCCTTGGCTAGGAAATGGATGAGACATCAATTCCCCTCTATTTTTCCATCCTCCATGGCATGTAAAACACTCCAAACATGACACTATGAAACATATATAGGTTTATTATTTCCATGTTTTTTTTTTTGGATACTTTGATTATTACTCATTTTAATATTATTTATGATAATTATATTATAATGTGCTTTTGGTTTCAAGATAGTAGATACAGAGTTAGGTTGTAACTATCATGAAGCCACAATGTGTTTCCACACCTAGGTATGAACTTCCTTTAACTCTAGTAATTTGATTTCATGCACTTACTAGATTAATGAGTGGGGGGGGGGATGTAGATACACATATTTGGTAAAAACTTATTTTATAATGTATTTTTTATTAGTTTAGGATATATAACTATTTTTCCAAAATATTGATTACTTAGTGGCATAGTCTTTCATGGGCCTCTTGGGCTCTATGGCCTTTCATTTCTTTGTCTAGTATTTTGTTGTTCTCTGTTCATTGTATTGTGCTTTGGCCATATTATGGGGGGGGATGCATAAGTATTTGATGTTTTTTATGTGTTTTTATCTATTAGACACTACCATTCACCTCAATACACTTGCATTGACATGTATCCAAGGAAAAATGGAAGTGTATTGACTTATCATTTTCTCTATTTTCATACTTTTTGCCTTGTGACTATTTGTGAGAGTTTGTGTGTTTTTTTTATATTATTGAATTTCACATACCAATAGGTCTTAATTTAAATTCAAAATGTTCCAAAAATATACAAAAATAGGGCATAGTATTCAATCACCAAACAATCCTCGCAATTAACATATACATTATTCATTCAAAATATATTGACTACACCTTATATTAAATTGCATATTACTAAAGCAAAGTATTAAAAAAGGTCAAATTATAGTTTCATTGATTTTACTAATGGTTGAAATAGGATAAAGAGAATATATTTTCACTATTACCATTACACACACGCATGCACACGCACACACACGCACACACACACACACACACACACACACACACACACACACACACACACACACACACACACACACACACACACACACACACACAATATGGATAACTACATGTGACTTTGAGGCCCCCCTTAAATTATATGGCTATGTAGGGTGCACTTAACAACAATAGGGTTGTTAGGGTTAGTTGTATTTGTGTGCTAACCCATTTTATTGAGCCATATGTGGTCAAATAGATAAATTATAGGATTTTGATTATTGACACTATTATGTGCATGATTCGATCATTATTTGGGGATATAACAAGAATATAGATTTTAGTATATCTTGGGGTAAATACATAGTTAGTTACAGTACATATTCAGATCTAGACACTTCCTATTGATATGAGGACACATTCATTGATGCAAGTGTCCCAAGGCTAATGTAAGTATCTTAATAATAAAAAATAGTTGAAATATTTAATAAATAGAGCATAGAGTTGGCTTATGCCACTAATATAAACTTGAATCACCCTAACAATACAGAATAATACAAAAAATAAGCTATGATCTTTCAAACCCTTGATTGTATAGTTCTTGTTGTATTTATTTCACATGCTTTAATATTTTAAATTTCAATAAAATATATTCTATTACCTAAATTTTAATATTACATTCATACATTCAAATGAAAAAACTTACTACTTCATGTGTTGTTATAAGGTTTGCTAAATTTGACTACCCTACACAATTGAAGCATCTGCTCAAATAAAAAGTGTGTTTTACACACTTAGGTTTATATGATTTATCATTTACTTTATAAATTTAATTAATATAATAAAGTGGGGATAAATGTATCCAAAAAAAATCTAGCCACAAGTACTTGATGATGCTAATTATTGACACAACTTAAACAACATGACTTACATAAAAATACATGACTCGTATTTATCATTACTCTAATTATTTTATCTATATGTGGGATTGTGTTTAACCCTAAATTTAGATATGTGTGGTATGTAAGGTTAAGGGGTATTATATTAACTTTTACAAAATGATGGTGAACTAACCTAATGAGAAGACCGATTATTAGGAAACTCAAATAAATAATATTCTAAATTTAAAAACCTAAAATTATTAAAAATAGTAAAGTAAATCTCTATATATATATATATATTGAAATGAATTACAAACAAATGATAATTATATAGTTTGATGAGTACATGTAGGTCTGATATAGAACATGATATGAGTGGACTAGCAAGGGATCTTTAAATAATCATCAAATTTTGGGAATATTCTTTATGTGGCTTCAGACATTTACATTGGATTTGGACAGTTGCATCGACATAGGTGTATGAATTTAATGTAGGTGTCCTATAATAAATAATGAATATATCTCGATGTGATCAACTATATATTTTAGGGTTTATGTCACCTTTCTTATGATATATTTAGATCATGCACACAACCTGTCATTTATTGTCAAATGATTAAAACCCTATGTCTTCACCCTTAGAGTGACTATGGGAAAAATGGGTTCATGGGTGTCAATTTTCCCTAGGGACCCCTATATTAATTAGTGATACTTACATGTAAAATATTCTAAAGAGGTCCTTAGACTTATATAGTTCTCCCTTATGTTGTAGCTTGTGTGTGCATAAGGATGTAATTTTTGATAAGCAAAGACATGAAGTGACCTACCTTATAACTTGGTAAATATGGCTCATGGGATGATCTTTGAATCCTTCATACCTATGGAAATACTTATCCTATGATTGATATAGAAATAAGGATGAATAGGGAATTTTTTTCCCCTTTAATACTTTATTGAGTTATTGGTATATAGCCTTGTGAGTTATATGCGATTTCCTAGTGATTACTAGGTGAGTAATGAATTATGGTATATATTATATACATACCAATCCTTTTTATAATTATCTAGAATTAAATCACATAGGTTGAGCTTTAGGATATGTTTCATTTTAAAATTGGATGAATTTTAGGCACTATACACTTGTAGAAAAGTTGACACTTACATCGATGCAAGTGTTTGTTTGAGACATAAGTGTCTAGGAAGATAGAAAAAAGGTACAAGTATAAAAATATTAATGAAGGATAATAATTAGGTTTAGATAAATTTTACATGGTATATAAGGCCTGATCATCAGAATAATAATGGTCAGACTAAAATATAAGTAATTAGGCATAAAGAGATAGTGAATGTGATCCTTTTGATAATGAACATGTATATAACTAAAAGGTATAAAAATGATAGGTATTTTACAACTATACAATCTAAGGTACTAGATAAATAAAAATTTAATATCTACATTTGCCCATCCTTTAATATAATAATGAAATTATTAGTTTAAAGGAAGTAAATGCATACCTAGGTATGTATAACTCACCTTGTCTTTGCGTGAGCCAAACTTGAGTGCTTTGTTGGTGACTGACCTGAAACCAAGAGCATGTTAAAATATGTGACCAATGTATAAAATATAGAATTGAAACAATTTTAAATTAGTAAAAGTAGTAAGAAAAAGGTTAGGAGTATACTTGTGTGTTGATGCAACCATCTTGCCTTTTGGTAATTTGATTTCAAAATATGCCTCATGATGAAGTGTTGAAGATGAGTTTATGAAAATTTTGAACCTTAGAGAACATCTACCCCAAGGTTCAAAATATAGAGGACATCTACCCCAAGGTTGGGGTAGGTGTCATCTTCCTCTAATCTTGATCTGAAAATACACCTCATTATATATAAAGATAGAGAAAGAGAGAAATATTAGGGGACACCTACCCCAACCTTAGTGTAAAGGTGAGTTGCAACATGGCCATTGATTTTATTTCATCTCAATAGTACAACCCAAAAATGTGCATAATATGGTGAGTGTGAATGATTTAATCAAATCGAAACTATAATTTTGGTAAATTTAGATGATTTAATCAAATCTAACTTATAAACTTTGTAAGATTGAACATTTTAATCAAATCAACCTTCCTAAGATGAACCAACTACTATAGTAGATTGGATTGATAACAATCCATAAAAATTCATAATAGTCCATCCTAGGTATAATAACAATCCATAATAGTATTTTAAATATTTAAATTGATTTGATTTTGTAATTGTAGGTGTCATTCACATGGCATATGCACCTCATATATGTCTCAAGCTAAAATATGGGTATAATAATAGTAGCAATGTATAAAATGTTGCCACAAATATGTATCTAGATAATATAGGTTTATAATATGGTGAATTTAAAATTGGCATAGGTGTGGATAACATGTTTCCAAAACATTCCCCCAAAATAATTTATTGAATCTAAGAATTGGTGTAAATGTGAAGAACATGTTTCCATAACATGCCCCCATTATAATTTGGAGAATCTGAGAACTGGTGTATATGTGGAGAAATTGTTTCCATAACATGACCCTAATGTAATATGAATATGTTGAGTATTGAATAAATACAGAAGTCATACCCTTTTGATATGCCCCCACTGAAATCTAAAACTATAAAAATTTAGAAACCATGCCTCTATGACATGCACCCCCCTCCCCTCCCCATTTTGAGGTGAGGAGAGGTAGAATCTGGTAGTTACCTTACCTCAAAAGGATAATATAATTTTATAAGCTATGTATAGATCATGTAGCTTATAAGATTAGTATGTATATATAAATATAACAATGAGGTACATTATATGTGATCACATCAAGTCCTAAGAAACATGATATAAATCATGTAAAGAGCAACAATACAAGCTCAACAAGCAATCAAGCACACAAAAAAGAGAAATCAAAATAAAATCAATAGGATAATGGTCCAAGGAGACCTCATACAAGGGGCATGTTAAAATTCCACACAATCAAAGGGACATGACTTAGTCAAATATCCATAAATCATATAATGACATATTTAAATGTCCACATATAATATAGAGTGACATATTCAAATGCATAAATAGGAAAGTAAAGGTAATGGGCCACAATAAATGAAGCATATTCAAATGATCAAAGATGTAATACAATACAATAAAATAGCAAGCAAGGAACACACTCAAGAAAGTACAAAAATAAAAAATTAGGGAAAATATAAGAAACCAACATGAACTAACATACTAGTTCTTACAAATATGTTTAAGGTAATCAATGTTAAGTACATAGCATATCAAGTACAATGTAAAATGTATAAACATGGATATAGGCTTGTGTAAGCATATAATCTCAATCATGATAATGGAAAGTGATCATATAATAATATAACTTGGGTGTATCGTGATCAAAGAAGCATATGCCCACATCATATTTAGGATGTGAGTAGAGGGAAATACCAACATATGTATGTGTATATATCATGTATATGGGTATGTATGTATCACACTTAAATAAAATGTGAAACAAATGTATGTATATGGGAAAGAATGATATGATATCTATTAACATGGAGCAAACAACATTTGTATACTAAATAGTAAAACTAGAAGCATGTTTTTTTTGTATTTTTGAATTATTTAAATGTTTTTAGACTATTTGATTTTTTGTATTATTTTGAGAATGGAAAGTCTAACCAATTATCCCATCGAAGAGATGCTCATCTAGAAGTGATATGAAAATTGGATATGGTATATGAAACTGGTGGTATTACTGAGGATCATATATAGGTGTAATATATGACATTTTAGGCTATGTAATGCTCTATGTATGTGTCATAAGACTTTGTGGCATCAAAGATGTAATAGGAGTAGGGGTTTATTTGAAGTATAAATAATAGGAATATGTTTAGGTGATCTAGATAACTAAGTATGTTGTATAGTAGTAGATGAGGATTTTATGGAGTCCATTGTGTATCTTTAATGTAATTATCTCTTGAGTATGGGAAGACTAGGAAATGGAATTTTCTATTGTTTAGCCTTTCATGGAGGATTAACCTTATTAGGTTTGATTAAATCTATATTATAATAAACTTATATTTTTCAAGTGTATTTTCATATAGAATTAAAAGAACTATGGCCAATCTGTTGGTATGAATGTTTATAATACACCAATGCATTATGAAAGGTACTGTGTAGAGTTTATGTATCCAAGGTCATCTGAATAATATATCAAAAACTCCTATGTATGGTATAATTGAGAAAGTAGTGACCACATTTACTAGGTCAACCTATAAGGTTAAGTCAATCTCACTAATAACATATTGTGAGGTCTTATATAATGCTTTGACCACTTTGGCCAAAGGGTGAGAATCATAATGTCTATATACCATATGTACAAGTAATATCATGGTGCAAAATTTTTATCTATCACAATTATCAATTATAACACTATAAATAGGTTGGTGATCAAGATATGCATGAATAAATAATGAATGAAGATATGAGTCATCATCCACAATTTAACTATCATAGAAATTAGTACATGGTCTCTAAACCATAGTAGGTATATGCTAGGTATAAGTACCAATAATCCCATCTAATAGGTGCCCATAATGTAGTGGAATAGGATGTGAATTATATGCCATTTACACTAGTGGGTTCTTATGAGAATGATCTTGTAATGGATCACTAAAACAATTTTTTTTTCTAAAGGTCACTAGGTTGTGACCCTAAATCTTTGTGAGGATTATCAAATTTACACTATTGGTTATTGAGAAGGTATTGAATCTTATGTTTTAAGATATAAAATCAGTTAGTAGAATGCCTAGGGCCCTAGTGATAGTCATAATAAACATTAACATCATATTCATGAGGTAGAAGTATACTCATAGAGACCTCTATAGGGGGAGAGAGATATGATATGACAATTTACAAGCTTATTATGTAGAGAAGCTAGAGACTTGAGTAATCATGTAAACTATCTCCTTGGTGAATTGGATAAGACAATTCGATTAGGTTGTTTTAACACTACATTAAAAATTCTATTTGTTTCATTTTTAGGTTCTATGGGTTATACCACTTTAAGCTTGGTTTGATATGAAACTTGGTATTGGATGTAGTCGATGTGTTTTCTACATACTTAAACTCTTTATTTACCATTTAGTTTGTCATTTTGTCCAACATTATATTGTACCCAAAGACATACTTATTGATAGGTTCATTAGTTCCTTGTTTGATTTTTGTAATTTGGGCATATGATACCTTTTTAGTAATGTTAATAGAGAAGTGTGCCAAAAATTGATCTATAAGAGGTTAAATGTTTTTACTAATTGGATTGTTAAATCATAGAACCCCCTTAGAGCATAGTCCTTGAGGCTCCTTGGAAATAGTTTAGTCAAAATTTTATTATTGGAGGCATAATAAAAGCATGCCATATATAAAAATTGATGATGCTATTCAAGATCAAATTTTACCTTATAAAATTGAACTTAGGTGAAACAAAACTAGTTGTTAAGGGGTGTAAATAAATCTCAAGTGAAAAAGTGTTATAGAACACCTCTTGTGAATCAATAACATAATGTGAATTCATATAAATTTTCTCAATATTTGTAACCTTAGATTGTAATTTTTTTATATTTTAGACAAGATATTAAACATTTTGATCACTAAGGTTTAAATTTTGTGAAGTCACCAAATGAGGTGTACCCATGGTTTGAGGTTATATAGGGATTAAGACTAGTAATTAGGTTGAAGTGCTAATGGTTCCAATATAAGATGTAGCAATATTAGGATTTGATTTAGGGAATAATGGTGTAAACACATAACCTATGCCCCCATTATATGTATGAATTGATGATGTGCTCAAGGTAAGGGTTATTAGTATGGAATAAGTTGCAATACCAGCTAAGGATTCACCATCACTAAGGGAGGATAACTTAGACTTGACATGTTTACTGATTTCATCTCTTATAACATACAAAAATTCATCCATTAAGTCCTTGTTATTGAGATGAGTGATAAATACTTATTTATTAGGTTCACCAAAATTTTAACACTAAATTTAGATATGCATGGTATCTAGGGTTAAGGGGCATTAGATTAGATTTTACACAAGGATGGTGAATAACCTAATGAGTAGGCCAATTAATAGAAAAATTAGATAAATAATAGTCTAAATTTATAAATTGAGATTGCTAAAAATAATAAAGTACAACCATTGATAGAAATTTTAGTTAATTGGAAATAAATGATACTTAACTAGTTTATTGCATGCATATAAGTCTAATCTAGAATAGGTTGGAAGTAGACTGGAAGGTGAACCTAGAACAATCATTAAATTTTAGGAATATTATTTTTATGGTCTTAGATGTTAATGTATATCTAAATAGTTGCACTGATGCAAGTTTCAACCTTTTATGTAAGTGTCATATATAAAATATTGATTGGATCTGGATATGACCAATTAGAGATTTTTGGCTTTTCTATCCCCTTTATTCTTATATCTTCATATCATATGCATAGGTTATAAATATTTTTAAAATTATCAAACCCTAGCTCTTCACCCTTAGAGTGATTGTGGAAAAAATGGATTAGCAGGATCATGGTGTCAAGCTGCCCTAATGACCCCTCTATAAATGGGCACTACCTACATAGCCAATACTTTGAAGAGGCCCTCAGGCTTATGTATTTATCCCCTATGCATTGGATTATGTGTGTATAATTATGTAATGTGTGATAATAAAATACATGTAGTGACCTATATTGTAACATAGTAGCTATAACTTATGGGTTTCTCCTTAAATAAGTTAGACCTATGAAAATACTGCTCCTATGACTAATATATAAATAGGGATGAATAGTGTAGGTTTTCTCACTTTAATGCTTGATTGAGTGCTATATGAACTGAATTTAGATATGCAAATAAATTAAACTAATCCTAATCTGAAATAAAATTCAACTATGTTAGAACATCAAATAAAGAAAACAATAATAAAAACTTCACATTTTGAATACAAGATTTCTCCATTGTGATGCATATCTGATTTGCTCTTTCAAGTATGTGGTGCTCACTCCTCCAATGCAAAGAGAGAACATGTAGAATTTTGGTGAAAAAGGAAGGATTTGATTTACTTTATTCTCTTGTGTTCAATATTTATAGATGATTGTGATTTCAAAGAATCTTGTGATTTCAAAAGATATGATTATGATTGTGATGATTGAAAATGGAGATTTGCAAGCTTATTTATAGATACTTAGAAAATATCCAATAGTGGAGGATCATTTAGAATTTTTCAATACTCCAAATGATTAATGGTGGCTAATGAGTCCTCACCCATGAGGATGGATACATTTTCAACTTGGTTGAGAAAAGAGTGGGTTGATTAGCTGACTCAACAAGACTAAGTCAATTTCCTTGACAACTCAGAGGATGATTCATAAGAGGTGGATAAATTTTTGGATTTGGTTGGGATGAGGGAGAAAAAGGTCGGAGATGGTTTGAATATGTGTAAAATTTGGATTTTATTATTAAAATAAGGATGTAGGGGTGCACAATTGACTTATTTAATATGTTAAATTATTTAATTATTTGAATTTGGGAGGAAATGTGATTTATTAATTTAAGAAGAATTATTAATAGATTTAGGTGCATTTTGACAATAAATTAAATTTAAATGTCTACATTTTCCCCTCTTTGAAATAGTGTTGTGAAGCAATTCTATTTCAAAGAATAGTAGAAGTATAGTGTTGATGATATAAAAGGAAAAATTACTCCAAATGAATGAAAATGAGTGTGATGATGCCCCCTTGAGGGTTTGTGTGATAACATAGACAAACACTCAAAATTGATGAAAAGAGGAAATGGTTAACATGATGTGGAAGAACAATAAATTTATTTATGTTTGAATTGATGTCAAATTTTCAAGATGTTGGTTGCATAAAAAGGTTGCCCCTAGTTAATTAAACTAAAGTAAGGATTTGAAAAACAATAGTTTAACCATTCAGAGATTGCATGCTTACTTTTGTTGCTAATGATGTAGTGTTCAATTGAGTAGGTGTGGGAATGATATATCCTTGTAATAATAAACTATGGATCTATAAATAGAAAAAAGATATTGAGTTTGCAAATGTTTTTGTTGATTTTACACTGAGAGATTGATTGCAATATTTTGAATACAAATTTGGAATAAATTGATTTAATATCAATGGAAATTTAAAAAAATGGATTAAGAATGATTTGAATGAGGGATGGAAATGAGAAAATTGTCATCAATAATATAGATACTTGCCTCAATACTAATGTTTAAAAAATTGTAGAGGGTACATGTAAAAATATTTACCCCTTGCTTTTAAATGCTATAGAATATATTGGAAGAGGTACATTTATCACTTTATATACTTCACATTTGGATTATGCTCAGACTCAAGGGTTTCAAAAGTAGATGTGGGAATGATATATCCCAATGATGGTAAGCCATACGTCATAAAATGAAAAAGATAGATTGTCCAATTTGTGATAAAGATTTACACAATTGATATTTGCAAAAATTGATAAGGAGATATAGAAAATTTATTAAATAATAGTAGAAAAAATTAGATGAAATGGCTTAGATGGATGATGGTTTCCGAATTGACCCTAGAGACCCCATGTCTCTAAGCATTTTCTACATAATCCATCATGGACAAAGTCTGAGTGGGGATATTAGGCATATATAGTTCTCCTAATATAGGAAGAGAAGTGATGATGTAATTTAATATTGACTCATGGATGATATTAATATACTTAAGTTAATTATTGCAAATTATTATTGGATGATGGAGAAAGGATGGATAATGTGATTTTGTCGGTCTCAATCGACAAGTGCTAGAGATTGAACAAAAAGATTAGGAAATCATTGTGGATGATTTATATGCAATCATTAACAAATAAATGAGTGACTATATGGATTAATGATGAGGGATTAAATGATTTAAAAACATTGATGAGATAAGGATGGATGAAAGAGAGAGATGACATAAAGATGCTTTAGCTTAGAATGTGAGATGGTTTGATAGCTGCTTTGTGTTTATTTCATTCATTGCATGGAATTTATAACAATAATTCCAATTGAGTAAGAGTTGAGTAACTTGAGTTTTGATATTGTACATGACAATATGCACCAATGGTATAGAAAAACCATTATGACTATCATGTGATAGACGTAAGGACTAATATATTCACAAGGACAAAACTTAGTGTATCATGATATGGAAGATCATAATAACACCATTAGTAATGTGTATAGTAATCTATACACAAGAAAAAACAATAATATAAGATAAAAAAAGATGTTTATAATAATGAAAATGATATAAGCAAGATAAACATGAAAGTAAGTAAACACTACAAAATCAAGTAAACACCCATGATGTAAAAGATAGTAAATGACTATACAAAATAAGTAAGCAACTAAATTTACAAATCAAGTAAGCAAATAGCTTTTTTGGATGTCCTTGGCTAGAGTAAAACCTATTGGCATATGCAATTTTTAATAATGTTGAATTGTTGGATGAGTATATGTATAAGGGATGACTAGGGTACGTAACTAAGAACAAGGGATTTTTGATTTTTTTTGTATTTTGATTAGATTATCTAATGTTTTAGTTTTTGTTGGAGTTTACAGGTGTATATACAAGGAATACCGACATAGGGAAAACCATATTCTTCTTCGAAGAGTGAGTGGTAGGGGATGGAAGGAATACATTATATATGGAGTATGGTTGAATATGAATGGATTGTAATTAAGATGATAACTCTAGGGAACATGTGACGTAAGAACCAGTTGTCTAGTAATCAAAATAGCATTGCAAGGATACACCAAGATGTTTCTAAGAACATGTATTTAGACATTTCCACTTCATTATCAAGGTCAAAATGAGAAGAAGGATGGTTTTATGATGGCAAGGATTGGATGGATTTCAATGTGTTTGGGGTTAAATGGATAAGGATGGGTTTGGATAGATGAGGGTAGTCAAGAATGGTGTATGATATATGAGGATGAGTAAGTATGCGTTAGGATAACTTAGGATAAGTAAGGATCATTTAGGGTAAGTGTATGATAGTAAAATATGGGATTAAAAAAGTTATACGATGGGTAAAGATGGAGGGATGATTTAGAATGCATAGGATTGAAATGGAATGAGCTTGTCCCTAAGTGTAGGGTATTTGTAGACAACTAATTATTCTATGCATGAAATCAAAAATTAGTTTTCATCATGGTACTTGACCAATGCACCATAAAAATGGTTTTCACATTTGAAAATTTTTATTTCTCTTTCTCAATATGATTTTTTAATTTATTTTTTGCTTTTTCTTCTTCTTTTTTTATTTTTGGCATCTCAATTATAAAAGCATTTGAGATGCATGATGCTTACCACTATTGCTCTTTTAGATATGCACTCTAGAGATGTCTTCAGTAACTTCATTGATTTCTGAGTTGGGTTCTTCCAAATTTACTAGGATATAGTCATATCCCCTATGATAAAGGGTGTTACAAGAAAGGTTAAAGTGGAAAGTATGTTTGATGATCGATGTGTGTTGAGTGCATGAAGGATTTAGAGTGATGGAATTATATTGGGGATGAGTATATGGGTCATGATTTAAAGGGTAAATGAGACCAAAAATATTACGTTCAATAATACTAGGAGTAACTGCAAGTTGAATGATTTAAGAATTTAATGCTTTTTCAATGATGTTTTCAATTTGTGATGGGGATCCCTCTTGAAACTATGCTAATACAGAGGATATATTAATTATATCATCTATTGGTGCCATAGAAAGGTTTTCACCAAAGGATTCTTCTTGATTATTTTTATTAGGATTTAGATTTGGATTGTCCAATAACACCTCAAATAGGTTTTCACTAAGGGACTCATATTTTTGATTTTCTATATTTAGATTTTTATTTTGACTAAAATTTGTATTTTGATCATCCAATAATGCTTCAAAGAGGTTTTCACTATGGGGTGTGGATTTTAGATTTAGATTTTAAGATTCATTTTGATTGAGGTATACTTATTCCTTAGAATATGCTGCTGATTCTTGATGCTCTTTTGTCAAGAGACCAGCTAGGAAGTTTACAGTTATTTTATTATAATAGAAGGAAGTTAACTGTAAGTAAGATCATTAGTCCCAATCATAAGGTTCAGGATACTAGATTGCAAGATTGAAGGCAGGATTGGTGAGGTTTATGAAGGGAGTGATGCTATCATAGTCCTCATAAAGACTATAAATGGATCCTATTTTCATTATGGATGAAGTTTCCTTATAAACCACAAAAGTATCACTAACATCTTCACATTGAATTTCAAATGATTTGTAGCTGATGCTATGGGGTCTAACATTTAATTTGAAATGGATGAGTTCAATAATTCCTTGCTCAAGGATTATTTTATCTATAATTAACTCTATCATTTGGGGTGAATGTTGTGGGATGATGGGAGATTTAGTAGGTGACGTTAAAGTGTTTGGACAATGGGTGATAGGCTATGTTGGTTGAAAGAGGTTTTATCCAAGATAATATCTTGGTAAAAAATGGTATCTTTGTCAAAAATGGGATCATGATCAAAGATAGGTTTTTGGTTAAAGATTGGCTCTTCAATGAAGATGAGCTCTTCATAAAAAATGTGTGGTAAACCATGGTTGTCAAAGGTAGGTTGATCGACTAGGGATTGGTTGAAAATGGATGTGTTATAAATGGGATCTTGAGAAATAGATGGAAGGTTATGACCTTAACTTAGAAGTGGTGTGGCTTGATTAGGCTCAGAAAAGACATCTTGGCATATCCCCAAGCTATAATTTTTAGACATGGATACACTTAATTCTACCTTGATGTACCCTTTATTAATCAAGTCTTGGATATAATGATTTAGTCTTGTACACAATTCTATAGAATGACCTTGAATTTTTCGATAATCACAATATTCTTGAGGTCTATACCACTCAAGTTTAAGACATTTGGCTTAAAGTATTTGGTATTTATAAATATGACTAAGTTTGTAACAACCAATTTTTAAAAGAATACATCATAAGGTTCCCTTAAAGGAGTAATTTTTTTTATTAATAGGCATGGTAATGTTTTTGATAGGGTGGGAATTTTTAAAATTTGGGGGTGGAGTGATATTAGATGGAAGGTGTGTCATAATTGGATTCCCTTTGTCAGTGTGATAGGGGATGTTAGAATCAAGGCTATAACTAGTGGAGGGGAGACTTGGTTGATTTTGTAAAATAGGCTCACTAGTGATAGGATGATGTTGATGTGGAATATTTTAGTATTCCCTAGTAATAAGAAGGTTTAGATAGATAGCTTGATCTTGGAAGGATGAATTTATTGGTTTTGTGTTGAAGGTGAAAGTATTCAGATTTGGTGGATTTATGAAGGTTGATGGACTTAAATTTGTTGGGTTTGTGAACAAATGTGAATTTGATGTAGTTTGGTTCGAGTTTGGGAATGAGATAGATGTAAAACCAAATGGTTGATTTTGATGAATTTAAAAAGGTTGGTTTTGATGGGTATAAGATTTGAAATAATTTAAATAATTTTGACTATCAAAATTGAAAAATTGATTCAATGTTGTCCCTAAAGTAAAATTTGGATGTTGATCTATAGGTAAACATGAATAAGCATTCAAGTTTGAAATTTATTGGTTGTGGTTTGGGTTGAATTGGTTGGTTGGGAAAATTGAGTGAATATTCAAGTTTGGATTTGATTTATTGATGGATAAGGATGAATACATATTCAAACTTGAATTCAATTTTTTTGGATGATTGATTTGAGTATGTGTTTGAATCAAAACTGGTTGGATAGAATCCTAGGTTAAAACATGGATTATTTGGATTTTAATTTATCAGCGAATTGATCAAGGGATTGTTCCACATAGTCATGTGCCTTGAAATGAGTGATGTTTACTAAGGAAAGACTTGACTCAAAAATGAAAAAGACTTGAAATTAGACTCTAGTAAATCAAAACACCAAAGTGACTAAACTTTTGATTGTTAACTAAATACTTTTGAGCTTTTAGAGAGAAAGTTATGATTTTTAGGATAACATTTAAACTCAAAAAAAATTGTTTAAAAATAAGGATTTTATAACATGTGGTAGACAAAAGGAAATAATAAACAAATTTCTATTCTAAATAATCAATAAAATTTGCACATAAAGGGTGAAAACTAGGATGAAGGGTTGTGAACAACTATTAGGATTTCTACTATCACTTAGTCATCCATGTTCTCAACTATAGCCTAATATTTTAGGGCACTAACCATGAAAGATCCTACCATTCCTATAGCCCACTGAGTTTGGTTTCAAGGATGTGTGGAAAGTTGATTCTTGGTTCTAACCACTAATAAATGCATTGAATTCAAATGATAAAAGGGGTTATCATAGTATTAAGGTTTAAAAAAGATTATCTAGGGGGAAAAAATGATGGAATAAATTGATAAAGTAAATGCACACTATTGGGTCTTATCCAAAAGTGCCCAACATAGCCATAGAGGTCTTACTGTGTTGACAATCAATGATATCAAATTTCAAGTTAGCTACTGAAATCCTAGGCATTAGAGCCTAAAATCCCCTCATGTCACAGTGCGCTTAAAATACACAACCACTTAGGTAATTGAAATAGCTAGGTCTCAATTTATATACCTCACTGGTAAATGAGGTGTGGCCTATTATGTGGTGGTGAAATCTATGATCAATAGAGCCCTTAAGAAAATAAAAATAAAAGTAGATACTCATTTCTAATTTTTAAATTTCATCGCCAATGTAATGTCGAGGAAAGACCATATGTGGATATTACTTGGATAACATAAATAATTGTGAAAATGTTTTTGATTTCTATGTATTATTACCAATATAATGCCAAGGAAAGAGCATATATTAATTTAACAATCAAAAATAAAAATACTAAACTAAAGGTGATGTAATTATTAATAAATTTGAAAAATAAAAGCAAAAAAGCTAGCAACAAGAAAAATTGATTTTTATTGATTATTTTTGATAATCTTCTTTAGCAAGCATTCTACAAATAAGTTGTTAGAATGTTTGATTTGGCTATAAATGAGATAAATTACAATGAAACAAGTGAAAAACCATGAAAAAAAAAAACTAGTCTCTATTATAAAAATGCTTTTACACAGTCAAGTTAGAAAAGCAAAATTGAAATAAGATAACGCAAAAAAAAAAAAAAACAAAAAGCAGAAAATAAAAAATAAAATGACTCATGCTTACAAGATGATTTCATTGAATAGATCAATGATTTCACTATGAGAAATGATGAATTCACTACACATAAGAATGCCTTTGCTGTGGGAAAAGATAAATTTGTTGTGCACAAACATGATTTCACTGCAAAAATTGATGATTTTGCTAAAAAAAAGAGCGATTTCACTGAAAGGTAGAACAGTTTCATTATTTTAGGAATAAAACACTATTAATACTAAAAAAAATATTGTTTTCAAATGAAAATGTTGTTAACCTGTAAATAGAACAAAAAACATAGAAACGTAGAATAAAAGGATAGTTTTGCTGTTAAGTTCTATAATTTCATTGTTAAATCCCCTGAATTTATTGTTACATAAATAAATGTACTCAACCAAACAAAAAATAATTAAAAATAACTTTTATATCATACCAACACTAAAATAATCAATATTAAATGCAAAATGCAAACATAAACAATAAAAACTAAAAGAAAAATGTTATCTAAGTGTAATAGATGATGATAAAAAGATTAAAAAAGACGTGGGAGAGATCCCACCGGGCATGCCAGAAATATATGAACTAAATTTAGATATGAAAATAAAATAAGCTAATCCTAATCTAAGCTAAAATTAAACTATGCTAGAGCAACAAATAAATAAAACAATAATAAAAACTTCACACTTTGGATATAAGATTTCTCCATCGTAATGTATATTTGATTTACTCTTTCAAGTATGTGGTGCTCACTCCTCCAATGAAAAGAGAGAATGAGAAAAATTGGTGTAAAAGGAAGACTTTGATTCACTTTGATCACTTGTGTGCAAGAGCTTTAGATGATTATGATTTCAAAATATCTTATGATTTCAACAGATATGATTGTGATGCTTGAAAATGGATATTTTCAAGATTGTTTATAGATACTTAGAAAAGGATCCAATGGTAGATGATTATTTAGATGTTTTCAATGCTCTTAATTATTAATAATGGTTAATGAGTCCTCACCCACGAAGATGGAGACCTTTTCAACCTAGTTAAGATTAGAGTGGGGTTGGTTAGCTAGACTCAACAAGACTAAGCCAATTTCCTTGACAACTCAAGGGATGAGCCATAAGAGGTAGAGAACTTTGTGGATTTGGTTGGGATGAGAGAGAAAAAGGTGGGAGATGGTTTGAATAGGTGTAAAATCTAGATTTTATTATTAAAATAAGGATTTAAGGGTGCAAAATTGACTTATTCAATATGCTAAATTATTCAATTATTTGAATTTGGGAGGAAATATGATTTATTAATTTAAGAAGAATTATTAATAACTTTAGGTAAATTTTAAAACTAAATGAAATTTAGGTGTCTACAAGTGCTTTTTTATATATAGCCTTGTGAGTTGTATGTGATATCTAAGTGATTCTAGGCGAGGAATGAATGAAGGTTGATCTTGTATTTCTATCAATCCCTTTTACAAATATCTCACATTAAATCACTTAAGCCAACCTTTGAGATACATTTCATTTTGTAAATTTGATGAATTTTAGGCACTAGACACTTTTTAATACAAATGTACACTTTCATTGACGTAGGTGTCTATCTAGGATGCAAGTGTCTAGGAAATTAGAAAACAAGTACATCACCAAAAGTAGTAGTGAAGGAGAATAATCATGTTTAGAGATTTTTTGCACAGTATAAAAGGTTTGATTATCATAATAGCAATGGTAAAACTAAGAGATACAAAATTAGGCATAAAGATATAGTGAACATGAGCCTTTAAGTAGTGGGTAAGTCTATAACTAAAAGGTATAACCATGATAGGTATTTGACAAGTGAATAATGCTGAGGTACTATATAAATCATATTTTAGTATCCATAGCTTAATCCTTTGTTTTTTGTCACTAATACACATAACTTTCAATGTCAAATTCTCAAATTTCTCAACATTAACTTCAATGTGTATCTAATAAAGGATAATGGTCCCTGATCCTTATGGATGAGTATATACTAGGTAAAAACAAGTGCAATACATGCCTATCCACTTGGGTTGGCCATGTCTTACCTAAAATAATGGTTAGTTTCTAAAATTTAAAACATCCTTTTGGGTATTTTCACACATTTCATAAGGTTAGCTAAAGGAAATATTCAAAATATTTGCATATAAACAAACATAAATAGTCATTAATTTTCCTCTTGATATCCACTTGGTGTTTACTTATCTCAAGCATTCACACTATTACACATTGAAAAAATCTGCACTATTCTCTCCAAACTCAAGATTATTCACAAGGAGCAACTATAAACCACATCAATAGCATTTAAAATCAAGTTAAGATCCATCATTATCAAGAATTAAATCTATTTGATAGTTTTATACTTATAATTAAAGGAGTAAAATTTCATAATCACAGTAAGTGGGAGAACTGCATGGACTTGATTCACCTCATTAGAGTATTGGTTACAAAGGTAGTGGTCATTCATAAAGGGGTGATTGAGGTCAGCTCAAACCATTATAGTTCCCTTTTTATTTTAGGTTCAAGCTGTCAAAGTCCCCTTAGGGTTTTAAATGAAATATAAGTAACCCAGATGATTTTGTGTGATAAACCCTAAGTTATGATTTATCATATTTCTTAAGCAAACACAACCACATCAGGTGTAATGATCAATTTTTAACCACAATCAACTAAGAAAAGTTCATAGCCAATGGACTCACACACACTATGTTTTTATACACTTACATCATTTGTGTCTAGGAATATTCTCTACTTTTACCTCTAATGTATCATTTCCATAATTATTCTTTCTCTATATTTTCCTCTCAGTCATTTATCATAGTCAACTAGGACAACCATGTAGTCAACAAACTAAAACACATTGCATTTCCATACATTTACAATGGACTTGTCCAAGCTATGTTTCTGATCATGTGCCTTTTCTTAAACTTGTGTAGTCATTTCTTTCATTGATTTTCACTACCAAATAATCAAAATAGTCAATAACAATATATGTGCAAGCTATGTATATTTACTTCCTAGTAATTTTTAACAATACAAGTTTTCTATATTTAAAACTTTGTCAAAATTTTAAAAAAAAATTATTTCACATATTTAGCATTATAATATTCTCTATTTTTACACTTATAATCAAACCCAATTCATTTTATTTTATTAAAAATAGGGTAGAGAAGTCATGTAAATGATATACTCTTGAGAAACATGTATGAATACTATCTTGTATTCTAATTATTTCTATCTACCTTGCCTACTACTAATGTTACATATATGAGTATATAAATTACATGTGGGGTTGAGAGACATTATGGAATTTGAACTATTGATATGTGTGATTCATCATCTCCTAATGGTTATGTTGTGACATCACAAACTTCCTTTATCAACAAGCTATGATTTATAGTGATGACACTATAGGGATGGTGTAACAACATAGGAGTGGAATTAGATATTGTCAGATGACATATAGGTTTTGAACCTAGAGAAGAGTCAACTACCATTAACGTGAATCTAGATGAGAAATAGGTGTAATATGTGGTAGGATTTAGTGATCTAGATCTGCCTCATGTAGTGTAGACTAAATAAGTGTCTTTGAAATTTTTGTAGGCAATGATAATGGCTTGAGCATTAATGTCAGAGTCATTATTGTTATATCCACCTAGATAATTCATCCCTCTTTGTAAATAAATAGTTCCAATTTCATTAAGTCTAGGAATTAGGTGGGGAAACATGGCCTCTAGTTGTTGTTCAGTGAACCACTTGGTTTATTATGGGAGCTAACCCATTATGATGACTATATAAATATGCATAAAATAGTTCTATGTAAAAATGGACTCCTTAATATGATATGTCTTTGTTATTTAATGTCATGCATTAGTTAACAATGAAATGTGGAAGGTAGAGTATATATAGCTATATGGCACAATCTTATTTTGAGCTAAGAAATTTGTTGATAATGAAATTACTTTAAAATTCTAGTATCTCTTACTACTTTCTAATATAAATAAACTAAGAGGATTGGTGATTGATGCAGTAATATATGCCTATAACCTTCATAACCATTTATTTGGATTTGATTCCTAACTTGAATGCCTTCTTTATATCTGATCTAGCTTCTTTCTTGCAGGTACCTTACTTGTATCTTGAACTTTATTCTTGATCAATCTATCTTGATAACACTAAGATTATAAGCTTGTTTTAAATCATATTACTCTTCTTTCTCTTGAATACCTATCTCCACCCTCATACTATGTTCTTTTCTCTTTCATACTTATCACCATCATCATCTCCTAATCCACTTTCACGTTTGTCTTCTCCCTTCTTACTCTAACTTGCTCAAACTCAAATTGCTTTATAGGATTAAAGGCCTCATCCATTATTCAAGGGTTTTGGTATCCATAATTGGGGTTCCCATGGTCATTTATATATATCTTATAACCACCTACACATTCAATCCAATCATATAATTTGTAAGCAAAAAATCTTGAACAAACTGCCCTTTCCTTCTTTAGGACTCTTTCTCTAGTAGCCCTATTTAGGCACACATTTAGATGGTTTGAAAAATATAAATGGGTTAATGATGATATAAAATAAAATTTTGACACCATTTATATTATAATATCTTCTCCTAACGTTTCAAATTCCAACTCTAAAGGGAAGTCAATTAACTCACTCACCCTCCTTGTGAAATAGGTCTCAATAGGCCTAGAACACTACCACTCTCAAGTTTCCATACGGTACAAATATGAAATAATTAAAATGCACCAAAATTAGTTAGATCATAGAAATATATAATAAATTATAAAATTTCATGGATTTTGGCTGGTGGGAGGAAATATACATACTTCAATCTCAAAACCCTAGGTCAAGGTTATTTAAGGTTATGCAAGGCCAATAGGAGATATAAATTTCTCATTTAAATTTTGAAAGTTTTCAATACTTATTTCCACTCATATATGGTATTCCCCACATTAATACACTATATCCAATAGTTTTTAATCCTTAATCAACCCACAAAAGTCTCCTTCTTATAATATATACAGAGTTCTATGTGAAGAACAATATTGTGCAAGGCTGATAGGAGATATAAATTCCTCATTTAAATTTTGAAAGTTTTCAATACTTATTTCCACTCATATAGGGTCTTCCTAACATTAATACACCTTATCTAATAGTTTTTAATCCTTAATCAACTCACAAAAGTCTCCTTCTTATAATATATACAGAGTTCTATGTGAAGAACAATACTATATTAATGAAATATGAAGACTAAGGAGATGAATATTTAGATTATAAATGTTATAATGATTTTATGGGGTTTGTATCATCATATATTAACCTTTCCAATAACTATTTTTCCTTTATAACTCCATAAAAGTATCCAACATGAACTTATACATAATTCTAGCTCTTGTTTCTTGACTGTGTTGATTGATTGAGTTCTTCCTAATAGGCATAGAATGATCCTAAGCTATAAATTAACCACCAAAATATTTATTAATAAAGATCAAAATAATTTAAATATTAATACATATCAAGATAACTCATAAACATTCATTATAATGCTTCAAACCATCTCAAGAGACCTTGTCAACATGACTGTGCAAAACATGTCTTTCTCAAGTTTGTCTAAACTAAGTTTTGAATATGAAACTGTAGGTTACCCACCATAATGAATTCACTATTGAAGGGAAAAAATAATCATTAGAGGTAACACTTACCAATAATCACTTTGAAATCAATGCACTCTCTTATTGATTGATCTTACTCATGTACAATAACTATATACATAATTTGAAAAACATACATGGTTCTTCTTGAGATCTTGGTATCTCTTTTATTTATTCAGTATCCTAAATCTATCACCTAAAATTTATACTCTTACCTACTCTATAACTACACACACTCTACTCACTCTCATGTATATCAACCTCTTATTATGCCAAACAAATAAGAAACTCTATTTACAAGGCGAACCCACATAGGGTGGCAGTTACAAAACTCATTATCTTGGCTTGAAATGCTCTTGATCATACATGGTAAATTAAAAAAAAAATTACACACATTATATAACCATTTAAAAACATTATATTTCATACAAGTTTCAAAAACACCCCACAAGGCTAGTCTAGGAATTCAAAATTTCAAATTGTGCAATTTGGAGGGAAAAAACAAAAAGGACCATAAACACTCAAATTCAAGACTCATAAATAATCTAATTTTTTTAATGATTACTCTAAGACCTATAATACACTCACAAGACCAAAATTTTTCATAATTAACCTCTTAGACATAATTACATACTTTTCACCTTGTGATGCTTTGTATCATACTCCTCTAGTGGGGAAAATTTGAGCTCCTACTCAAATACTTTTATCTACCTTATTCCTTGATTTCTAATTATTTATCCTATAAGATTATATTGATGTTTAACCTATTTTACTTCTCTTATCTCCTCATATGGTGCCTTTGTCTTTGCCCTCTTATATTTTCTTGCTTCTTTGTCAACTCATCCTCTATCTCTATGAGGTATAAGACTTATTGTAACTCCTTGTTCACCTCATATTCTATGTTATCTATCTCTAATTTATATTCACCATAGTTTGACTTAATTGGTTGGTTATCATTCTTCACTTCCACTTATATTAAAAATATTCTTTATTAATTGATCATATTTGACTCATGCATTCCTTTCTGGTCTTGCTTCTCAACCATGATCTCTCCTTCATCCTTATTCTATAATGGTTGTTCATGCATCAATTCTTCTTATATACTTGTCATATTCTCAATCGTATCTTCTCTTTCTACCTATTCATGACATTCTACCATTACATGGTGAGTCTTCACATAACCTTCTTGCCCATCATGTATTGATAATTTGTTGACCAATTCATCTTCCACACCACACTTCTTGAAAACTTCTCCTCTTGCTATTATCATGCTAAAAAAAAACTAACTCAAATATAAAATTACCTATTGAATAAGTTAACCTCTTACCTTGCTCTTTCCTCCTTTGCTTGATTTTTAGTTCACTTGTTTGTGGCTCTCCTTCTATGAGCCTTTTATTAGAACAATTAATGGCTAAGTGGTGTTATTTATGTACCCTTAATAAATTAAATCACATTGGTTAAATAATAATATATTTTATTATTTATCATGGGTTTATCCTCATGTAAATAAACAATAAAATATATTAAATTCTCTTTAGAGAGGTTAGACTCATTAATGTGGTGGTTGGAAAAGGTCACATTATTATGGTCAGATTACCTTGCCTATACAATAAAGAGTTTATATTGTAAGATTTAACAACAAAAGAAGTGAGAGGAAGAAATCTTGTTTTGGGTACTTATTAGTTTCTCATAATATAAATAATCTTTGTTAGTTCTTTACCTCTTAGAGGTTTTCCACGTATATCTTGTGTTGGTTTCATGTATGCCTTTGCTCTTGATCTCATATCTAGATCCATTGCTCGAATGCATTCTTTTACTTAATTTATCATGGTATAAGAGCTTCTGATGTGTTGATCAAGTGATAATGTTGTAGATCGGGCTTGTTGAGCTATGTTCAATCTCATTTTTGCTAAAAAATCTACCTATTTATCTTGTGGCACATTCACGAGAGTGTTATTGGGCATCTAACTTTGTCAAGTTCATGATCTATGCACTTCAAGAATTCTTTGATAGATCTGACCAATAAGAGTCATTTTAAAGTCATTTTCAACCATGTGGAATACTTACACAACCTATGGTATGAATTTCTACCGAGGGATTTGGTAATAAAAATTTATTTCAATATTATTTACTATTATTTTGCATCTAAATTAGTCAAAAATTAATATCTTAGCCTTTCTGAGCTTCCTTAGAGCCTTTAAGGCATTTTTTTAAGATTTTCAAAATTTTTTGTCTCTTTTCAGTTCTATTTTTTTAGCATGTGAAAGATAAAAATCAATATATTTTTAGTTTTTGGGCATAAAATCTCAATTTTGAACCCTCCATTAGCTTAGTTTGGCCATTTATATGTATTTTTGACCTTTACTTCACCTGATTTAAACCCATGTAGGTGATTTCAAAATTTCTTTCTCCTCCCAAGCATCTTTATATGACTTGTGAGATAGAAAATTCTAAAAAAAATAAATCTTGCATAATTTTTGATTCTTCTATGGTCTAGAAGGAAGAAATTAGGCATATTAGGTGTTCATGCCACTTTAGACCCTAAGGAGGAGTGTACAAGTTTATTTTTAATTTTTATTCTCCTCATAAGCAGTTATGTATGACTCCCTAAAGGAAAAATTCTATAAAAAACTATTTTTTTTATCAATCTATAGTCTCCTCTAATGGTTGTTGAATGATTTCTCAAATTTTTAGTGTTCTAAAACTACCTAGAGAGTTCCCTGGGGTATTACTTCAAGCTCTGGCTATTTTACTTCATCCATGGGTGCCATTGTACAACTCTGTGTAGTAGTAGTAGTACCAGCAAAAATCTTTTTTTGATTCTTAACCTCAGATTTGGTCTTGGTAAATTCATTAAAAGGCATGTGAAAGGTGTTTAAGGAGTTTTTAGGACTTGGTTTTATCTCCCTGAGCTCCCCTACTACTGCTAACTTCTACAAGCGTGCCATTATTCTTTTTCTATTTTGAAAATAAAAATAAAATGGTTAGTATAGTTGTTAATGTTTTATTTATTAAATCAAAGAATTTTTAAATATTTTTTCCATGCAAGCACATGGTGGGCCCCTTATGTGTTGACTTGTATTTTACAAGAAGATTAAAATAATTTTTAGTTTTTTTAATTTATACATTCAAGAGATACTTATTTTACATGGATTTAAAATTTTGATTAAAAAAATTAGAATTAATTAAATACATTTTAAAATCACATAGCTTGCATGTGAAGTCTTGTATTGGACAAAGGTAAGTTGACTAGTGTTTTTTGGAAAATATTTTTACATCTAAAGTCCTTAAATAAAATATAAATTCCAATATATTTTTTGATAAAAATTAATTAATTTATTTTAAAATAATTATTTAAAAAGTCTGGTTACTAGTCGTGCAAAATATTATGTGTGAAGTTTGTGACACTTTTGACACTTTCAACACCCTTGACTTGTATTTTTTTTGTAAAAAATGGTCATATGACCAATCAATATTTAGGTTTTTTTATATTTCAAATGCATTGTGATGCTATTTTATTTGATTTATAGCCTACTTATGTGACTTTTAGTGTATAAGTTATCTTATGACACTTGCAATTTTTTCCCTTATTGTGGTTCTTTGTATTTTTTAAATTATTTTACAGTCAACTAAGTGGCTAGTGTTGTTTACTCACTAGAATATTTGTTTTTATTAAAAAATCAAGTATAAAACATGTTAAAAAGTTTTCTTTTTATCTATTTTTTTTGTGTTGGTTTAGTATAAAATGCAAACTTATAGTGTCAACTTTAAAATGAAGAAGATATTTTCATGACTCAAATTATAATATGAGTGATTCCTAATGGATATATAATCTTTGGCTAACTTAGTATCATATTATTAGTGAATTTATTGTATGTGCATCACATAACATTTTTTTAAAATTTAACATGCTTGATTATAAGCCTACATCCACTCCTATTGGAGTTGATGTTAAGCTTGATCCAAAACCTGTGTGATAAAGTTAACCCATATCTACAAATATCTTATTGGTAGTTTGATTTATCTAACCATTAATAGGATATATATTTCATATGATTTGGGTGTTAATTTCATATTCATGCAAGATCCATACTTGCATCATTAAAAATTATCAAAACAAATACTGTAGTATATAAAAGAAATTGTAAATTTTGGTTTATATTATTCTTCCTTTGTTTATTCTAATTTATTTGGTTATTGTGATGCTAACCATACTATGATGAGTCTAATTTTAGATATGTTTTTATGTTTGGTGTAGGTTTTATCCTTTGGAGCAGTTCATGTGAAAGTTGCTAAAGAATCCTTATGGCTACAAAGGATGATAGAAGAATGTCATGTGGAAGTTTCTCATTGTACTAACCTTCTTGGTGATAGTCAAAGTTGTATGGCTTTGGTAAAACATCCAATGCAACAATAAAAAACTAAAGTTTATTGAATTTATTTAAATGTTGGGCCTATCAAAGTTGTTATTGATGGGGAGTGTGCATGACAATGTCACTTCTTAATAGTCATGTGGGTCATGTGTTTCCTTCTATCTCTCTATACTTCTTCTCATTATAAATCATTATAATATACTACTTAATATGGAAGTATACATTGTACCCAATACATATTAACATGAAGGTCCTTATATTATAAAAGGATCCAATATGTTTGGTTGATTATTCATGAGAAATTGTGAGATATATTCTCACTGTGGGATGTAGTCTCACGATCATGCTAGATGAAACTCACTCTAAGTGGTTTAGAGTAGTGTAATTAATTTAAAGGTGCCTATGGGGACATAGTGTAAAACATTTAGGTGTATATGGATGTATAATGTAATTACTTTAAAGGTGACTATGTGACTATGTTTACATATTGTAATACCTTTGGGTATCTATAGTTGTATAGTGTAATTCTTTTAAAAGTGACTATGCGATTATGGTTACATAGTGTAATTATTTTTGGTATATATAGTTAAATAGTGTAATACCTTTGGGTGAATATGTTTAAATAGAACAATTCTCTTAAAGGTGATTATGACATGATGAAATATGTTTACTTCAATTATTACCTCCTAAAACTCATCATGTGGATGGTTCATGGAGTGTAAGTTCATTATGTTGTTACCACCTAAAACCCACTATGTTAATGGTTCATGGAGTATAAATTCAATGTTATAAAGGTGATTATGACATGTATCCCCACTTAACATTAAGGGGGAGTATTGGAACAATTAATGGTTATGTGGTGTTATTTATGTATCCGTAATACATTAAATTACATTGGTTATATAATAATATATTTTATTATTTATCATGAGTTTATCCTTGCATAAATAAATAATAAAATATATTAAATAAAATTTAGAGATGTTGGACCCATTAATGTGGTGGTTGGAAAATGTCACATTATAATTGTTAGATTATCTTACCTATATAATAAAAAGTTTATATTGTAAGATGCAATGAAAAAAAGAAGTGAGAGGAAGAAAGACTGTATTGGGTACTTGTTAGTTTCTCATAATATAAATAATATTTTTGGGTTTTTTACCTCTTAGAGGTTTTCATACGTATATCTTGTGTTGGTTTCATATATGCCTTTGTTCTTTATCTCATATCTACATCCATTACTTGTGTGCATTATTTTGATTAATTTATCACCTTTATTTTTCATCTCTTGGTAGGATATTTAATTTGGTTCTTGGGCTAATGTTTTCCTCTTTTTAATTTATCCATGTTAAATTTATATCACTCCTTTGAATATCCTTAGTACTAATATTGTCCTCCTCTAATTGTACATGCTCCATCAACCTCCCTATTTTCTACTCTTCTCTCTTTCTTGCTCAATCATAAGCTCTTGTGTTTTCTTGTTTCTTTCTTCCATATGATCATGGAGTGACTCCTTATTTATCATCTTTAAACCTATGCCACCATGTTTAGTATCCATCAAACCATACTCATGATACTTAATAGTGTTTTCAAGGACCTAATTGTCCCTTCCACTCTCTCTTTCTTCTACTTTCTTATTCCAAGCCTCTTTAGGCTTCTCTCTCATCCTCTTGAGTTATTTAAATTGTCCTTTCTACTATTCACTTACATTATTAGTTGCCCCTACTAATTCCTTGGATAATTCAAATGAATTTATGTTTGGATTAGCTTGGATTGCCACTTTGTTTGCATTACCTTGTACCATTTCTTATCCATCTCTTTGGATGCAAATCATCACTTGATTCTAAATTTATGCCCTTGTATAACCTATAGTTTTGTCTTCTTGATGTGTCTCTATGGGCATCATGCTCATTATATGTGATCTATTCTTTTTTACATCTTCAAATTTTGCCTTTATCTCATTTATGATAGCTTTATCATTCTCTTTTTCTTGATTTAAGAACTCTAATAGATCATCTTCAGCTACTAGAATGGCTTCCTAATCTCTTATGAGGTATAAGCACTCTACTTATTACATAATCTACTGCCAAATACTTTCTTATTCCTATGTATACTCTATCATAGGATATTTTATGGATTCATATTCTTATACATCTTTTACAACAACTTATTTTTGGGCTTCATCCTTAATGAGAGTAAAATTAGACTTCTTCTATTGTATATCAAAATTTCCAAGCACTTCATAAGGTGATCCAACTTCATATTTGAATTTCATAAGACTATTTATTAATTATATAAATACATCTTCATTAGTTGACATATCCACATATTCATAATAAAAAATAACATTGAAAACCAAAACTTGAAACCTTTTAGCCTCTCAAAATTCTCCTTGATGTAACTCTTTTTGTTATGTCTTCTATGAGGCATTCTTATTCTTGAATATCCTATTATCCAAGCACTTCTCCTTCTTTAAGGTAGAAAATCATTGTACCTCTATATGTTGCTTCTTAACCAGCTCATTATTCATCATAAACATGCTGATCATGCTTGATCTTATTCATGCTTTCGACTTTGATGTCCACAACATGTACTTATTCCTCCTTCACTCTTGTATCTACATACACACATGACAATAAATACTTAGATTCAAAAACCACAGGCTTGATTGCCTCCAGTTTCTCCTTAGGTTATTTTGTCTCCATGAATGTCTCCTTTACAAGGTGTTGCTCACCTCCCTCATGTTCATCTGTCATAAACTTTTTCATCTCCTCATTGAGCTGCCTACATACGAATTTTTTTTGTCTCTCATTGTCTTTCTTAACAATATTCCTTATTTTCTCTATGAGTATCCTTATAGGCCACTTAACCTTCTTCTTCCTCATAACCTAGCCATACCATTGGCTCTATTCTTCTTACATGATCTCCACCAAGAGATTTATCCTCTCTAATATTTTGTCTATCTCACTCATCTCTTATTCAAACACTAACCCTCTTTTCCTAAGATATTCATTCCACTTTCTATAATTGTGGTAGTATAACTCAACCAAGTCATTCTTACCCTTTGCCTTCTCTACCTTCATATTCACTTGTACAAGTATTTCTCACCTTGAAACCCTCTTGGCCAAGTCTTTTTCACTTTATAGCTATGACTCTCACTTAGAGTCTCTCTTCTCTCTCTTGATATTTTGATAGATCTATTATTAGGGATGCTCTACAAAAAATATTTTTCTTACTATACTCTTGAAACTTAGCTTCATGCAATATCCATTTTCAAACTTTAACAATCCCAAATAGCAACCTTCATTAAAAAAATAAATTTATCCAAGAGATCACCTAATCTAATACCACTTGATGTAGAAATGTATGCCTAAAACCTTCATAACTATTGACTTGGATCTGATTCCTGACTTGAATGCCTTCTCTATCTCTAATCTTTCTTCTTTCTTACAGGTAACTTACTTTCATCTTGAACTCTATTCTCGATCAATCACTCTCTCTTGATAACACTAGGCTTCTAAGCTTATTTTCAATCATAATAATCTTCTTGCTCTAGAAGGCATATCTCCACCCTCATAATCTTCTCTTTTATCTTTCATACATATCACCATTATTATCTCCTAATCCACTATCAATTTTGTCTTCTCCCTTCTTAATCTAACTTACTCAAACTCACATTGCTTTATAAGCCTAGAGGTCTCATCCCTGATTCAAGGTTTTTGTTCTCCACAATTGGGGTTACCATGTCCATTTATCTATCTCTTATATCCCCCCTACACATTCAATCCAATAATATAATATTCAAACAAAAACTCTCGAACAAATTGCCCTTTTCTTCTTTAGGCCTCTTTCTCTAGTAACCCTATTTAGGCACAAATTTACATGGTTTGAAAAATATTGATGGGTTCATGATGATATAAAAGCATATTTGGATACCATTTATCTTATTATAGATTCTCATAAAGTTTTAAATTAAAAATCTAAATGGAAATTAATTAACTCACTCACCCTCCTTGTTAAATAGGTCTCAATAGGCCTAGAGCACTATCTCTCCCAGGTTCATGTACTGTATGGATGTGAACTAACTCAAATACACCAGAATTAGTTAGAGTATAGATATATATAATAGATTCTAAAATTTCATGGATTTTAGCTGATGGGAGGAGTTATACAAATTTTAATCTCAAAACCCTAGGTTACGGTTACTTAGGCCTATGCAAGGCCGAGAGGAGATATAAATACCTCATTTGAATTTTTAAAGTATTCAACACTTATTTACTCTTATAAAATGTCTTACACACCTCAATACACCTTCTCCAATAATTTTTGATCCTCATTCAACCCCCAAAAGCCTCCTTCCTGCAATATATATATATATATATATATATAATAGTTTTGTGTGAAGAACAAGACTGTATTAATGAAATAGAAGACTGGGAAGATTAATCTTGACCTTATAAATGTTCTAATGATTTTATGTATGTATGTGTGCGTGTGTATATATATATATATATATATATATATATATATATAATAGTTTTGTGTGAAGCACAAGACTGTATTATTTATATATATATATATATATATATATATATATATATATATATATAGTTTTGTGTGAAGAACAAGATTGTATTAATGAAATAGAAGAATGGGAAGATTAATCTTGACCTTATAAATGTTCTAATGATTTTATGTATGTGTATATATATATATATATATATATATATATATATATATGTATGTATGTATATATATGTGTGTGTATATATATATGTGTGTGTGTGTGTGTGTATATATATATATATATATATATATATATATATATATATATATATATATATATATATATATATATATATATATATATAACAGTTTTATGTGAAGAACAAGAATTTTTTAATGAAATGGAAGACTAGGAAGATTAATTTTTACCTTATAAATGTTCTAATTATTTTATGGGGAATATAAAATCCTATATTAACCTTTCCAATAAATATTTGTCTTTTATCACTCCCTAAAAGTCTCCAACATGAATTTATACATAATTTTGGATCTTGTTTCTTGACTGTTTGGTTGATAGAATTATGCCTAACAAGTATATAATGACCTTAATCTATAGATTAAAAACAAAAATATTTATTAATAAATAAAAAAATAATGCAAATATGATTACCTATCAAGATAACTCATAAACATTCATCATAATGCTTCAAATTATCTCAAGAGACCTTACCAACATGACTAATCAAAACATGACTTTCTCAAGTTTGTCTAAACTAATTTTTGAATTTAAACCTATGGGTTATCCAACATAGTGAATTCAATATTAAATTAAAAAATAATCATTGGATGGAACACTTACCAAGAATCACTATGAAATCAATGCACTCTTTTATTGATTGATCTTATTCACATACAATAACCATATACATAATTTAAAAAGCAGGCAAGGTTATCATTGATATCTTGGTATATATTATATTTATTGAATATCATACCTAAATTTCCTCAAATTTTTCCTCTTTCCTACTCTATCACCACATACACTCTACTCACTTTCATGCATATCAACCTATTATTATTCCAATCTCTTTACAAGGCCAACCTACATAGGGTGGTAGTTACATAACCCATTATATTGGATTTAAATTCTCTTGATCATGCATGATGCATTAAAACACAATTTTAACACCTTCTAAGACTATTTCCAAACATTATATTTCACCCAAGACTCAAAAACACCCAACAAGGCTAGTCTAGGAATTCAAAATTTCAAATTATGTAATTTGGCAATAAAAATAAAAAAAGAACACACACTCAAATTAAAGAATCCTATAGACTCTAAGACATCATAATGGTTCCTATAAGACCTATAATACCCTTAAAATACCAACATTGGTCATAATGAACCTCTTAGACATAATTACATACTTATCACCTTATGATGCTCTGCATTAGTGATGTATATACATTGTGATTATGCATATATGGATGTTAAAAGAGTACATCACAAAAATAAATGGGTGATACATAAAAAAAAATCCTCCTTGAAAGGATTAATATAAAATTAAAATAAACTTTAAAGATAAATGCAAATAACTTGAGTGTTGTAGGAACTGAACCATCCCAATTTGTAAGGTTTTGGATGAGGCATGGTTGGAAAATTCAATAAATTAATAGTTAATGCATAAATTAGGTTATTAATGATAACATCATCAATAAAAAATTCCAACAACTATCCTCTCACCCTCATCTACGAATGGAATAGTCACTTTAATTCAGTGTCTAGCACTATAGGGGTTACTTATACGATGTTGACGAGAACATTGGGATATGTGTCAATGATTCTATCTGAGGTCTTGATTCCATCATCTTTTGGTTATGTTTAGGTATTAATTTTTTCTTTTTATTATGGAAATTTTCATTGGAGTGACTATTCATTTTGTGTCTATCACACCATTTACCTAGCTTAGATGTTTCATACTTATCTAAAGTAGATGCAACTTTGGTGCAAAGGTTTTTTTCCTTCTTTCCATTTTGCTTGAACTCTTTATTTATAGTGATATGATTTAACCATTATTTTTTACTTAAAAATATATTATTATAAACTAAATAGATGGGTTTAGGCCACTAATATACTTGGGGACTCAATGTTACTCTATCTCAAAAGAGTCTAGTTTTGCATATAGAATATGGAAAGAGTCGGTATAGGATTAGACTGACTAGTCATTTCCTTGCCAAAATTATGAACAATAAATATAATGATAATCATAAACATATTCAATATAATATTCACCCTTAAAGGCTTCCATGAAATCATCCCATGTTTATTTAACATTGTCTTCTATCTAGGTTTTCACCCACAAAGAACGTGCTTTCCACCACTTATTAATAGGTGAAGAGACGTTTAGAAGTGTTATCTTAATATTATATTTATCAAACACTAATTAAAAAATAATATTATAACTAATTTAACCAGTTATATACTGCATCTATGCTAATTTTTATGTCAAACACAAGAATGTCTAGATTTACTTGAAACATGGGGGAATCAACGACCAAAAGCTTTACCTCATGATGAATTTTATGGAACTACCCATTTAGGGAATTTTAAAAATTAATTGAATATAAATTATTTACACTGATCTATGAGTGCTTCTATTACTTAAATTTTTATCATTTTTTGAATCTCATCTTGTATTGGTTTGGCCATTTTTTTGAAATGACTTGACATGTATTCTGATGGATCTTGAGGTTTGATTTTGAGGATAAAATACTAAGATAAAATTTGGTAGGACATCCAAGATTGAGATGAACTATTATAATACCATTGATTAAGGGCCCAAGAGGTGACCTGATGGACAACTCTCTAGATGAGGATCTAGATGAAGTTATGTGTGTGTGTGTGTGTGTGTGTGTGTGTGTGTGTGTGTGTGTGTGTGTGTGTGTGTGTGTGTGTGTGTGTGTGTGTGTGTGTGTGTGTGTGTGTCTATATATATATATATAAAATTGAAATATTAAATGTATTTTATTTATTTATTCATCATGTACATGACATAATCTTGATAAATATGTATGACTTCTATCTTCTATGGTAATTGTTTCTATCTAATTATTGTTAAAGTTACGAATATGGGTATATAAATTACATGTTATGGTGTTGAATGCCAATATGGAATTTGAACCATTCCCATGTGTTATTAATAATCCCTTGATGGTTATGTTGTGAGGTCACCAACTTTCCTTATTTATGAGCTACGGTCTACAATGTTGACACTATCGCCAGATGAAGATCTAGATGAAGTTATGTGCATATGAAAAAGCTTTGTGAGAAATAGAGTCGAAAGAGAAAGAGAGAAATAAAACTAAAATTGTAAATGTATTTTATTTATTTTTTCATCCTGTACATGACATGCTATTTATAAATATGTATGACTACTATCTTCTATGTTAATAATTTTTATCTAACTTACATGTTGCTAATGTTATAAATACATGGATATATAAATTAAATGTCATGGGGTTGAGATCCATTTTTGAATTTAAACTATTCTCATGTGTGACCCATCATCTCATGATGGTTATGTTGTGATGTCACCAATTTCTATTATTAATGAGCTGTGGTATATAGTGCAGGTATTGTATAGTAATATAGAAGTGGATTTGGGTCTTATGGGATGGCATGTATGTGGTTAACCTAAAAAATAGTCTTATTTCATTAGCACAAACTAGATGAGAAATAATAGTAATATGGAGTAAATATACTAAAATATATCTGCATAGTATAGTGTAGACCAGACAAGTGTCTCCATAATTTTCACATGCCATGAGAATGGTTCAGGTGTTAGGGCCAAATATACTATTGGTCGATTCATGTGGATCAAAATGAAGATATATATTTGACCATGTAGCCTTGATAGTTTCAATGTGGAAATAATACAAACACATTCAATAAAACATAAATTAAATTATTTGTTAGAATTTAATGGTTATAAATATAACTTGAAAAAATAATAACAAAACAATACACAATCTCAAATGAGACATGTTTAAAATTAATTTTCATACGTTTACCTTCTAATTCATGGTCTTTGTAAGTATAGTTGTCTAACTCATGGTCTTTGTAAGTATAGTTGTCTCTTAGAATAATCACTATGATCTATCCTTAAGCTCTATAACAAGTTTTATCAAGCATAGGAGTATATTTATATAGATAAAATACCCACATTCTTATAATAATACTTAGAAACTTACTGACATAATTAAATATTTGTAACACATCACTCTGCACCAAAACCATGAAATAATAATTACAATTTTAATGCACCTTAGTACATTATAATATAAGGCATCATGATTAAGCACATTCTAAGAGACATTAAATTAATCCACAAAAATATTATTTGATTGAAGAAAATAAATGCAAGCATTTATGAACAATAATGACTTTTCCCCCATAACACATCATAAAAACATATTAAAAAAAAAGTTGTATAGAAGTCATAATTTTGTAAGACTAAGTTACAACACTTCACAAACAAATAATGTACTAGAGAATCCCTGCATAATGATCGTCATATATGGATAAATATAGTGTGTATAATTTTTGTTTTTTATTTGTATACTTTCAATTAAAATCATGTTATTATTTGCATGTATGAAGGGCATTGTTTTAAGAGCAATAATTAAAAATTAATGTGTGATGGTCATAAGTAGCCATCATATTTAAAGTTTGACATGAATTTTCTATAAAATAATTTTTACTCTGATTCAAAATTTTAAATAATTTTTTTTATTCTTGTTTATATATATATATATATATATATATATTACATAAATGTTTTTTACTTTCTATTATAATTGCTCTATATACATATCTATTATGTATATACCATTATTTTTATGTTAATAAAATGATGTCACAATCTTATTAACAAAATGATTGGTTAGTTGAGGATAAATATGTATTCTTCCATCTCTTTATTTGTAAATTAAAAAATCTAAAAAAAATATCTATTTAATAAATTGAACTAAAAATATCTTATAACCTTAAATAGTATACATATATTATTTTAGAATTACTCAAATTAAAAATCTTATATTAAAATTAACTTTTTTATCTTCATAAATTTTCGTGAACAATAACATATAAACTAATAATTTATTGAAATTATTTTTATAACTTTAAATTCTTCATCACATATCTAATAAGTATTTTAAAGGGTATTTTTTTTATTTAAGAAAAAAATTGTTAATATTAATGGAGCTTGTTTTGTTTTTTAAAATTTTATATTATCTTAATAAAGAGAGTGATGAGTATCAAATCATAATGGTTAATGTTTGTTAAATTTAAAATAAAAAAATTGTGATGAATAAAAGGTGTGAATTTTATAAATAATGTTTGAATTTATTTTTTATTATTATAAAATTAATTTTTTTTAAAGAGAGAAAAAATATTACTTCCTCCCCTCTTTCCAAATAAAAACAAAAACAAAAATAAATAAAACAAAAAAAATTCTGTGATATCGATTATATACATATTCCAAACTAATAAAAATATATAGAACAAAATGTTTTAAATTTTTATATATCAATCCTCTTCTAGATCATATTGACCATACCATTTCAAAAATGAAACACTCATCATATTTAGCCATTTGCATAATAATATCTACAATAAATCATAACAAACAATTCCCATAGTCAACCAAAAAAACACAATCTCCTAATTTATAATATTATTTACTCATAAGTTATGTGTAAGAGTTATGAGAATGTACGTAAATTTTTTTCTTAACATACTTAATATCAAAGTTGAAATTGAGCTCACATCCAAAATACAAAACAAAACATGAGGGATCGAGGTAGCCACACACTCCTCTAAGAATTCAATATCCATATTTAAAACATGAAATGGTAAAAAATTACCATCACCAATATTTGCCACATTACATCACCATGATTTGTCATGATACAAAAATCATATTTTAAAGACATCAAATCCATATTCGTAGAAAGTTTTGAAATAGTAATTAAAATTTGAGTCATAGTACACCATAAATTAATATGACAAGGGTAATACCACCTTGATTTTTTATATATTTTCCTTATAAGAAGATGATATAGGAAATCCTATCAAAGTTAATGCATTTATTTGTTAGGTTGTGGAGCTAAAAGCTTCACTGATGTAGACATTGGAGGAGGTTGCTGAGTGTCACAGTCACCAGTGTCGGTTAGGCCAATCGATGTCAGTCAGGTGTAGACAAGAAGCTACCGACATCGGTCAGGGATCGGCTGATGTCGGTCATCTCTAGACAGACAGGGACCGATGTCGGTCGCTTGTGTGGTTCTAGAACTGCTAGTTCACGAATAGTTAGTTAATGAACCAGTTGTTTGCATGTTGAAAGGCTAATTTTAGTCTTGAGCTGTGGATCTAATTATTTTAATTGGATGTCTAATTATTGTTTGCATGAGATCTATATAATAGACTCATGGGATGTATTGTAATTTTTGCTAGTTTGAGTTGAGCTTGGTTATCTCCTTCAGTGTGAAGAGAGCAAGGGTAGCTCCTCCTAGTTCCACAGATGTGCTATAGAGGAAGGCAAGGTAGATCCTTCCAATTGTAAGATCATTTGAATTGCAGGTTGTTGCAAGTTCATAGGAGATCTACATGGCAAGTAAGATTGGTTAATCTACAGGTGTGTGTGTGCGAGATCTAGGTTTGCAGGTGTGCAGAACTAGGTTGATTTGTAGGTGTGCAAGATCAAGGAGGTCAGCAACACAACAGGTAGCAAGATCAGGGGAGATCTACTTGGAGTACATTGTGTACTGAGAGTACGTGGTGTACTCAGAACTTGAGTACATGGAGTACTCAAAACTTGAGTACATGGAGTACTCAGTTGGACTGGCAGTATTGTTACTGATTGGTGGACTGGCAGTATTGTTACTAGCTAGTGGAGGTGAACAACAACTCTATGTTTGAGTTGATTGTTGGGGCTGTAAGAGAGAGAGTGAGCTCTTGAAGAGATTTACTATTTATGCCCTAGAGGTGTGGGAGCCCTAGAGGTGTGTAAGGAAGAAGACTGTGGCATCTTCTTTGTTGTATTTCCTTCTGGAAGAGTATTAATACAATTGGGTATTGTCTCTCATATTCTGTGTTGTTTCTGATTCTAGTTACTTATTACTTCTGGGTAATTCTGCATGTCTAGTTGCTTGGTAGTCAATTGTGCTTCCTTGGATTCCTAACAAGTGGTATCAGAGTTAAGGTTGCAGGGAGCAAGTTTTTGTTTGATTATAGGTCACTCTCAGGGGTTTCTGATTGAGTGGGAGTATAGAAATGGCAGAAGAAAGTAAGCTAAGAATGGAGGAATTCAAAGGCACGAATGGTCAATTACGGTGTTATGGAAAGAAAGAGCAGGAAAAGAAAGATTGTTGGTTGGTAGAAGATCAGCATGAAGGAACTGAAGAAGCAGATGTTGCAAGTGTTGTTGCACATGATGCTCTGGTATGTTCCTTGGATAAATTAGAATCTTGGTTTATAGATTCTATTGCCTCTTTCCATGCAGCCCCAAATAGAGTATTTTTCCATGTTAAGGTCCATGGAGACTTTGGAAAGATTTATTTAGGGGTTGGTAAGCCTTGTCAAAGTATTGGCAAAGGGGAAGTGCGGCTGAAATTGCAGACAACCAACACATGGGTGTTGAAGGAGGTCATGCAGGTCCCAGTCTTGAAGATGTGGCTAATTTATTTAGAAAATTTGGGTGATGAGAGATGCATAGTAACTCTCACAGTGGATTCTTGGAATGTTACCAAGGATGCACTTGAATTAGCATGTGGTAAGAAAGTAGGTACTCTTTATCTACTTGCTTGTATTACTGATTCCACTTCTATTGCACAGGTGTGGCTTTGTAGGCTTGGTCACATAAGTGAGAAGGGAATGGATGTTCTTAAGTCAAATGGTAAGAGTTTAGCTTTAGAGAGCATAGACTGAGATTTTTGTGAGCAGTGGGATGCTACAAGAAAGGATTGTGTTTATTACAGGAAAAGGAAGTCTGATGTATTTGATAAAATTAAGAACTGGAAAGCCTTGGTGTTCTTGGAGGAGATGATGGATAGAGATTAGTGGATGGGGCTGGATACTTCTAAGTAGGGAATTTTGGACATGGGTATGATTCAAAGAAAGCTCATGGGTAAAAAGTCATCACTCACAGGTTAACACAGGTACCAGCATTAGTCAAGAGGAATCGACATCAAACAAATAGGTATCGACGTTAGTCATGTGCAGACTAGAGGAGTCAGTGGTGTCAGGTAGGTGGAGACTGATGTTGGTAGGATAACCGGTGTCAGTGACCTGGATAGTTGCATGGAACTGATGTCGATCAGATGTAGACTGTGTGGTGACTGAGGTCAATCAATGGAATGGATTTTGGGCAGACAACAAGCTGTCAAGGAGTCTCAAACACCCATATGGAGGACTGAAAGGGTAAGTAAGCCTCAAATTCATTATTCCTCTTCTTTATACTCGTTGCTCACTATAGAGTAGGAAGGATCTAGAAAATAGTGGGAGCATGTCATGAATGAGGAATTTGATTCCTAGGATACAGAACCAAATGGGAGATTTGGTAGGGTTACCAGCCAGTATGAAAGCACTAAAAGACGAATGGATTCTTTGGTTAAAGAATAGAGAGAATGGATACATGAGATGGAAGGCCAGGTCATATGGTCTTGAGGAAGCTGTAGGATAGTGGTACAGGTTTTGATAGGTGGATGACAAAGCAGGGCTTTAGTCAATGTCAGTGTAACCATTGTGTTTGTCTTACCAGGTTGGATGATGGTCACAACATTATCCTGTTACTATATGTGGATGGTATGCTAGCTGAAGGTTCAGACATACAGGGTTTTACTAAGCTAAAGGTAAGGTTAGTTTAGTGGTTTACCATGAAGGATTTGGGAGCAGTGAAATTCTTTGACATGAGTAATCCTAGAGATAGGGAAGATCACATGTTGATGTTGTCACAGGATGATTGTGTGAAGGTAGTGCAGGATGTAGAATAGGGTAGCACACCTATGGATGGATAGTTCACAAAATAGGGTCCCCAATCACATGATGAGGTTGAGTACATGTGTACTCCCTGAGTTTGCCCAAGTAGTGGGTGTTGTTAGAAAGTTTGTAGTAAATTCGAGAAGGAAGCACTGGAAAGTGGTTTAGTGGGTTCTCAAGTATCTGAGAGGGACCAACAGTAGGGATTCATGCTATGCAGGGTCAAGTACTTCAGATTTGGTAGGTTACCTAGATGATAGGTGTTGCACCATAGGATGTGTGATGGTTGGTCTTTAGGATTGAGCTTGAAGAGGGATACAAGATAGGAAACAAATTAGACGGTGTACAAGTATAGGTACAGTGCAGTTATTTATCTCAAAGTGGGAGATTGTTAGGTTGTGGAGCTAAAAGATTCACTAATGCAGACATTGGAGGAGGTTGCTAAGTGTCACAGTCACCGACATTAGTCAGGCCAACTGACGTCAGTCAGGTGTAGACAAGAAGCTGCCGACATCGGTCAGGGATCAGCCGATGTCGGTCATCTCCAGGCAGATAGGGACCGATGTCGATCGCCTATGCAGTTACAAAACTGCTAGTTCATGAATAGTTATTTAACAAACTAGTTTTTTGCATGTTAAAAGGCTAATTTTAGTCTTGAGCTATGGATCTAATTATTTTAATTAGATTTTTAATTATTGTTTGCATGAGATCTATATAATAGACTCATGGGATGTATTGTAATTTGTGCTAGTTTGAGTTGAGCTTGGTTAGTTCCTTCAGTGTGAAGAGAGCAAGGGTAGCTCCTCCTAGTTCCACAGATGTGCTATAGAGGAAGGCAAGGTAGATCCTTCTAGTTGTAAGATCATTTGAATTGCAAGTTGTTACAAGTTCATGGGAGATCTACATGGTAAGTAAGATCAGTTGATCTGCAGATGTGTGTGTGCGAGATCTAGGTTTGCAGGTGTGCAGAACCAGGTTGATTTTCAAGTGTGAAAGATTAGGGAGGTCAGCAACACAATAGGTAGCAAGATTAGGGGAGATCTACTTGGAGTACGTTGTGTACTTGGAGTACGTGGTGTACTCAGAACTTGAGTACGTGGAGTACTCGATTGGACTGGTAGTATTGTTACTGACTGATGGACTGGCAGTATTGTTACTAGTTGGTGGAGGTGAACAACAACTCTGTGTTTGAGTTGATTGTTGGGACCGTAAGAGAGAGAGTGAGCTCTTGAAGAGATTTACTGTTTATGCCCTAGAGGTGTGGGAGCCCTAGAGGCGTGTAAAGAAGAAGACTATGGAATCTTCTTTATTGTATTTCCTTCTGGAAGAGTATTAATACAATTGGGTATTGTCTCTCATATTCTGTGTTGTTTCTGATTCTAGTTACTTATTGCTTCTGGGTAATTTTGTATGTTTAGTTGCTTGGCAATCAATTGTGCTTCCTTGGGTTCCTAACATTCTTCAAATTAATTAAATATTGGTATAATATATTATAAATTTTTAATTTTTATTTATTTTTACTAATATTATTTAGAGATATGATTATAATTTTTTTTTATACATTGTATGTAATATAAATTGAACACATAAATATAAAATGAATTCAATATTCAAAAAATTTGTAATATTCACTAAAGACATTTTAAAAATAAAAAAGATATGTCATGTCTTCATGACCCCATGAACTGATAATGATTTCCACATTTTTTTTTGTGATATCACAACTTTATTAAAAATGATATTTATGCTTTATTAATATTCTTAAATGTGCCCACAATATATTTGTTTATTTTTTAGGAAAAGATTTAGATGCAAAATAAATATATAGTGAATGCTAAAATTTAATGGATCCCTGGATATTACACAAAGACTTTTGAATGCTTTAGGCATTCCATGACCCCCATGAATGTGAAACAATAAGAGCATGCCACATGCATCACTTTGAGTGAAAATGGTATATATAAAAAAGAATTTAGTGAAGATATAGTGCACAATATTTAATCACATGGTCATGATACACATAAATATGAAAAGGTATTCAAATCTAGACATAGATAAAAGGTGAGTTTAAATATTTAATACATCCTGTAGTCCATAAGAGGAAGTGGAAACCAAAAATTGAAAGTTAGGAATATATGATCTTAGTGATCTTGAGACCATGGGATTATGACACATGCATAGTCAAGATTGTGATATAAATTAAACACATAAATATAAAATGAATTTAATGTTAAAAAAATCTATAATATTCACTAAAGACATTTTAAAAATAAAAAAAGACATGTCATGCTTTCATAACCCCATGATCTAACAATGATTTCCACATTTTTTTTTGTGATATCACAACTTTATTAAAAATGATATTTATGCTTTAATAATGTTCTTAAATGTGCCCACAATATATTTGTTTATTTTGTAGGAAAAGGTTTAGATGCAAAATAAATATATAGTGAATGCTAAAGTTTAATGGATCCCTGGATATTACATAAATACTTTTGAATGCTTTAGGTACTCGATGACCCCCATGAATGTGAAATAATAAGAGCATGTCACATGTATCACTTTGAGTGGAAATGGTATAGATAAAAGAAAATAAAAATTTAAAATTTAGTGAAGATATAGTGCACAATATTTAATCACATGGTCATGATACACATAAATATGAAAAGGTATTTAGATCTAGATATAGATAAAAGGTGAGTTTAAATGTTTAATACATCCTGTAGTCCATAGGAGGAAGTGGAAACCAAAAATTGAATGTTAGGAATATATGATCTTAGTGATCTTGAGATCATGGGATTATGACACATGTATAGTCAAGATTTTTGGATGTGACTAAGGATACACACTCACAAATCACTAAAGCTATAATGTTTTTTTGAAAAATGATTAATAATAAAATTCACACTACCTATTACTAATTCACAATGTTGAGGGGTGAAGCAAATAACACACAATGAACATTTTAAAATTTGAGATTATAGATCAATTAAATTTTATAAGTGACAATCAATTTTTTATCAAGAAGCACTAAATTTTCCATAGTGATCAAGCAAGAATTACTTCCTAACACCAAGATTATACTTATGTTTGATAAATTTATTTGAAAGTTTTATTACTCACACTAGGACTCCACTTAAAGAAATTATACATCAAATCATAGTCACCATTTAACAAATAAATATTTTTAATAGAGAAAATTATTTATTTTTTCATAAATGCTAACAAGACACAAGTGTACAATGGAGATGGTGATGTGATAACTGTAAATGAATTCACAACAATCCTAAATATTTTCACAGTTGCATTCAAATGCAAAGTGGCTATTGAAAATAAAAAGTGGAGTTAGTAGATGAGCAATTTTATCATGAATGCCATGAAAATGGTTGAGAAATCCACTATATAATATATTGAAGTGTTCTACTCAATCATTCACAAGTGGTCACAATAATTGAGGTTTTTCTATGACCATATTCTCGTCAGTAGATTTTGTTGTGACTAACATGCCCCCACTTATTTTAAAAATGAATACCTCATTTTTAATCCATATTATACTTGGTCAGATCAAATTAATTAGCTAAAAAATAAACCATATGTACCATCATGAAATAAAAAAATCACTTGATGGCCACATTCAGATATATTAAGTTCAAGGCTCATGATTTAAACATATCACTTGAGACCCTTACCACAAGTAGACCCAACCAAATTATATATTTTATTAATATACTAATGTTTCTATATGTTTAATTTATTTTTGGTTGAAGTAAATAAAATTAATAGATATTAAACTATTAAAATTAGAATGCTAGAATATACATAAAATATAGTAAAATACATTAAATTATAAAATTCATAGAATTGATGAATTAGTTAAAAATTGTAAATAGGCCTAAAAATATGAAAACCTCCTTAAAATAGATTAAATGTTGACTGTTTAGGTTGAATGTGGCTGAAAGTTACTTGAAAATACCTCTTGACTGAGTTGTATTTGAAAATAGAATTGTAAACTATGTAAAGACAAGGACACACTATGACCTTATCTTTATACTATAGCCACATCGTAGTTGACCATGTGATTGATCTATTGATCTAGGTTTATGTGACTACCTATAAGGTTTTATTGATTCTTTATGAGAGACAAATATATACTTGTAATACCTATAAAATACCAAACCCTAGTCTAACACAATAAATATAAAATAAATAAAATTCAAAGGGGGGAAATGGGTAAGGGGAATACCCAAGCTATCCTTAGAAAACCCAACATAATATAAGTGATACCTACATAGCCCAAATAATCTTTAGGCTGATGTAGTTTTCCCTCCTAAGGTGATTATGTGGTCAATGATTGTGACTCTATATGTTTGTAGCTAGAATATTTATTGAAAATATTACAAATGAATTCCATTGACTTGTAATAAAAGAGATTTAGACTTGACTTACGACTGTTAAAATGTATCAAAATTATAATAATTTGAAAATGACTTGCTAGGTCCCTTTAAGTGAATGCTTTGATGTGATTTTATAGGGAAATTTTTAGAATATTCTTGCTAACTAACCTTAAAAAAAATGCAGGAGAGATATTGTGAAATGTATTGATTTGAAAAAATAACTATTAAAGTGTGGGAGATAAGACCACACTAGGGGACAAGGCCATTGTATAACCCTATCTAACCTAACACAACCCTATCCTAGAAGGATAAATATTACTATAAAAGTTTCAATAGGTGGCTGTGTGTTGAATAGGGATGAATAGTTTTGAAATATGAATGTATGTATGATATTTTCATTATTTTTAATACACTATAGTGATCCAATAATATACCCACATTGATCCAATTAGATGGTCTAAAATTTTATTAAAATTCCCCACACATCAAATATTTCCTTGAGATCTTTCCAATGTAATTTGAATGGGGTCAAATGGACATCATATGTGAAATTTATGGCCTGCTAAAGGTGGAAACAAATAGAGAAAAAAATAACACAATAATGACTAGACATGTATAAGTAGCCCAATTAGGACTTGACACATTTACTAATGGTATCTTGACATATAGAGCATCCAAAAACATATCTAAAGAAAATATTTGTCTTAAAACCAATCTATATGGTATTGAAACTTTATTTAAAATATTATTATTAAAAATCCCTATTAATGTTGGATTCGATCCCACCCAAAATGCATGGAAGCATTATCCAAGCCTGAAAACAAGGCAATGGAAGGGGAATATGAATTCCAACATATTGGGTAAAAATATGAGGCTTCAAACCATAAAATAAGGTCCTTGAAAATATTATAAAAGGCTCACTATTGTATTTTAAAAAGAACACAAAGAGGAAAACTTGTTTTTGGGCCCTTTAAAGGAGAATAAGTAAGAAACAAGTAAGCAAGTGTTTTTTATGCAAGAAAGAGCAACTTCTAGATAAGAGATTATTTTAGAAACTTCTTAGATTTATAGAAAAGGTTATATTTATAGATTAAATTCATATTTTGGTGTAAAAATTATATAAAAAGTGTATTTTACACCATGTAATAGATCAGTTCTAGTGATTTTTGGACCCAAAGATGTATCCCCCAAAAAGGTGAACTCTGTTATCAATTTGGTTTGTATTTTTTAATTTATATTCATTTACTTACTATTTTAATTAGTATTGAACCTAATTTTTAACCAAATAAGTCAATTTCATGTAAAAATATGGAAATTGAGAAAATTGTCATGAACATCAAAAATTGGTAAATAATGAGTGTTTTGAATTAACTAAAAATTCAAATCATATAGAAAATATTATATATTATGAGTTAATGGAATGGAACAAACCAAGTAAGGTTTAGCGGATGTTAAGAATAAAAATAATCAAGAACTTAATGATTAACTTTATTTATCTTCATTTTCCCCCACTTTATTCTAATGATACAAAAATTGAAATTACTAGAGTAAACTAGATGCAAAAATAAATGTGTGTATACACATTTTGTATTTTGATGTGAAGCTTGATCATGTAAGAAGTCTTAATGAGAAACCTACAATCATTCCACTAAAAGTAGTTATTGTCCATATTTGAAAGTTGAAAATATGAAACTTGAAATTTGAATTTTAAAAAGAGAGCAAGGAAAGTATACACTTGAAAGAGTTTGTAATCAAATTTTAAATTAAAAATGCTTTCCCCCTTGTTGATGCATTTGGGAAAAATTGAATATGTGGCAAATTTAGAGTGATCAGGTCTCAAATTTAAAACATTTGAATGCTCTTGAATTGAAAATATTACATGATTTAACTCTCATTTGACTATGTAGAATACTATGTAAAATATTTGGATGGGTGAAACCACCAAATATGGTTCGACACATAGAAAAAATTTAAACTACACACATTGAGTGTCACTAGATTCTAACCTTTTTCGCTTGCAACATGGAGACAAATCACACCATTGCAGATGGATCTAGATTTTAAATTAAATTTTAAAACTTTTAAAAATTTTCAATTTGAAAAACTTTAAAATTTATTTGTAGTAACTTGAACATGAATGAATATCATTCCCCTTGTATTATATTATATTTATATTCAATGCCATTTTGAATTTTTCAACTACTGAAACCTACACTATTTAAAACTTGCCACTTGTAAGTATAGGAATGAGTGTATATATGTATCACATGTCCCCATAATCTAAAATATTATAAATCATGTTGTAATTTTTGAAATCGTATAGTGTCATAAAATCTAAAATGTAACTTCTAAGGAATTTAATTCTTAAGACAAACCCATTGTGATGCCCTCCCTTTTGAGGTTAGAGATGTAACCTACAAGTCACTTAGATCAAAAGAATATTTATGTAGTATGTAAAAGATGTAATCATGTAGTATTACTTTAAATAATGTAATTGGATTGCATCATAGTTTTTTTAATATAATATTTAATTGTTATCAAGCATGTGTTAGATAGATATAACATTGAAGCATATAAGCATAACGTGTATGATATATATCATGGCACCAAAGTAAAAGTAGAGAATATGAGTAATTCATGATATGAATTAGAGCACCATAGTAACAAGAAATGAAAATAAAAGTAGTGACATACAATATCACATAATTTACATATAATGTAACACATAAGACCCAAAGGCCACATACAAGAGACATGTAAATGTCACATAAACACAAAAGGCCAAGGGATACACAAAATGTCATAGTGATGAGTTATAAGAAATAATTTGAACATATACCTTGGCCACACATAAAAAGTAAGCAAATTCTAAATTATCATGCAATAAACTAAGAAATAAGTATAGAAAACATAAAATTAGTATGAGTGATTAGAAAAAAATTGTATGAAATAAGCAAATCCACCATATGGATTCATGCCATTGTTAACAAATAAAATTTTCATGTAACACATATATAAGTATGAGTGATTAGAAAAAAATTGTATGATATATCTCTTAACATGGTAGAAATGTTGTGGATGAATACAACCTGTTAAATTGTTCATAGTGAATAAAGAGATGCCCCCAACTTCAAAAGGTTGTTGGGTAATAGACATTGAAACCACGTAAAAATATGTCCTGTATCACACTCAAATACATCTTGAAAATAAATGTTTATTAAAAAATAAAATATTCTATCTATTTAACATAGAATAAATAACATATGTAAAGAAGTTAGCTAATATCAATTAAAAATTCTTCTTAGGTCCTAATTTTGAAAATTTGATTTTTTTTTTAATTTTTGAATTATTTGTATGTTTTTTTTTGGGGTGAATTATTGCATTGTTGGAATTGAAAAGTAGTGAGCTAGGTATAATAGTGACATAAATGCATGATATTCATTAGATTTTTGATAGTTTTCTTTTAAGTGTGGCTAGGCAATAAGCTCCCATACCCAAACTTCCAATGATTATAAATGGACCCAACCAATTGGGTTTGAATTTACCTTTGTTCTCTTTGTAAGCATTGGTATTATTTTTATTTTTTTAATAAAATTTTCATCAATTTAGAATTCATGATCTCAAATTTTATTTCCATACATCTACTTGATATATGCTTCATAAAATTTGACTATGCCCAATGAGTACGATATATCCTTCATTGGTGTACGTACACTTGTACGATATGTCCATAAATTATAGATAATTTGACTATGACAATTTGTTCCATGGTTTGAAAATATATTTCTTAAGATCTTATTGATTATTTTATTATTTTATTTTTATTGACCATTTCCTTATGGGTATTAAGGTGTGGCTAAATTCTACCATATTTTGAACTTAACACAAAACATTTTGACTATTTTGTTCTTAAAAGATAAACCATTATATGTTACAATAATATAAGGTAGGTCTAATCATGTGATAATATGTGTGAGTATAAAATTGAAAATATCTTCACCTATTTTATATTATAGGGATATGGATTCCACCAGTTTTTTAAAATATTCAGTAGATGTAATAATAAAATAGTGTTTGTTTGAAGATTCTAGATTGATTTTTCCAATTAGATCAAAGCCCCAAAGAGAGAAAGGCCATGGAGATAAATTTGGCTGTAGCATATATAATGGAGCGTGATTGAGATTGATATGCATTTGATATTAAAAATATAATTTAGCATATTCATGACATTTTGTTTCCATTATTGGCTAGTAATATCTTTGATGTAGGAGCTTGAAAGACATAGTTTAACGACTAAAGTGACCTCCACTTTTGCTATCATGAACTTTGAGTAAAACAGTTTGATCTTCAACTTGATTTAAACATCACAATAATTTTCCATCAAAAAATCCTTTAAAAATGGATTCACCAATAAGTACATAACACATGGCTTGGTGTTTTAACCACTTTTTATCATATCACATATAATTTTATAAAAAATTAGATTTATAGAGCTAATAGTATATATCTATGTACCACTTGAGATTATCTACACTTCGAGAGATTTATAAAAAAATAATGCATTGATAATATCCATATCAACTAAAGGATTACATAATTATTGAATAGTGAATATTCCATGGTTATCATTAATATCATTTGGGATTAAAGAAAATGTTAGCTTTACTAAAATGCTTAATCTATTTTTAGTTTGAGTGAATCAAATTAATAGATATTAAAATATTGAAGTTAGAATGCTAATATATATAGAAAATATATAAAAATAAAGTAAACTACAAAATTTAAAAAATTGAGGAATTATTAAAAAATAGAAAATATGCTTATAGATAGGTAAACCTACCTAAAATAGAATAAATGCTAACTATGTTGGCTGACTGTGACAAAAAATTGCTTGAAAAGACCTATTGACTGAGTTGCATCTAAAAATAGATTTGTAAATTATTTGGGGACAAGGCCACATTAGGGTATATAGACACACCAGATCCTTGTTTATTGAATATGGCTACATCTTGATTGACTATGTTTATGATTTATTGATCTGGGTCTATGTGACTACCTACAAGGGCTTTTTGATTCTATGCAAGCGCTGAATAGACGTGTATAAGATCTATAAAATACATATCCTAGTCCTCCACAATAAACATAATAGAGATCAAATACAAAGGGGGAAAAAGTAAGGGGAATAACTAAGTTATCCTAGAAAAACACCACGTAATCAAAGTGCTACCTACATAACCAAAATGGGCCATAGGTTGATGTAGTTCTCCCTTTTAGGGTGATTGTGTGATATGTGATTGTACAAGTATATGATTTTAACTATAAGATTTATTTAAAATCTAGGTAGTAGATGCACGTGACCTACAATAAAAGATATTTAGACTTGTCTTATGATTTTTATAATGCAATAAAATTATAATTGGAAGAGATATTGCTCATTTTCTCAGTGTATAGTAATTTGAAATCAACTTACTAGGTTCCTTCAAGTGAATTCCTTGATGTGATTTTATAGGGGGATCTTTATAATTTTTTCACTAAACAACCTTAAAAAAAACATAGGGTATCCATTATGAAATGTATCTATTTTAAAAATTAAGCATTAGAGTGTGAATCCAATGTTTTTTTAAGGGACAAGGTCGAAGTGTGGCCTTATCTAACCTAGTGTACTCCTATTCCAAAAGGACAAAGACTGCTAGAAAAGGTTCGAAAGGAACCTTCAAAAGAGATGAATAGTTTTGAAATAGGAAAATATATATGATATTAAAAAATTTTAAAAGACAATATAGGTTATTTTATATATTCAGAGTTAGTAGAATGGTTATTTGACCAAGTAAGGTAAGGATGTCAAGAGTAAACATAATCAAACAATTAATGATTAAATTTATGTGTCTAAACCATGGAGGAATCCTTTTAGTTCAAATAATAAGTTATGTTTTGTAACTTACATGATGATGTGACTCTATGACTACACTTTTGTTACCATGTGGTCACTTTTTATTGTAGTTTTTGCGAAAATGATGTGCACATATTATTTATTTTAAAAATGTGAAAAAAATTATTTGTACATTATGTTCATTAGAAAATATGTAGACACATGTATATATAAAGTGGAAATATGAATCTAATGGATTGTGAAAAAATGAATTTGAAGGCTTAAAGACTCTGTGACCTTGTGAACTAGGAAAATGTGTAGACGTGAATTGATATAAAGTGAAAAATAATAGTGAAATAAATCTATGGATTTAAATAATGTCATGAAAAAAATTAAAAAATATGAGCCTATGACTACAAAGAAATGAGGGATCACAACATGTGTCACTTATAGTGGATGTAATACATGCCAAAGGAAAGAAAGATGTGGGGCCTATAATAACTCATTTTACATGATGTTTATATATGGATAAGAGATATAAAAGAGAGAATATATTCAAATGTTGGAAGATATAAAATGGAATTAATAATTTTATAGATATAGATACAAAAAGGAAGTCATTTGAAATATTAAATCACCATGTAACTTTGTGACTATGAAGAAATAAGAGATAACCATGTGTATTTATATTTATGGACACTGTAAAGGAATAAATACTTAGAGTTCAACAACCACACTATGTAGATATTTTTACGTGGCCATAAAATAATATAAATTTGGAAGGCATGCTAACCTGAATGACTTTAAGGATCCAAAATGTTCATAAAGAAGAAAGTGAATATCAAAAGTGAATGAGGCACTCCATGAAATTTGTGACCTCAAGGATATCGAATTATGACATGTTGATGAGTGAAATACATTTAGTCTAAATAAATGGATTCATTATTAATTAAAATTATAATGACATAAAATGAAGGGTGAATCCATATTAATTTTAGAATATCTATTTCTATGAAACAGATAAATCCAAGGGACTCAGAAGTGTAAGTCATTTGTTACCTACCTCTTTAAAGCTAGATAAAACTATTATAAAGCTAAAAAATTATTTAAAGTTAGGTAATTCATTTTTATTTATTTTATCTACTTTTTAGGGATATAATTATAATTGTTAGTATTTTTTTTAAATAATCATGTTCACATGCAAGCAGTTTCAAGATGTGGCAGTGACCCATATTTTATTATAGATATATTGTATTGTGACTTTTTTAAATTACAAAGATTTAGAAGATAATTAAAATGGTTGAGAAATTATTGTGGATGTTCTATGAGTTTGTGTTTAACCTTTCTCACTTAGATTAATACTTTATTCTTGTTTAATTTAAAGATTTCATTGTTAAGATCTATATGTTATATTATGCATTAGTGGGATTGAGTATATACTATTCTAAATGTTTTACTGTAAAATGTGACCCTAATTAAACTCTTCTAAATAGAAGTGATGCACTATTTTATTTAAGTAATTATCTTCTCAAGTATACTTTTGGAATTTACTCATAAATTTATTCCTTACATTCTATAACTGTGTTTTCTAAAATTTGAGTAAATTCTATATTTGATAAATATTAGTTTATTTTGTAGTAGATCATTGTGAATGTTTGCTTCAACAAATATAGACAAGTGGAAATATGAATCTTATTTTCTACCCTACTCTTCCCTCAATTTTATTTTATTTTTATCAGATTCAATCATAGTAAAATAAAATCATTTTGAATATCTAAATTTTGATGTCTGTTGACCAATTTTGACTCCTAAGTAAAAAATGGTCAACCCCTTATAAATTAAAAATTTAATAGGGTTATTAAAAATTGTATGTGGCATTAAAAATGTCTTGTTATGGTATTGAATGGTCTTCATGTGGTCATACTTGTACTTGTTTAGCCTTGCCCAAGGTTTAGTCTCACATGGCTTGTCTAGTCTTAGGAGTCATTTATAAGGTCTTGATGTTGTCGAGTGTGGTAAAAATTGTAAAATGTTTTATATTTGTTATAAATAATTATTAATGAGTCTTGAAGGTCATATTATCATGTGCTAACATATTATTATGTCCTTATGTGCTAAAAAGTCATTTTATCACCTTTTTGGCTTATTTTATGGAGTTGTACATCCTATATTAAAATTAAAACATTTAAATAAGGTTCCCCAATGTACCTGATGTCAGATAATGTTTAGGAATAGTTAGATACTGACAAAATTATAGGTTTAATGCCTAAAATGAGCAAAATGCTACTTTACAAGCACTTTTGGGCACTTGTATGGCCTTAGAAGCTCATTTTTTAGTTGAAAACGGTTTTAGATTGTCTCTTGGGATCCCTCATATAATTTTTAGGATTTGGACCAAGTTTTAGGTTGTAAAAATGCTTCAATAATTCTCTCTCCTCCATTGCTACCTTCACAAGCTCAAAAAGACAAAATTGAAGTGGATGGTAGAAGTAAGAGAGAGAGAGTTAGGAGCTAAAAAATTAGAGATTTTTAGGGGTCATAATAAGATTTAAATTAATTTAATTATTTTTTAGATTCATCTCCCCTCCTTTATGAACAATTTCTAAGAGTGATAATAAGCACTATGCCTTGTCCATCCAAGTAGGGTCTGATTTTGCATCTATTTCTCCACTTTAGAATTCAATGGAGAAAAATGGTTTTGAGGGATGTTTGAAGAGCAAAAATATATAATTTATATGGTGGTTTCATCAGATAAATCATCTAGATGAAGTGTCTTCAATAGGATGACAAGTGTCTCAAGTATAAGGTGTTTAGTCACATCTGTTGCAAGTGTTTTGATTTGTTTTAGTTGTTTCCACTCTTACAGGTTGATAGGTGTTTCATCATTAATGGAAGATCCCTAAAATTCATATATTTCATACAATCTCCATTGGAATGAAATATTTTATATATTATCTAAGTGTCTTGCTATTTGAAAAGATTTTATAGTATTTTAACAACCTTATCTAAGTTTGAGTATCAATGTTAGGTATGAATGGTAATGAGAAATCCATGGTAGAATGAAGAAGACACCATTGAACTATTGAAATTCTTGGAGAATGATGGTGATGATCTAAGTACACAATGTTAAAACAAAGGTCAATAAAGTGTTTCAATCACACAGGACTGTAGGCCTACAAGTGGACATTCATGAGTCCAAATCTATGTTATGAGTGTCTTGACAACATGGGTGTGTACCTTGAGCTATTTGACATTCATTAAAATTTGACTGTCTCCATTAAATATCACCAAAAAAGATATGAGAAAATGAGGATTCTCCAACTCTCATGTGAATCACTGTACACATAGTCATATACATCTCAGAGAATAAATTGGTGAATAATTGATATCTACTTAGAATATGCAGAATTTTGAAGAGACGGTTTAAGGTTCTTAAGGAAAATGTGATACAATCAAGAAGAAGGAATACAGGTAGAATTAGACCTACAATCAGGGTGTAAAATAAGCAAAGATACTTCAAGGAGTGGATGTGTCAATGGTTTGAGAGAAGAACCAAGTGAATGTTTTGAACTTGTAATAGGTTCTATTATCTTTAGTATAAAATGGCACCATTAGTTAATCCAAGTTGCAACTAGATACTTAGAACTCTCTAAGAGAACACTACCTAAAACCAACCTTAAATGGATAGGGATAACGAATTATGGAGTTTAAGATTTTTGAAATATTGTGAGGAAGTTGAGTGGAGTTAAAAGCATAAAAGTCCCAAGTTGATACCAAAATTGATCCAATATCTAATTGTTGAGATAAAAAAAGACAAGTTAAATCCAAACCACTACACACACAGTCCTCATTACCTACAAGCCTACCTAGTCTAGGTGACGAGGTATCCTTAGTGACACAAAAGATGAGGGGTCTAATAAGGTATGTGTATACACTCTAAATTGGTCAAGAAACCACACATATCATGTCTTTTCATAATCCTTTCACATGAGACTTCAACTAGAGAATACAAACTTTTTACAAATTTAGCCATGTCTTTCATTTTATTCATTTGGGTCTTGTAACTGTACATGGACTTACTTCGAATAAACCTAAAACCCTAGACACACTTAGGGTTTTTACTTCATATTTTGTGCAAAAATTTAATCTTAAAATTCTTTTTTTTGTATATTTTTTGTGCATTTATCCTATTCAAAATTATTTTTAGAATTTAAAATTATTGCATAATTTTAAAAAATTCTAAAACTCTAGCTCAAAACCCTAGATTTCAAAAATTAGGTCCTCAAACCCCAAGCCTACCTTCCTTGCAAATTTTAGAAAAATAGTTTGAAATTTTTGCAAATTGTTTACTTTGCCAAAAATAATTTCAAAATTTCAAAATTAGTAGTTTCTTATGCAAAAATTTAAATTCAAATTTATGATTTTTTTTTTTAATGAATTTTTGTGCATTTATTATATTTAAATCTATTTTTAGAATTTAAAATTATTACATAATTTTTAAAAATTCTAAAACCCTATTTCAAAACCCTAGATTTCTAAACTAGGTCCTTAAGCCCCAAGTTTTCCTCCCTTACAATTTATAGAAAAATAGTTTAATTTTTTCACAAATTGTTTAATTTGTCAAACATAATTTTAAAAATTCTATGTTCATAGTTATTTTTTCATTTATTTACTTCATAGTACTTTTAAATATTCTTTTTGGTGAAATAAATAAAATGGCCACTAAGGCACTTCTTCCCTCTCATTCCATAGATAAATTTCTATTTTTTTAATAATTATGACAATGATTGGACAAATTTGCACATTAGCTAAGAATGTAGAAAATGATTTCATTTATAGTGAAGCTAATGAATATTATTGTAATGAAGGATATGATGATATACATAATGATGATGGTGAAGCACAAATAGATGAATCTTTTTCTCTAAAACCCTTTTCTTTTATTCAATCTTCTAAATAAAATAATTTTGATAAATGAGAAACATACTTCTCACCTCATTCTCCTATGCACAATGCACCAAATGAACAAATTAGTCATGCACTTACAAGTGAACCTATTATGGGTGATAATTTTATTCCATGTGAACCTAATCTCTCTCTCTCTCTCTCTACTTCAATGTTCAAATTACAATAATATAAATGTAATAGAATCAAATTACCAATACATAGTTCAAATGATACATCTCATGTTATTAAATCTACTTTATCCAAAAAATGTTCAAATAAAAAATATCCTCTTACTTCTCATATTGCACATGAAAATAATGCATGTCTTTCATCCATGGATAACATAGATGCACATGATATTACAATTTCAAATGATAATTTATTGCATATTCAAAAAGAATTAAATTATTCTATTACACCTCTCCCTAGCAATGATGGAAGTGATAATGAATATGATAGTGAGCATGCCAATGAATATGAAAATGAGAATGATTATGAACAATATTACATATATGATAATGATGATGATAATTATACACATAGTGAAGAAGAATATGCATCTCATGTTTTTAACTCTTTTCTCACTCCTCTCAAACATAATGCACTTCCAAATATTGCTTCTACTTCTATGAATTATTCTATTTCAAATAATTCACATGTTAATGCTAATAACATATCTTCTACTCAATTAGAATGTGATTCACTACAACATAAAGATACCAATGAATCTCCTAAGCTACCCCTCCCTACAGTACAACCCAGTTCTCACTCTTCACCTAAAGAGAATGGTAGCCCACATCCCTCTAGTAAGGTCCAAATTACCATTACTCCCAAGGTTCAAGTGAGCATGCCCCCTCTTTATGATACAATTACTAAATATAGCAATCCCATGGTTAAAATTAACAATAAAATTCAATGATTAAATGAACCACTTCAAGATATTAATGTACCATCCCAAGAGATCATCTCTTTGATGCATGTAGTTGGTGAATTACAACACCAAGTACATCTCCTTACCTTGGAAAACAAAGCTTACAAGTCTTGGATGGATGCCAATGATCTACATGGTAACCTTGTTCCAAAGACATTCATAAAATCTTCATTCCCTAAGCATTTTTGGATACCATCATTACCTCACTTTGATGGAAATAGAGATCCATTTGTATACCTTTAGGCATTTCTAAAGGTTTTGTCATCTCATGTGAGCCCATTGATTCTACTCAAGTTATTCTAGTAGACATTAGTGGGGGAAGCACATAATTTTTTATTTCATTTACTCCCCATTGGTTCATTGCACACATATGATGACTTAGAGGACACATTTCTTAGATATTACATCATAAACATGGGCTCTTATGTTACATATGAGAAACTTACCACACTACATCAAAATTATTCAGAGCTAGTTAGTGAGTATATCTTAAGATTAAAGGTTCACACGTTAAGATTTTTATACAAACTAATAGATCTAGAGATTAAGCATATCTTTATTAAGGGGATTTACTAACCTCTACTCAACCATCTAATATATTAGATAGAGTCTTCTTTTAGACGCTTGTGTTATATAGTTTTATCTTTGGAAAAGAAATTGGGATTGATTGAGGCAGATTCAGTTGATTGGATCAATCTAGATTTCATAGTAGCATCTTAAGCTATATCTCCCAGTGCTCAGAATCCACCATGTCCTAAATAAGATAGGAGACCATAACTAGAAAAGCAACTAGTCAAGAATAAAGATCTAGTTTCTAGAGCATAACCTATAGTATGCACTATAGAGAACAAAAAATAAGGCACCACTATAGTTTGATTCAGAGTGGGATAACCCATCTGCCATATTATCAACACTAATAAATAGGAGGTTAATTACACTACCTTCTACTCATCAATGATATCCACATCTCTTACATAAATAGCAACATTGGCCATTTTATAACTATCATCATATCTATGGACATAAATATAATGATTGTTATAGACTCAGGGATTGCATTACTAGATGTGTTGATAATGGCATCATAGAATTCACACAGGGGGCACTGAGATATCCTTCATCATGTAACCCTAGATCTATTTCTCCATGATTGAGTCATCCTTAGACATTCCTTGACAAGAATCATTAGTCACACATCATGAGTGTAAAGGAGGTTTTAAGATAGAATCTCATAGGAGATCTCTTATTCCACTACCTCAAAAGGTTTAGAAACTAGTACAATGAGAACAACCTACATATAGCATCTTAGTTCAAGGAATACATAGTGTAGTTCCATATACATATCTAGTAGAGTCACATGCACTACAACATAGTCCTACTCATGATAAATATTCACTACGAGTAGATTTTATAGGTCCTATCTCACATAGTAATACATTATAATTAATATTAAATGACCCCACACCATAGAGTACTGCTCATGAGAAATATTCATTATGACCATATTTTATGGGTCCTATCTCATGTAACACCCAGTTATGATTAAGATTAAGTGAGCTCTCATTAGAGGTTTTAGATCCATTTCGATATATTTATTAATCATATACATCATAACAGAGGCCACAAGGTATTTGGTTATAGACAAATGAGCTTTCTTCATACCACATAATTTCAGCTACATGACCAATAAAGTTAAATTTTTTAGAATATTTACACACAAATACAATTAGCACACAATAGATAATATTAGATACATATCACATTCCTACAGAACATGAGTAGTATGAGCACTTGTTCAGTTGGATAATAGTGTTAAAATAGTGATATAACATAGAATAATATAATATACAGTCATATCAATTTTAGTTTGTAAGCTTCACTTAGCAGGGAAATGATGGAGCCAAAGGTCTAGCTAACCTTTGTATTCTTGAGCCACTCTCGAGGAGATAATACACACATAGTGCTATCTTAATTCCCCCTACTAACAACTAACATTCATGATTCCAAATAAAAATTCCTAGCTAAAATAACTTATCTAAATATAGACCTTACCAATATCCTACTTTTTCCAATTCCAAACCAATTCACTCTACCAAATCAATTTTACAAATTACAAAACCAATAAATTTTTCCTTACATATAATCAAAAATCTAACCTAAACAACACATACAAACATATCAAAACAATCAAATCACATGTCCCAAGTACTATTTTACCAAGCATATGCAAATTTAAAATCAATACTAGATCAACTATTTCTAAATCAACCACCTACAATCAAAATACTAGTATATTCCAAAATCCATAACATAATATACAAGAATATAAAATCAAACCAGTATCCATCCATATATATATATATATAACACAATTTTAAAAACATGTACATCATATCAAAATATAATCACTCATGAATGGGCATCATTCCCTCACTCTTAGTCTCACTCTCTCCTTCACTACTAGTCCCATAATCCAGTCTAGCACTAGATGGTCCTACGCCTCCTCAACCTGCTGAATGCCTCTTGTAATAGCTCTGTCACTCTAATAATCAACCATTCTCCTTGTATAAGTTTTCATACCATCTTTAAAGATCCATGTACTCATCCATAATCCACATACTCACTGATTCATAATTAGGTGGAGGCATCTTATGCCTATCCATCTCAAGCCTCAACTCATCTCTCTCTTTAGCAACCCTAACATATATAGTCATAACTATAGTAGCCCTATCAGATAAATGAGCATAAATTCCAATAGTAATGGTCACTCTATCAAACCCTTCCCCATTACATCATTAGGAACATGCTATGTATAATCATAAAGTGTATACTCAATAATAGTCTCCTAGAACCCATCATCCCCACCTCCTCCCTCAGTAGGTGATTCATCCTGAGCAGCTCTAACTCCACCTGTATGCAAAGATACAAACCCTATGTTAGAAATACACTTTCAAAACAAACTATAATATGTTAAAACTCATAAAAAATCAAATACAATCAAAATCTTACCTCTCATCAATTGGATCAAAGTAAGATCCTCATACTTGGGGGCATCCCCTATACCAATAGGGTAAAATGGGGCCCACTGATGCCTCATCCACCATGTGGTATATGCCTCTATGTATCCAACATCATATACATTAGGAATATATATAGATACATCCAACACATCCAAGGGTAGCAGTGTTAACTTAGCCTCAATAGGCCTACCATGAACTCCTACTCTCACTGATGCCTGTGCACTCCTCACCCACACCCATGCTGTTAGGGGCACATCTCATGGAACCCTAAACTATCTAGTCATGCAATCATACTAAAATTTCTCATACACTCTAGGCCAATGGTCATGTAACCAACAACTAACCCTAATATAATGCAACTGTACTCCATCCTTAAGCCACTAAGGAAATCCTCTGTAGGTCCTCCATATGATATCTTAAGCCATTAGTCTATCTAAAATTCATATATAGTGATTCATACCAAGAGACATGATAGCCAATGAGCTCATTCACCACTCCCCATATGTATGTGGAGGTACCCACCTCTTGTTTAGTAATCCCAGTAGCCACATAATCGCTATGTGCTTGTAGGCCCAATAATGCAATAAAGTAGCCACACTTAGGCCACCACTGAATGCCCCTTGAGTAAAATTATATATATCTCTATATAAGTGGGTAAGCATAGTCCTACCCATGAGAGCACAGTTCCATAAACCTCTACACTACATACAATCCTATGAATCCTATATGCAATCAATACCCTACTCCCATCCACTACAACAAAAGAAGCCAAAAACACTGCCAACCACTTTCACAGACATGGAACACTTGATCGAATAATAAATAACAATAGTACATTGCTATCACTGCCTCTCCTATGTATGCTAGAGGGCACACCATCAAAATACAAGGATGCACGATCAATGGCATCCACAACCATATCATCTTTTAAAGTCACATGCCATCCACTAACTAACAAATGAAAAATATGGTACACATCCTCTAAAGTAATAGTTATCTCTCCATTAGGAAGCCATAAAGTATAGGTTTTTGCATTCCACCTCTCACATAAGGTAGTAATCAAATGCCTATCCCATTACATAGTGCTAAGGTCACACACATGACCCAACCCTACCCTATCCATCAAAACCCTCTCATTAGTTGACAAAGGAAATAATCTTACAGTATCCATCACATGGCCTCTACATAACTCCCTCATCCATACCTCACCCTAAAAAATACTATAAAATAACATGTATATCAATCAATGAACTTCTCAAATCAATTTGAAACTATACCAACCTTTTTCCTAGCATTACACCACTAGTCATCACTTTTGGATCAACCTCTTCTATTATAAATTTTGTCCCTCTCCCAAAAGGGGGGAATCATTCCTACTATTCTTATTCCACACCTACCCAACACACCTATTCACTCTCATAGATGGATACACCATGGTTATTACATCTCTAGTAGTTAGACTATTAGATTCAACTCAAATGGGTCAAGATATACAGTGATTTAGACTACATGGGTCACTTAGTAATGGTTTTTACACCTCTAATAGTCAAAATTATTAGATTTAGCTTAGATGGTTCAAGATATATAGTGATTCAGATTACATGGGTCATTCAACATTACTCAAGACATCTAGAGGGGCATACCTTCAGTTTATAGATACACAGATTACTCAGATATAAATTGGTGCATATCATATGGATTCATAGTGAATTTGATATAGATTTAGACTAGATATTAGATTTGGTGGCATGTACATCACTACATGTCTCACACATATAACTTCTTATAGCATGACATAATACAAACCAAATAATAGATTATAGGCATAGTGTAGAGCATATTATTTTGATCTCCAATTTTACACATGGGACATGATATAATAGATTATTTTACATGTGGTTATACATATTACTATACTATATAGATGCATCACTCACATACTAGATTTGGGGGCATGGTATAGATGTTCATGTCCATCATCTAAGATTAAATAGATTGGAATGGAAACACATGCCATTTTCTTCGTACACATTTATTGGATTTTTTAGATTACACCAAAGCATACCTAGGTTGTCACCAGGTTATCATCTACAACAATTGGTCCATAGCATCACCCAAACCAAGGAGTTTGTGTTGGATAGAGGGTAGACATTAGTTTTGGACCTTTGAAAACTTCTCAGTTCTAGTTTAGATTATTTAGAGTGGGGGCATGATTGATTTTGCTCTTCACAACATACAAATTCTATACACACATTCCAGATTACATGAGTTTATGTGGGATAGAGGAAAAATATTAGTTTTGGGCCTTTAAGCATTTCTCATTTCCATTCAGATTCAGTACAGGGGGCATCCATTTCAAGGATCCTTCTTTCTCCAGGCACTATTAAGATTTAGTACATGAGGCATCTATTTCATGGATTCTTTCTTCCTCCAAGCACTATTCAATTCTCCATCCACTTCCCCGATCATGAAGTTGGATCCTTTTTCTTAGCACATTTATCTCCATGTAGGTAAGTTTAGGTACACATGATATTTATTTATTTTAATCTAGTACTTCATTTCATTGCATCACTATATTAAAATGGAGAAAATATATACACCTTAAATTGGTAAAACAACCACACATAGCATGTCTTTTCATAGTCCTTTCATAAGAGACTCTGATTGGAGAATACGATCTTTTTACACATTTAGCCATGTCTTTTGTTTTATCTATTTGGGTCTTATTCTAAGCTTGAGTCATCTTTTCATTCTTAGTCACCCTGAGCCTTTCAAATGGTCATTCCACCTCAGCCAGGTTAGGTTTTCCATGCTTGTTCTATCCCCCCTAGTCCCCAACCTAAAGGATAGGAGTGCTAGGATTAGACTATAGCATTAGAACCCAAGGTGTCTAGTTTACAATGCTCCTATCCAAAGTTAAATTGATCTCTAATGGTTAGTTTCTTCTACAAGATGAGTCTTACCCCTTTTATTTTCTTCATTCCTAAGTTTTCCAATGTTGGCCAAATGTAAATAAAGCTCAAAAATTCAAAATAATGAGTCTCTTATATAAAGGAATACACAAGGCATTTTATCTATATCACTTACTACTTTAGCACATTAAACATAATAAAAATCAATCAATAGTGTATCTTAGCTTCTCTACATCACACATAGACTTGCATGCTTGATCAAGTAAGGGCCTAGGTAAAATTAATTCTTACATCTATCATGCATGTTGATTATGCATGTTCCCTAAGGGAGAACTATATTTGATCTAAGACCCTAGCTTGAGGGTTAATGTAGGTAGTGGTCCAGATAATAGGGGTTCTAGATCATGTGATCATTCTTCCCCTAACCCAAATTTTCCCCTTCTAGCTTTTGATGTATTCATTATTTATATGTGTGTCGATGGATAAAAGTATTGAAAACTAAAATAAACCTAAAACAAGCTTTGTTAACTTCTAATGCTTGAAATTTGGTACACAGGCTCACACTGACCAAGTAAACAAAAAATAAAAATAATAGATCTTGAGGACAAAAATGTAGGGAGGGACTATAGTACTAGACTCTAGGGTGTCCTATTCCAGTGCTTCTATCCAATCAAAAAATGAAATCTAGGTTTAAATTCTTGATAGTGTCTTAGTCCTGATTTTCAATTACCAGCTCTGGAATAATTCATTTTAGCCTAATTTAAGATAAGTTTATTATTCTTCCTCTTTTAAAATTACCTATTTAAAACCTATATTTTCCCCATTAAACTAGATTTTTCCTATTATTCTAGACCTTTATTATTTATGATCTAAACACTAGATTCCCAAAAATACTAAAATAGTATGCAATGAAAGTTTTCAAAAAGGGGAAAAGTTACCTTAACATCTCTGAATAAGGAATTGGTCTCACACAATAACATCTCATGAAGAAAGCCTAGAATACCTAGATGATCTCAAGAGGATCTTTTCACACATTAGGCCTAAAAAAAACACATTAATATTTAGAGGAGGTTGATAGACTAAGAGGTATTAATGGTTGGATAGGTTTTTAGTGAAATCATAGTCTTGATGAGTTTACTCAAAATTTGTAGTGTCAAATGTCAAAAACAAGTCCTAAAACCTTGTAATCACCACCTACAACTAGTCATGAGGAACAAGAGACAAGTTCAGGGTTCTATATGCATATTTAACTTCATTTGGTATGAAATGCTTTTAAAGACCTTAGGAAACATAGATTAATTTTAAACACAACTTATTAGAGCATAAAGATCACTTATAGGGGTCTCCAAACTCTGATGACCTACAACTACACCCTGAGGTTTAGTTAATGGACTATGTAAGGTGTTTTAGAGGAATAAAATGGATTAACCAAGCCAAAAAAAGTGATCTAAGGGTTATATAGAGTCAATTACATGAACACAAAGGTGACCAAGTGATACAATCACTCTCTTTAAGGGAAAAACATAGGAAACATAGTCATTAGGCCTATTAACCTAATACCCTCCTCAAAGCATCACCCCTTAGAGATTGATTTTAAAAGTAGGAAAGGGTTGAATAGAGACCTAAAGATAGAATGTGAATGTTCCTATGATAGTTTTAGAGGTGAGAGTGACATTAGTTTTCAGAGAATAACTTGAAATTGGTCACTCTAGCCTAAAATGGCATTAGGAGTGCACATAATGCATGACGGTAACCCGAGAAGCACCTTTGTGAACTCATAACTATATAGAGTAGTTGTATGGAATTTTAAGCACATGGGAGAATTTTAGGGACATTGTAAAGTTGAAACTAGTGGCATTAGTTCATAGGTTTGGAGCCAAACCTTTATGAATCATTGTTAAGAATCTAAACCTCCCTAAGCCTCTCTTAAACCGTAATAGAATCTTGATCAAGGATATATTGGAAAAAATGAATAAAAATGCATTGAATTTGCCTATTTGGTAGTTGGAACATGGTAAACACTCTTGTAAGGTCCTGATCACATAGTCAATCCATACTATCACTTGCACAGAAGTGATAAATGCTACATTTTTGAAGGTTTCTAAGGAAAAAGGTGTGCATATGGGTGAGTACATGGAAACCATAATGGATAATATATGGGAATTTTTTTCAACCTATCAGAACTTAAAATTCATCTTTGTATCCATGAAATCACCTTTATAGGTCTATATGTTGAAGATAATCTCAATGGGCTAATGTGAAGTAAGGTGGCCATCTAAATGAGTGAGAAATAACAACTTTTAATTCTCCTAAGGTCTTCAGGAAAGTCTAAAGGAGAAATGGACTTCACACACATGTTTCTCACTTATTGAAGGAGTGCCCTTGAATGCCTATGGCCATCCAAATGATAAGTGTCAATCAACCAGGCCAAGTTTGCTAGTTGGTCTACTTGATCAATAAAAGAGAACCTCATGATATGAAAGTAAAAGTATGAAAGGTAGGTGTCCAAGATATATAAGTTCAAGGAATGTTTTTATGACTTATTCTATCATAATTTATATCTTTTAGGTTAGAGTGAAGGTGTCAAGAGTCTCCAAGGTAGTTTCAAATAGTTTGCTAACTCCCTAATCAAGAAAGTGTCTTTTGGTGTAGAGAGAGTATGAAGGTGTCAAGATCAGATGTCAGACATCAGATAAGGTGTTAAGATGCTCATTATAATTTTAGGAGTGTTTCATAAACATAAATACTTTATGTTGAGGTGGTAGATTTATAAAACCTCAAAGATTCCTAATGAGTGCCTTCTCCTCTCATCTTCATCAACCTCATGGAGTTACTTGAAGAGCAGATTGACATGTCTCAAGGGAGTTTTATATGATTTTATTATGATTTATTGAAGAGGGTAACTGATTTCATGATGATTGAAAACTAATGATTTCTCTCTCCTACATCCACCTATCTCCCTCTTTCTCTCTTGATAATTCTCTATATAAGCAGACATTTTTAACCTTGTAATCTATTTTCACATTGGTTATGGTGAATACATACAAAAATTGAGTCTTTTACTTACCTATTGAAACTAATTCAAGTTGTATATTCTATTTCCTTCTTGAAAATAGTGAATTTGAGTATGTTGTATATATGAATAATTAGTGATAGTGTTATATTATTTGCATTTGTCCTTCATGTTTATGCTTTATGCAGGTTATTCCTCTCATAGGTCATATAAAGTGTTTTACTTAGTTTGTTTAGTTAGATAATTGATAAACCATTAGTGTTTGCTAATAACACATCTTTGTTGATCATCTTAGTACCTTTGAAATCTCTCCAATCTTCATATTGAAACATTAATGTGATTAAGACTATTTTGGAGTAGAATAATCAAATTGTAGTCTAATGTTTCATAGTGCATCTTAAACAAGTTGAGGACTTCATGTTTGGTGCATCACCTTCAAGTTACATTTCTAGTTTTAGTATTCATTTTCCCCTTTTCCATGTCAATCAAATTGTGTAGTTGGTTATTTTAGGTGTTTTACTTTGGGAACTAGCCCAAAATATAAAGGTTTAACACACATGAAGGTTACCCATAGCCTAAGGTCAATCCCATTGCATAAATCAAGTTGAGAAGGTTTGAATCACCCTTTCATTGGGTGAATTTTTGAGCTATAATAGTTATAGAATGCCCAATGGGACACAAAATAAAAGAGGTTGTCCAAGATAGATGCTGGTCTTGCCACTATTATAGTAGTAACAACCTTATTCTTGCAGTATTTGGTGACTCTAAAAGGTTTTGAACTCTTGGTTATTGATTAGTGAGAAAAATTTCATCCCAAAGGTGACTGCAAGGTCAAAATTAAAAGGTATTACATTTGAATTTATTGAATTACCTTTGCATTTATATAAAATAAAGAGATTTCCTCATACTATCCCATACACCAAGTCACCTAGAAGGAGGATTTTTATTGTAGATTATCCAAGTTATCCTAAAGCTAATAACATGGCTGGAAATCTACTTTTTGTAGCCTTTGATGGTGATTCACCTTTGAATATTTAATAATATGATGATATACCCATAAATTCCCTCAAGAGTGTGCCTTATTTCAATGGAAATACCTCTCTTACTCCAATTGAACACATTAGAGACATGTCAAACTTTTTTAACATCATATAAGAGAATGTAGAAATTAGGTTGTTAGCAATCAGTTTCAAAGGAAAATCTTTGGAGTGGTTTAGGACCATAGCTCTTGATTTAATTGACTCATGGGATGAATTAGGAGAGAAGTTGAACAAGAGATTTGAATATAAAAGTGATCATTTATCCTTGGCTAAACAATTGATTACCATAAAAGGAACCCCTCCAAGAATTCATGCAAGATTTCAATGCTAGGTCCAAAAAGCATGGGATAGAATCCCAATTATTATAAGACCCACTCTAAACTATGCTTTTCTCTATTATACCAAGGCATTAAATAGTGATATTGTAGTTATGATCCAATCCATGGGAGGGAATACTTTACCAAATGCATATGACATTGCTATACTAGAAGAATACAATTAAATACAAGCTAGAAAACTTTCTCCAAGACCCCATATGCCTTTGTTTCTTGATATTAAACCCCCTACCCCATCTCTTGCCCCAATTCCTATCATAACCAGTCATGAATTGGCTTCCCCTAGCCAAGAAAGTAAGATAGATGATGTGGAAGGAATTATTAAGACTCTTGAAAACAAAGCCATGGTAAAGGAAAGGTAAAAAAATCAATTTTATAGGTCTTACTAATCTCAATATCAATCTCATCAATTGTATTAATCTAATAGGCCACCTTTTCAAGGAAATGTTCAAGGTCTTATCACTAATAATAGACCATATTAAAGTTTTAATCTAAATTTAGCCTATAATTCAAGAGCATTGGTACCCACTCAGAATAATCTAATGCAAGACCAACAATGGCCTCCTCAATGGAACCAATTGATGAGGTTAGTTTAGATCAATGTATGATTAAGCCAATAACATACTGTAATAATATAGTTAAACATAGATAATCTTTTTAGATGTAATAATATTCACACATTATAATTATATTCTGCTTCATATTAAAAATATATAGATGATACATATTATATAGGAAAGCTATTTCCTATAATTGGGGAGACACAATCTCCACCAATATCTCACACAACTAACGCACACTAAAAAATTGACTATTAAACAAATATATTGTTATCATAATATATTCAAATAACCAAATACTAACTAATTCGCAAATATACTATTTACCTCTCAATAAATACTAAATGTAACTACTAATGTAAAAGCTAATCCCTAACATTTCCCCCTTAGTTTTTACATGGTGCAAAAATAATCACACTCTCACCTACAATATGGTCACCCCTTGTGGCATTCCCTATTTGGCTCATGACCTTGATCCAAAAAAAGGCTCATTACTCCCATCATTTTAATCAGGTTTACAACAAACCTTGACATGAACAGGAATGCCCTTTTATCCATTGTTCACCTCTCATGGTTTTCTAGATCTACCATAAACCTTTTCAAGATATATGAATTCAATTACATTGGTGCTTTTGTCCTTTCACTATATTCTTTCATCTAGGAATTATGTTTGGAGTTACACACAAATTATAAAATATTAAACATACATGCACTTCTATTCTTATTTTCAAACATACAAAATTCTAAAAAAAAATAAAAAAATGAGGACTAAGTCCTCATCACCTACTATAGCCTCTATACACGATCGTTACCACTCGATTTCGCATAACATAGATATTCACCACTACCTTGGTGATCATCCTCAACATAATCAAATTGGCCCATAGTATGCCACTATCTCAAAATGTAGCCCCATCACTAACAGCTTGTGAGAGGATGCTGATTGTCTTCCAACCTTCTGTGTCCTCCATCTTCTAGTAGGCTTACTACTTAGTAACTTTTACTTTGAGACTTGAAAGAAGAAACTCACCCCAACAATTTTGACAAATTATTTTTAATATGTCAAGTTCTCTCAAAATTGCATCCTTTACATAGGATGAGATTTTTGATTTCAATACATTTTATATTTTTAATGACACACATTAAAAATAAACTAAAGTGACTCCTTACAATACCAATATTAAATTTAGATGAGAGTGACCTCAACAGAAATAAGATACACTCATCAAAGTGTTGTCAAATGACATAACCTCCATTATATAAAGTATTTTGTATGGAATAGAATACCAAATCTAATAAAACAATTGACCTAACCTAACTTATAATAAGATCCCACTATTTGTCTAGACTAATAATATACTACTTTTGGATGGAAATCAAATAAACAAAGACCTTACCTCCATGAAGTTTAATCCATGCACTATATAAAAAATGATCCATAATATGCTGATGTAACATATTTTAAAAGCCTTCAAATATTATATAAAGCCACGTCTTCTTTTATTACATTATTGTGAATGTCTTCTGTGAACTATAAATTCATGGATAGGAGGGTATAAACACAACACATAGTAGCATATTATTTGCATGTACATGGGAGATAAATTGAGGAGTTGGTTGCACTTAGAGTATTAATGTGAATGTTGAGAAGATGTACATGTAGCAAGTTATGCTGGTATATCAAAAAATTATAATCCTGATGCATAAGAATAGCCATGCTAATATGTTATTTAAATATCCTAATTTTGACAACATATTGAATGGGAAAATTTGAGCACTCCTATATATCATAATAGGATCTGATGTGGATTAGATCAAAGCCAATATAAACTCAAGTAAATAGAATGCTGAATCTATCAACATGAGTTTCCATTTAATTGAAATAAGTGCAATTTTTTTAAAGGTTGTGCATAAATTTGGCTTCTTTTGACTCACACTTCAAGCCACAACAATGAAAACTGATCATAAAAATCCACCATAGAGTATTCATGATAAATCTCAATGTAGTTGCAAGCAACGATCGATACCCCTAAGATTATTATCACAATGTTAAGAAATTATATAATTTATCTATTTCAAGAAGTTTGTAGGTCGTAATAGGTTTAGATATAGACTTTACAATGCTTTATAGTAAAAATCCATGTAGATATTAAATAAACTAGTATTTAAAAGCTAAAAACATAGATATGAGTGTCTCATATATGGGACAATAAAGATTACCAATTATCCCTATGAATGATTTTTTACTCCATAATAGGTGAAAATCTAACCTACTCTGATACCAGATGATGAGGTTGGTTCAGATCAGTGTATGTTTCAGCCAATAACATTATGCAATAATGTAGCTAAACACAAACAATATTTTCATATGCAATAATATTCACATAGTATAATTATATTCTTATTCATATTAAAACTATATGGATATTACATATTATATAGGAAATCTATTTCCTATAATTGGGGATATACAATTTCCACCAATATCTCACAAAACTAACTCACACTAACAAACTAACTTTTAAATGAATATATTGTTATCAAAATATATTTGAATAATGAAATACTAACTAATTCACAAATGTACTATCTACCTCTTGTTAAATACTGAATGTAACTACTAATGTAAAAGATAATCCCTAACATTAATCTCATGATCAATCTACCAATCAAGATGGAACATTGAATTAAAATTGTGTGGCACAAGAAAGAACTTTTCCTTCTATGACACAAGATGAAGTTTCCAATCATGTTATGACTATTAGAGAGCAAGGTCAATCAAGTGATACACTTGTCAACTTCCAAGAAGAGGACTATTGTGTTGTAAATTAGGTGGGAAGCTCAAATAGAGGGGTAGATAGTTCAGTTGCAACCAACATTAGGTATAAAATAAGAGATGTTGAAGAGATACAAGAGAGTGGAAAAGGTTCAAATGCATTTCCATTCATGAATCAAGAGGTAAGATAGCCTAATTTACCTCTCAAGGCTCAAGAATCTCAAATAAATCACAATGAAAAAGTTACTTTTGTACATCAAAATAAGATGGTCCAAGATGATAGTATGAATTATACAGGATAACCAAGGATTGATGCTTATTCTCTTAACATAGTAGATCAAATGAAAAGTCTTCATGTAAGTATACCTATGTGGGACACTTTGTCAATTTCAAGGCAAAGGGATATGTTACAATAAGAACTATCTAAACTCAATCTACCATCAGGATAAGCAAGGAAAAGTACTAATGTATATGCAAACACATCTCAGATTACTTTCAAACATATATACAACACCTCTGCCTCTTCATTATCCTCATGATCCATTACCTCATGCTCCTTTAGACATCTTAAGGTCTATATTACTATAGGTCATTATTAGATATAGGTGAACATTAGGTTTTAAAAGATATAGAATAAGTTTGAAACATGGATTTAGAGCTCTTTTGATCTATTAATGACAATTCTTGTAAATTGAGACTCAAACTCCTTTCATACATATTCATACCTCTCATACATCACTTCTAAAGTAGCATGTTGGACTATACTTTCACCTACATGACTATAGGTGTAGACTTGATGTTCCATGTAGGTGGAAATGTTTGGTGCAAAATAACTTAATAGGTATATAACATGGATTAAGATTCTTTAATACCTAATGAAATTATATAAACTCTATAAACCTCTTTGCCAATTAACTCAATCCCTTCTTTATATTGACTATCTAGGTAATTTGGTGTTCTTGAGTTATGGCCCTTCTTTACATCTTTAACACTTTAGATTCTTTCATATCATCCATGAGAAATTCCATATTGTATCATAGTCAAGGATCCTATTTGAATAGCTTTAGTATTGGCTTGATGTTGGTCATAGTTCAAACAGAGGACCTATAGGCCTAGGGCCTATAGGTCACCTTTTAACTATTTTGGTGATTTAAGGTTGCTTTCTTAAGTCTAATATTTTTCAACATTGTCAAACCATTTCTAACTTTTTGTTACTTCTTCATAGGTCCAAAAATTTTATGATAACCATCCTTTCATACCTTTACTTAACCTAATAGGTCTATATGGACTACATACATAGTCCATCAATGTATAAGAATTATTTGGGGGTATGATAGAATTAATTCAATTAGAAATAATCTTGATGAATGCATTTGGGTAATCAAGACTATATGAAGGCATGAAGATATGTATCAAGTGTTTCCATGAGCAATGAGCATCTTGAAACTACTCCTACAATCCGTACAGGCCAGTATATGAAGAAAACACCCATGAATTCTAATTGGAGGGTGTATTTAGACTTTTGTCCTAATATTTTCATGTTTACTATAGTGAAATGTGATATCAAGAACCTCACATGATATATCATAGGAATTTGAGCCAAAATTAGCAATCAAACATACAACAGACTGCTCAAACATAGACCATGGTCCGAAAATAAGAACACTTGAATAATATGGATAAAAATGCATATCATATCAAAGCACATGAAATCCATGAAAATTATTGATTATCCATGAGTAATATAGTATTATAAACCTCTAAGAGTGACCACCATGAAAAGGAAATAAAGACTTCAGTAGAATTCATTGAAACAACTTCTATACCAAGATATTCTTATTCTAAGTGAAGGCAAATCATATAGATTAATTGGATGATGAAACAAAAATTAAAAGGATATTCATGATATATAAAAACATCCCTCAAAACCACTACTCTCCATAAATTTCTAATCTTGAAAAATAGGTAGAAGAACAAACCCCCATCGAATGAATAAGCCATAATGACCTGATGTCAATCTTAGCGATTGTTCATAAATAAAAATCCATATATATATATATATATATACATATATAAATAATAATGACACAAATTTAAATATTAATATACCCATAAAAATGTCTAAATTTTTAGCTCCTAACTCTTTCTCCTCTATCCATATTGAGCACTTGAAAACTGCCCTTCTAGAGCTTCTAAGGAGGTCGATATGAGAGACAAATTAGTTTTATTCATTTTCAGACCTAAAAATTCTTTAAAATCACCTTTTTAACCTTTTCATGAACAAATAAGGTCCTAAATATGCCTAAAATTCAATTTTACCTTGATAATTGTATGGATGGCCTCAAATAGGCCTTTTTGACACTAAAACTACCAAAATCACTTGAGAATCTTGATGAAACTGATGTAAAATGTATCCAATATATCTTTTCATTCCTTAATAAGTAAATAATGTCATTAAAATAATTTTTTCAATTGTTAAGGGTGATAATTTGACTTGTGAGGTCAAAATTGTCAATATTTTGGCAACTTAGTTAGGAAGCATCCCTGCTATGCTTGAGAACTAGACTATTGACATCTCACTAAAACTCATAATATCACCCTTAAACTCTAAAAAAATCATGATTATACCTTGAAAAATTACCATACCTCTTGAATCAAGATAAGATAATTGCTTGCTCTTCAAAGACAGGAAAAGAAAAGACAACAAAGCAATGAAACTAGACTAACAAAACACTTATTGAAATAAAATGTAAGCAAACTAATGTGCTTGATAAGACTTGGAGGAAATATAAATTAAATAAAAATAAACTTCAAATAATCCTCCTCCAAGTTCAAAACAATTTTTTTTTGGATCACTTACTTCATGAGGTATGCAATGGTGTATAAAATCACATTTGAATAACTTCTTACTTCGCTAAGCCTTCTTCTTGACTAACAACACATTTGATATGTCTTGTAATAGGTTTACATCATCAAAAAGATATCCAATGAACACATAATAGTATTTTTAATTCTCTACCTTCTATAGTTGTTCTTTATTGGCAACGGTCTCCAAGATGGCTAGATATTGGTTTGTAAGATCAGATGAATCATGAACCTTATATGATTGATTTAAGTAACATACCTGGTCCTTAGTATTATCTTGAAAGCTTTCAAATTATCCATCATTGTATCCACAAGATATATATTTTTTTTACTTGAGAAATTGAGGCAAAATGAGATTCTCATTGTCTTCTAAGGGTATACAAGGTCTAAAAATGAGGTGAGAGAATGACAACTCATGTCGAGTATCTCAAAAAACTCATAGTTTAGTAAGGCTGCCTCTTGAAAAGGAAAATTTTCAAGAATTTCACTCTTTCGCTTGATGATTAACTCACCAAAAATACATATTATTGCCTTACTCAACTCATAAATACTTGAGAGAAGTGAATAACTTGATTACAAAGATTCAAACAAATCTTCACTATGCTCTTGACTGGTACAAAGAAGATCAAAACAAGCATTTACATTCTCTTCTTCATGCTCAATCATGTCAAAATGAAGATCTTGAAACAAGTAAAAATATATTTTATCTTATGCTATAAATGATTCATTATATCTAAAAATTATATTGCCTTTTCTCTCACCAATGGGAATACCAATAAATATCTCTTCTTCATGCACGCTTTCCTCATCTTCACCACACTCTCCTTGAAAAACAACTATAACTTCTTCATTTATCCTTCATAGAATATGATCCTATTAATTAAGGGAGATGGTGGGAGGGAAAGGAATAAGATCATGAGTTTTTTTTGGTATCAAGGAGGTATTTTTTCAATTTGAGGTCTTAGAAATAGAATAATCTTATAGGAATGCTTGGAGAGAAAGTAAGTTATCTTATGAGTTCTTGGTTTTTTACCTCACCCTCATGAATCACTTCATCAATTTGATATGTAAGAATTTTTTTATCCTTTTCAAAAATAACTTATTCCTCCTTTTGGATGTTTTATTGAATTGACTTCTATGAGGGAACAATTGTAGGAACAAATTCTTCTTTCGGCTCAAACTCAATAACACACCTCCTCCTATTTCACCCAAGACTTGACTACTTAGTTCCAAGGTAGGAATTTGAAAGTAGTAAGTTCAATTGGAGGTTAAATTGAATCTCTTAGAGGATCCATCTGAGAATGTTTGATGACCTATTGAGGACAAGGAGCATAAGAGAGCTAATATAGTAAATAAGAGGATTATTGAAGTGATGGGAAGAGATTCATCCATAAGACTTAGCATGGAATAATCTGGTGTCATAACCCAAGAAGGCCTCCCATATGGAATAATCTTGTTTATTAAAGAGGGGTAGGTTTAGTTAGAAGGAAACTTGAAATACAAGAAGTTTGACCAATGGTAGGTGGAGATGGCTGATGTTTCTTGGGTTGGAGGTCTTTATTCTCCCACCTCACTAACCTGTCTACCACAATTAGATCATGGTTCTCATTTCATGCAACTCATATGTCATGACATAATAGTTTTATTCTCCAACTAATACCCACCTACTTTTCAACATCTACACTATATTCCTCATTTTCTTTATGAGTTGAGGAGGTATCACATCCAACTCTCTATCCCACACTGTGATCACTCCTTCAGACTTTAGCATATTTGGCTTGAATTCCAACAAAGATATGTTAGGGGAATCATGATTCTAAGTTGGATATGGAATAGGAGGAGGTGATTATGACTAATTCAATTCTTTATAAGGCTACTATTGCATATAGTTAGGGTCATAGTGAGACTGATAAGGGTCACTATAAAGCTATTATGAATCATCATACTCTTGAAAAGATTGATCATATGGATGATAATACTCTTGGTAAGGATGATTAGGCTCATAAATAGGTTAATATAGATAATTATAGGGTTAATATGGGTCATGATTATGATGTTATAACTCATTGTAAGGTTGATAAGGAAACATAACATAAGAATTTTCCTCATACATAGCCATAAAACAACGTCAGTATAATGCAATGAAAATATGCTTACTTGGAAACTATGCATGGAATATTATAATTAATGGATTGAGATTTGAGTCACCAAATAATTTATGAAGAATGCTTCTATAACTTAAATTTCACTATCCCACTAGGTGTGCCAAAACCTATTAACAACTAAGCTTGCACCCTTGTGAAGGTAGTTTTAGGCCTTCACAATCTAAAGTAACATGGAAACAATCAGAGGATATGGGTGGAATAATATGTGGATTAAATATATATATTATAATGGATAAATTACATTGATGTATCAATTAGTATCTCTAATCTACACTACTAGCTTGCAAGGGAAAATAGAAGAAGGTAAACTGAATGGAAAACCTATCTAACTAGGATGATACACCAAAATATGGCCTCCACTTGTGTAATATTAAATAATAAGGTTTTATAATAACATAAACCTATTTAAAATTCTCAAATTAAATCCTTAAAACATAAATTTTTCACATAGAGGTTCATTCTTGATGCATGATCTAAGGCACCTATTTAATAGGTCTCTCAAAGACAGTAAAGAAAGCTTGCACTTTCCATACAAAAATATGATAAAAGAACAATATGAAACCTATAGGGATGATATAATACCTAAAAATAGGTAATAAGTAAAGGAAAAAATGAAAGGAAGTTTATACTATCACTGTCATTCATCAATAGACCATGAAAATACACTAAATACAAGCTTTGAGGAAGTATGAATTCAATATTATTCATTGAAATAGGAAAGTAAAAGTGTTTTTATGAGCATAGTATTTAAAAAAATAAGGTTAATAATTATTTTAAATGCCAAAAACTATCTTACATATAGATAATATGAGAGAAGAAAGTGAAAGAGACAAGAGCCCCAAAACTAGGAAATGAAATCTTCACTTAGTCCTATTCAAATTCCAGTATAGCATTTCATTATTATTATATTTTTATAATTATAAAAAAGTGGCATATATGTTGAGGTAGGATTGATTATAAATTTTGAAAGAGCCTTGATCATTTATTCCTGGTCCTTGACCCATACAACATCCTAGATTTTTGTTTGCATACTCCTATATCCTTGGTCAAGAAGTCATTTCATTGAAAATAGGCTTTGATCCTTGAGAGTAGATCATCATGAATTGATAAATTATTTATTTTAAACCTTATTTAAACCATTAATGAGGTTTTATCATCTTCCTTGGGCTTTTAGAACTCTTTGAATGCAAGTTTGACCATTTCAACATACTAGGTGTTGGAAGGAAGAAGAGTCTGATTAGGAGTCATTTAGGACCTTTAAACCTTTTAAACATTATAAAAACTTAATTTTATTTGTTAAAAAGTTTAATATGTTTATGAGGGAATTAGGATCATCAATAAATTCCTTGGAAAACTTTTATGCATCATTCAGTTGTATTTAAACACTTGATTCCTTCACATGAGCAAAAAGTAAAGGAGAGAGAAAGAAGAGTTTTTGCATTGTAATAGGACAAATTACACCATGTATGGTTTATAATAATGAAATAATACATTAAAAAAGGTGTGTGGAACCATCAAGTAGCCCAAAAGATTCAATTTTACTCATTTGACATGCTTTAGTACCCCTTCTTTATAACCATAAAACTTGAAAAGCTCCTTGTATATAAGATTATATAGAAAAATTTGACAAAATGTTCATATTTTTTATTATCATATGTCTAATTACATCTCCATACAAAATTTCATGATCCAAATCTAAGTGTAAGTACTCATTTTCCTTTATTTTCTTCTTTAATTAGGCCTAATTAACGCTCCTAGGCCTAGAAAGAGAAAATTGGCCCAAAGGAGTACCCACACATGTGAAATTGGAAAAAAATGTTTGATTAATTTTACATAGGATAATACCATCCTCCATACCAAATTTGGGGTCCTGAGACCCTATGGAAGTATGTAAACCATGAAACCACCTGGCTACCTAGTCCCATTTTGAGCCTGTTTGGGTCTGCCTTGGAAAACAAGCTTGGTTTGATCATTTAAAGAATATAATATGTATGTTTTTTTATATTTAATACATATTAAACTCTAAAATTATCTCATAAAATTATTGGGAAGTTCTCCCCTTCTCAGAACATTTGGAAAACACCAAAAATAATGAAAAATAGGGTATTTGGAATAATCCATACAAGTGAGATCAACATCAAAGTACATGTGGATAACTTAATTAGAGTCATAAATAACATAAAATATTTTTTATGAGGAAAATGTGTCATTATATATGTATTTGAGTTCTTTTTTCCATGGCTGGTCGCAATTGGGGTTTTAGAAGGGTTGAAGACCTATCTGGGGTATTAATCATTATTCATAAAGATGGAACATACAAATGACCTCCTTTCACTTGGATAATATTCTAAACTAACCTAATTAAATATCCCAAATGTCTCATCTCCACATTCTAAGTGTGAGAGATGGTACGAGCATCTGAAGTTTCTCTTTAGGTGGCTTATTTTGCAGTATTGAGGCTCAAAAGAGGTTAAATCTGAGTTTTGGGTCTCAAAATCCATTCCCACTATTGGCTGAATCTCATACACATATATAACATCAATTAAAATTATTTCACATTCAATTTAAGTTATCATTACCTCTCTCTATGCATTTGGTATATTGGTCAGGGTATTTGGGGTTTAGGCTTGTCTCTCCTTTGCTATCCCTCAAGGGCACACATGAAAATTGGGAAAAGAATCCCAATACTAGCACATAATTATACTGATATGGAACTCCAGATCAAAGAACTGAATAATAATGGATTTATTGAAAAATATATTTCTCTTTGCTGCTATTATGCATTTATGGTTAACAAACATTCTGAGCAAAAGAGAGGAAAGAAAAGAATGGTTATCAATTATAGACCATTAAATGCCATTACTCAACCATTTCCATATCCTATTCTAGATAAAAGCTATCTATTTGAAAAGGTAGCAACATGTAAATACTTCTCCCAGTTTGACTGCAAGTCTAGCTTTTATCAGATCAGAGTCAGAGAAGCTGACAGAGAAAAGAGAGCCTTCAGCTACCCTTTTGGCCATTTCCAGTGGATAGTAATGCCTTTCAGCTTGATGAATGCCCCTACATTCTACCAAGCACATATGGATAAAATTTTTAAAGGCACTTCTAACTTTTTGTGTGTATACATAGATGACATACTAATCTTCAGTAATTCTCTTACTGAACATTTTACTCATCTCTCTAGATTCTTTGAATTGGCACAAAATGCAGGAATTGTTCTTGCAGAGACAAAGATTCAGTTATGCAAAACTGAATGTAACTTTCTTGGAATGGTAATCCAAGATTCTAAACTACAAATTCAGCCACATATCAAAGAAAAGGTCATCAGTTTTCCATATATACTGGATAGATCTAAACTCCAAGCCTTTTTGTGATTATTAAACTATCTAAATAGATTTTATCCTAACTCTGGTGAAGACATGTTTATACTACAAAAAATTCTCCAGAAAAAGAAAGCTTACAATTGGAAGGAAGAACATACAATCACTATCCGAAAAATAAAGTCTAAAGTTATTTCACTTCTTGATTTATACATCCCAAAATTTGATAAAATGATAGTTTATACTGATGCCTCTGATATTGCATGGGGAAGAGTACTTTTTTGTGTACATAATAATAAAGAATTTGTTTGTGAATTCTCCAGTGGAGTTTTTAGTGGAGTTTATAGTGGAGTTTTTAGTGGAGTTTCTAGTGGAGTTTACAATTTGAAAGAGTCCATAACCAGCCTGATCTTTTAGCTACTTTATTTCATTTACTGATTAATGAATTTGCACCTCTAGTCAAAAATTGTGAAATGGAATCCAAAAAATGGATTCTAAAAATGGAGTTATGTGATTTAAAGCAATTTGATGCTTTTGCTAAACAATTCAGAGAACTGGCATATCAAATTAAGATCTTTTCCTCCATAGAGATTAAGATCAAATTTCTTCATGCTTTACCCTATAATCTTATTGATAAGGTAATTGCTTATATTGATCTTAAGAATCTTACCATTGAATATATCTCTCTCTCTCTCTGATGTCATTGACTTTGCCAAACAACAAGCCACATGTTTAGTCTTTGAGACTAAATCTATACAAAAGCTCACCAAGCATCAATCCTCACAAATTACTCTCGCTTTTCTTGAAACAACCCCTTTTGGCTATCAGCCATTTGTACAGCCTCGCAAGCACCTTTATTTTTGGCATCACTCTTTTCCTTGCAAGCACTCCTATGCTCCTCCTCACCATTTTCTCAAGAAATTTTGCACTACTCACCCTCTGTCCAAATAGCCAATTCGCTACATCTGTCACAAACTTGGCCATATTGCTCCATAGTGCCATTGCAAAAACCCTACAGTCAAAACTATTTTCACCTCTAAGGACACAACATGGTGGGATATTGTTGATTCTGATGAAGATCTCTACCTACAAGATGACATCTATGAACCAATTCTAGATGATCTCCCTGAAGACCATTCAAAAGACAATGATGATGTAGATGCTCTTGAGTCATTAGCTTATGACTTAGAACAACTGCTCACCAACATGCAATGCCCATGGTACTCACCCCGACACCATGATAATTCAAAGATACCATATGAGGCACATGGAACCTCGTCTCACCATCACCATGAAGTACCAAAATGAGACATAAGACCAAGGACACAAGGATACTCTAGAGGAGAAGGATCAACTAGAGGGAGACAACCCTTAATGCCTCAAATACCTCTAACATTGCAAAGACCTCAACATCCTCCTTTGAAATTTCAGAGCTCTTTCAAGCCAAGCACCTCTTGGATAAAAAACAAGTTCACCAACAGAGATTCTCCAAGAGAAATTCAATCATCAAAGATAGAGCCACAGTGGGACACCCTATTGCCCATAGAAGAAAAAGAAGAGGATGAAGAAGTAGAAAGTTCTTTCTACTCAAATCAAGATTACTATCTCAGTGAATGCAGTAATCTCCAAGAAGAAGAAGCAGAACAAGAAGTAGAAGACATCTACCTTGAAAAATCTATTGTTCAAGATCTAGGGAGACAGAAACTGGTATGTACTAGCATTCCTCCCTTAGAAATTCCACAACCAGCTTACTTAACACAACTAATTAATGGAAAGTTTGCCTAGTTTATCACTTTTAAAATTAATGGCAGACTTGTAGATGCCCAAATTGATACTGGAGCTTCTCTCTCTTTTGAAAAATCCTAGCTCATCTATGACTGGAAGACATTGGATGAAACCATGGCTTATAAGAGCCTAGATGTCCAAGGGAATAGTTTTATTTGTAATAAATATAGACATTAGCAAACCCTTAGGATACAAGATAAAATCTTCCATGCTGATTTCTTCACCCTAGATAGGATGCCTGTAGATATCTTATTAGGAGGTGATTTTATAGACAGATACTCACCTTATGGTTCAACCACAAAGAGTATCATGTTTACTATAGAAAATAAAGGCTTAGAATTCCTCACCTCATTCATACCACTAAATAATTTCCTAGTTCAATGACTCAAATACCTGAGATAATAATCCCTGCTAAAATCCAAGACATAGGTGAAAATATTAAAACCACCATCTGTTCTGATAACCCTCAATAGTTTTGGTTAAAATCCATGCTTGAGATGGATATTAAAATCATTGAAGGTAAACACATGAAAATTGGGAAAAGAATCTCAATACCAGCACAGGATTATACTGATATGGAACTCTAGATCAAAGAATTGGAGAATAATGGCTTTATTGAAAAATCTATTTCTCCTTACTACTGTTATGCATTTATGGTTAACAAACATTCTAAGTAGAAGAGAGGAAAAAAAAGAATGGTAATCAATTATAGACCATTAAATGCCATTACTCAGCCATTTCCATATCCTATTCTAGATAAAAGATATCTATTGGAGAAGGTAGCAACATGTAAATACTTCTCCCAGTTTGACTACAAGTCTAGCTTTTATCAGATCAGAGTCAAAGAAGCTGATAGAGAAAATATAGCCTTCAACTGCCCTTTTGGCCATTTCTAGTGGATAGTAATGCCTTTCAGCTTGATGAATGCCCCTACATTCTACCAAGCACATATGGATAAAATTTTTCAAGGCACTTCTAACTTTCTGTGTGTATACATAGATGACATACTAATCTTCAGTAATTCTCTTACTGAACATTTTACTCATCTCTCCAAATTCTTTGAATTGGCACAAAATGCAAGAATTGTTCTTGCAGAGACAAAGATTCATCTATGCAAAACTGAATGTAACTTTCTTGGAATGGTAATCCAAGATTCTAAACTACAAATTCAGCCACATATCAAAGAAAAGGTCATCAGTTTTCCATATATACTGGATAGATCTAAACTCCAAGCCTTTTTGTGATTATTAAACTATCTGAATAGATTTTATCCTAACTCTGGTGAAGACATGTTTCTACTATAAAAACTTCTCCAGAAAAAGAAAGCTTACAATTGGAAGGAAGAACATACAATCACTATCCGCAAAATAAAGTCTAAAGTTGTTTCACTTCTTGATTTATACATCCCAAAATATGATAAAATGATAGTTTATACTGATGCCTCTGATATTGTATGGGGAGTACTTGTTTGTGTACATAATAATAAAGAATTTGTTTATGAATTCTCTAGTGGAGTTTTTAGTACTGATGTGCTTAAATGGATTTCTTTTGATAAATAAATCTATGCTGTAAAAAAGTGTTTAATGAAGTTCATGTTAAAACTACTGTACTTGCCCCATTTTATTGTAAAAATTGATTGTACTAGATTTATAAATTTTAGAGAAAAAGATCATGGTCAGAAATATGGTCATGGTAAATATTATAGATGGTAAGCCTTTTTTAATCAGTTTAACTTCTCATTAGAGCACATTAAAGGTACTTATAATATAACAACAGATTGGCTTAGTAGGAATCCACCTACTACACTAATGCATAATCTCGCTCCTAGCTTTAACTTAACTAGGATCTACAATCAAGGATTTGCATCCTTAAATATTCTTTTCTAAGAACAAATCCTTCATGAAGAATTGCATCCAAGATACTCAAGAATATCTTATGCAGCAGGACATGTTTTGCAAATGTATTTTGTAGCAACCATCCAAACAAACCACCATCAGAACACTAGTGTAATAATAATCAAAAGATTAAATAGTGAATTCCTTTTTCACCAGTTCATTAAATTATTGAAGCATCCTCTATGGACTTGAATGGTAAAAATTAGGTCCTCACATAATGAACACCTTTATAGATGGGTGGCAAGATACGGCCCTCACTATATACATGAAGAAGAAGATCATGAACAAGATATAATTATCCATACAATCATCAGGTGATAGCTAGAATGGGAATCTTACTTATACATCAATCCTTGCCATCATGCATGTGAAGTTGGACCTCACCATTGGCATCTTTCCAACACATTTTAGATAAGGTGTCTTTTCCAACCAATCAGTGAAGATGACCTGTTAACAGAAGCAGAAGCAATGTTGGACCCACAAAGCCAGACGTCCTCATCTAGTGCCTCCAACAACATCTCACTGTAGCTTAACTTTTACATTGTAAAGTATGATGGGACATGACACTACCTTGGCAAAGATTCCAGGTAGGACCTCCTAAATGCTATAAATAAGTCTTTTCTCCATAGAGTTTTCATCAAAAAATTTCTAAGCTTTAGAAATCTAGTAGTCTTGTTTCAAGAGTATGCTCTTCTCTTTCCCTTCTTGAAGCATCTTGAGAATCAAAAATTCAAATAAGATTTGTAAAATTTTTGTTTTATTAATATTGTGAAGTCGTAGCCATTCGGCCCCTGCCTATTATCACGGCTTTTCTATAATCAAGCATCGTGAAAGAAGGAGGCATCTACTGACGATAAAAGATTGGTAACTTAGATGAAAACCTGAGCTTGGGTTCCTCCTGTAAGTGTATGGAAACATTTTTAATGTTTTTATGTTGACTCAAGATCCTCAAATGAGGTTTGAAAACTTGTTTCATGCCTTTAATCTAAAGTGGACTCCTAAGTCTCATGGCTGCCCTTTCCCAAGGAGTGGGCAAGGTCTGAGCTAAAAAAATGGGTATATCCCCTATTTTAATGAATTTGAAATGGAAATTAATGTATTAATAAACCCATGATAACATTTTTTACCAATTTTAAAATTATAAGCATGCCTCTAGAGACCTCTAAATGTCAATTCCTCTCAAGATTGGTAAGGATTGCTAGTGATTGAATGTATCTTAGAACATAACTTATTGTCTTCATCTATCCCATGTAATTAATTTTGAGGATTGAATAATATTATGAAACCATTTCATATATCTTTTCTCTCTTAGGATTTCTCATTTCATACCAGGCCTAGACTCCTAGCCAACCAAGCAAACAAACCTTTGTGTGAGCTTAGCCTCATTAGGCATAGAACATGGATTTGACTATATTAGGTGTTTTGGAATTCAAATTGATCAATATTTTATGATTAATTTAGTTTCATACTTCACCTTTTACTTCTTATTTCATTTGAGGTAGACCTTAGTGTCTTTCAAGAACTTTGCTCTCCCTTTTAAGCTCAATACTAGCCTATCTCAACTTGTAAACTATATATACTCTCAGAGAGTCACTTGAATGTCATTTGAGTTTGAGACCTCATATAATACATCAAAATATTAAATATTAGTATTTTTGTATTATTTTTAGTCTCAATTAGGCTCAGATCCTCTCTCAATACTTTTTCCATTCTGTTCACTTAGGTCTGCTATCAGTCTATGTTATGTAGCATGTAGGTATTCATTAGGGTCCATAACTATGTATAGGGTTTAATAAACTTGATCTCACATAATATATTTCCAAATGGCCTTGAAATTAGTTAAGGCTTAATTTTATTTAAATTATAATCAATACCTCTATCTCTTCTCTTTAGCCTTAAGGTCTTCTGGCTCCATAAGTCACCTGTAGGTGTCTTTAGAGGGATCCTAAACTTCATACTATTATGTTTAGACCTCACTTACACATGAAAAATATCCTTTTTCAATAGACTTGAGTCTTTATTTTAGTTCCAAAATTTTCACACATACTCTTCACCTAACTCAAAGCTTAAGATATGCTATCACTAGTAGTAACCTATAGGTTACCATGAGGGCATTGACTTATAGGATTTTCAAAGTATCACTTCCAATTTAGTGGTTATCTTCAATGAACCCTAAATTGGTTGAGATACCACTTTAAAACATATATCCAACACCTGTGCCTCTTCATTATCCTCATGCTCCATTACCTCATGCTCTTTTAGACATCTTAAGGTCCATATTACTATAGGTCACTATTAGCTATAGGTGAACAATAGGTTTTAAAATATCTAGAACAAGTTTGAAACATGGATTTATCTCCCCTTTGATATATTAAAGACAAATCTTGTAATATGAGACTCAAAATCCTTTCATACATCTTCATACCTCTCATGCATCACTTCCAATGTAGCATGCTGGATTATACTTTCACCTACATGGATGTAGGTGTAGATTTGATGTTCCCTGTAGGTGGATATTTTAGGTGCAAAATACCTTTATATATATATATATATATATATATATATATATATAACATGGCTTAATATTCTTTAGTACCTAATGAAAGTATATAAACTCCATATACCTTCTTATCTCTTCAAATCTTCTCAAATAATATAGATAGACTATTTGTGCTTTGTCCTTACTTGACTGCAGGTCTCATTTTAAGCTTGATTATAGGTTTAATCTTAGCTTTTGAATGTTCTTTGAGAGTATTCCCTTCAAAAACCTCATGATCTTGGATCTAACTCACACAAACCTCAATAAATGCTACAACTCCTTAAGAAACTTACCATTGCGTTCTTTGATTTTGAGTCCTTCAAGCTTGTCCATCAGGGCCAAGCTGGCTGTAAGTGAACATGGTTGACTATACCATCCAAAAGAGATTTCCTCCTTGAAAGCTCCTTAAATATTTTCTATCAAACTCATATAAACTCTAATGAATTAACTTTTCAATAAAACCTTGACCTTTCCTTTATATTCTTGACATCCATTGTCCATGAAATTATTGTTAAGTCTCTTGAAGTTGGCTATATGGTGATGATTGTACTTGTACAAACTAAGGAAAAGTCTCTTTTCCTATCAACTCAATCCATTATTTCTCTTTTTAATCCAAGTAACTTGGTGTTCTTGAGTTATGGATCTTATTTGAATTTTCAACACTTTGGATGATTTCATCTTATCCATGAGAAATTCCATCTTGTATCATAGTCAAGGCTCTTATTTGAATAGCTTTTGTGTTGGCTTGATGCTGGTCATGATTCAAACTGAAGACCTATAGGCCTAGGGTATATAGGTCACCTTTTGACTATTTTGGTGCTTCAAGGTTTCTTTCTTAAATCCAAGGTTTATTTCTTAAGTCCAAGACTTTTCAACATTATCAAACCACTTCTTACTTTCTATTACTTCTTTAGAGTTCCACAAAGTTTATGATAATTATCATCTCATCCCTTTAGCTCACCTCATAGGTTTATATGGACTGCATACATAGTCCATCAATGTATAAGCATGTTTTGGGGGTATTAGAGCATTGAGTCAATTGGAAATAATATTGATGAAGGAAGTGGGGTAATTAATACTATATGAAGTCATGAAGATATGTAGTAAGTGTTTCTAGGAGTAATGAACATCTTCAAACTACTACAATTTGTATAGGATGGTATATGAAGGAAAAACCCATGAATTATCATTGGAGGGTGTAGTTAGACTCTTATAATAATATTATCATTATTAAAATAGTGAAATATTATCTCAAGAAGCTCACATGATATATCATAGGCATTTGATCCAAAATTAGCAATCAAACATATAAAAGACTGCTCAAACATAGACCATGCTCCCAAAACAAGCACACTTGAAGAATATGAAAAAAAAACATCTCATACTAAATAACATGAGATAAATGAAAATTATGGAGTATCCATGAGTAATTAAGTATTATAAACCTCTGAGAGTGACCACCATGAAATGAAAATAGAGACTTGGAGAAGAATTCACTAAAATAACCTGTACATAAAGATATTCTTCTTCCAATGAAGGAAAATCATATATATTAATTGGATGATTAAAATACCATTAAAATTAGTTAAATTACCTCTAAAAATACTCCTGATCCATTCCTTACCATTGATTTCTAATCTTGAGAAATAGGTGCAAGAATAGATCCCTCTCAAATGAATAGGCCATAGTGACCTACTATCACTCTTAAAAATTATTCATAAATATTAATCCATAAATATGTAAAAAATGTCATTTATTTCAATATTAATAGGACCCATAACAATGGACAATTTTTTATCTCCTAGATCTCTCTCCTTTGTCCCTATCAAGCATTTGAAAACTGCCCTTCTGGAGTTGCCAAGGAGGTAGATATGAGAAACAAATCAATTTTATCAATTTTAAGAGTTAAAAATTATTAAAAATCACATTTTTAACCTTATCATGGACAAATAAGGTCTTTAAAATTCCTAAAACTCAATTTCACCTTAATAATTATATGGATGGCCTCAAAATAGGTCTTTTTGGCACTAAAAATGCCAAAATCACGTGAAATGCCTAATTAAAATGATGTAAAATGTATCCAATGGATATTTTCATGCCTAAATAATTAAATCATGTCATTAAAATAAAATTTTCAAATGGTAAGGGTGAGAATTTGACTTGTGAGGTCAGAGTTGTCAACAGGAACAATGACTAAAACAATTGGAATACTAATAATAGTAGTAGAGGTAGCCATGGGACTATCTTCCATGCTTATTTTTTTAGTGATAATGGGGTAAAAATCTATATTAATCATATATAATTATTACGTATCACTAGAATTTAGAAGATTGGAATTAGATGTTCCAAATTATACCTATATATGCACCTTTTGAAGGACATCATGCCACAATTCATATTCTTAGTCCTCTCTTATTTCTTATAAATTTTATTTAATCAAGTCTTCCCCTATTGAATATTTTTTTTATATCTCATCCTCTACCAAATAATTCTCTATGTCTGATTAAACTAGGTTCAATAACCCCCTTGAATACTGTGATGGCCTTTCCTCTTGTGTGACCTTGGGGGTTTATAGGGTTCTTAGTAAAGTCTTATTCATTTCAGTTACTATAGGAGGACTAGTTGGGACATGTAATGGAGGATGAGGAGATGAATGAATTAACATTGGTGCTATAATTGGTTGGACTATAAAAACTATAGGTGTAAATGAAAAATTAACTTTATGAATTAAGGGTTCTCCTATTTCAATAGAAGGAACATGTTGCCCTGTATCTTTTGCATTTGGGAGGCTCCTAAGGATCCTTGCCCTTAATTTATCATTAGTTTCTTTGGTATCATCCTAATTTTGAGGTTGATCTATTATTTATGTAGATTTTTCTTCCTCATGTTTATCTATCTTAATTTAATCATACTTTGTAAAGGATCACTATATTGAATCATTTGATAAATTTTCATGGACATTCATTTACCTCTCAATTTGATATACACTTGGGAGTCATCTTCAATATAGTTATGGCCATATTATTTGTGGCCATATTTATATTTGAACATGCCTTGAAAAATATTTATGTGCTAAAATACCACCAATCTAGGGTCCTAATATCTATACTCAGCTAATTTAAAACAAAAATAAATCATGTGATGAGTGTACTTGGATAGTTTTCCCAATGTTGAAATTGATATCTTCCTATACTAAGAGGTAATTTATGTAATCTACCTAGGTTTTCCTTGCTGATGTTTTCCCCAATATTATTGGATAATTAATATGTTATTTCCTACTTAGATAGCTTGTTTGGGACTACATTGGGCAAATAAAATGGTGCTATCAATCTGCCTTCAACTATGATAACTATATAGTTTAGGTAGAACCAATAGTCCTCTAATGATTTAAGTTATCTTTTAATTTTTGTAGAGAACCATGGCGTAGGTTTTTCATTAGTTTAATTATACCCATTGAAGAGAATCTATCTATTATTCTTTTCATGTAATTTATAAATTTGTGAAATGATAAAGGTCAAAAAAGAAAATCTATTTTACCCTGTTAGTTCCTAGGGAGATGTTCTAGTAGAGCTTAGACTACCACAAATATCATGTGCTAAATATGAGAGCATATATAAATTATTATTTGGTCTATTATATGTGACCCCCTATGCTTTCAAGTTGTAACTTATGATCTCTCCCAAGGGATACCTTGGCCATCTAAAACTATGGATGAAAATAGAACCCAAAATTCATTACTATATATTACCTATGAGAATCCATGTAGTTTGTTTAATAAGGCCATGAAAATACTAACACCCAATATTAATTATGCAATTGGGACCTTATTTCTCATGGAAAATTTGTTAGGGTCATGATCCCAATTTTTAAAAGTGTACCTAACCTTATTATCATTGAACCATTCATTGAAAGTGTCTGAATCTAGTAGTCTATAATATTTTTCAAATGCTAAAATAGATACATAAAATACTATTTGTGTGCTATTATTCTTGTGGAAATATCATTTGTGCATGTGATTTCCATAAAAAAATTAATATTAAGTTGGCATATGGTAATATCTTTGGATTACCCATTACCTTATGCAATCTAATGAATTTAATAGAGATTAGGTCATATTGGTATTCACTCTCTTCAAAAATCAAATTGGATTTATTAGTATATCACTAAAAAACTTCAAATTATACATAAATCATCAAGTAGTGATGAAAATAATTGTGAAACATAATTAGGTCAAACTCTATATCTTTGAACTCCTATTTAATTCCAAATCAAAACAATGATTGAATTAGTTCTTGGTTCTCATCTACCATTGTAGTTTTCATTGAGATTTGTGTTTAATTTTAGGATTAGGTATTTTATGATGCTATATAGATATGGTTCTCAATCTTAGTTTAAATAGTTTAAAAATGGAATTGGACTTGACTTGGAACATTGTTAATAGTTTTGTTACTAGTGATGAATTCATTGTTTAAATATTCCATTTGTGAGAATTAACTGTGGAGAAATGGTATATCACATGCATTTCTATTTGAATTTTATTTTTATGATGTACACTTTTATAATGATTTTATTTTACATGTGTTAGTTTTTTATCTACTTCTAAGAGGTTAATAACCATTAATAGATTTAATACATATATATGCCTTTCATAGTTATCATGATATCATTTAGTCTTGATATTTTTATTTTTCATTTTCAGTTGATTGTGCTCATTTTAATACATGGATGTTGATGCTACCATTATGGGACATGTGGTGAAATTTCACTTTATCACTCAATTTATTCATGTCATTTAGTCCTTGACATGTGCCAGTGTGCAAAGCTATGAGGTTATGACCTGTGGCAACTAAATGTTCAAGATACATACATGGATAAATCTATGAATGACATGTGGTATTTGTCTATGTATAAGATGACATGTTGGCCTAAAATTATTTTTCTTGGCCTATGCATTTGTAATATGTTAATTTCATTATCAACATTTGTGCTATGCAAATGATGCCATATGGCATTATCTAACTTAGTCGATATGTTGTAACTTTCATAACTCAATTTTTTTAACAAGGTTGGTGATAAAGAGAGATGGTGACACATGGATGATATCACTCGATCAGTTTATCAAAAACATGAATGTCTTAAAACATTGAGAAAAGAATTAAAATGAACCAAGATGAAGAAACTTGGCATGATGTTTTTTAGTCAAAATGTTCTGAGTGTAAAATCCTTAGTCTTTCCTTGTTGAAAATATGTGATGGACCATGAGAGAGAGACACGTGGAATGATATCGTGAGGTGAAATAGTCAAGAAAATTTGTAAATTTTAATTTTGAACTATTTGTCTTGATGTAACGAAGAGGTAACATGTGGAACAATATCATCCATTCATGATGCTAAAGGTATTCAAAATTTGCTATGTTTTCTATGTAAATGCCATATAAAAAGGGTCTCAATAAGACCTTGATAGTTTATTAAATTTTTATCAGAGAGTGGCACATGGTGAACTCAATGCTGAATTGTAAATAAAAAATTGATAACTTGGAAAAACTAATTAGCTTGGTTAGTCAAGTAAATTGAATTAAAATAAAAACATACCTTTTAATAAATTATTACCTCAATTTTAAGATAAAATTCATAAAATAAAAAGTAAATAATAAAACTTAGGATTTGGTATGTTTGGGTTTAAAGTCATTTTATGTCTTAGTGGGGACTATATATATATATATATATATATATATAATGGGTCCCTATTTGAATATTTGAAAAAGGGATATGTTGGTCACAACAAGTTGTTCAAAAACACATTTCATACTGAATATAATTCCAATTGCTTCATATGCCCTTGATATTGAATGAAACAACCATAATTCATTGTGTTAATTATCTAGAAAAAAAAATCTCTACAAACCATTCTTCATATCTTCTCTCCAAGTCAATAGATCTATTAATGAATGGGATCTCTCTATGTGATGTGTGTCTAATTAGAGCCATTGTTTTCTACAATCAAATAAATAGTGTGAAATAAAGATTGTATATTATTAGTTATGTAAATTAAACTTGTATTCTAATAATATTTTTCTACATCTATTATTAATACATTCTATATTAAGAAAGTATGTTGAGAAAAAACTCTGGAGACAAAATAGTGTAGAGATAGACAAGTCTGAATCTGAAACTATCTAGAGCCAAAATAATTCCAACCAAATGTAAATAATGTGTCATTTCCATGTTATATGGTAATAAGAACCATTACCCACAATAAAAACAAGATTACGCATCTTATTTTCACTAAATAAATACTTACATTTTGTGTTATTAAAAAAATATGTTGAGTCAATACAATCTAAAGCCAAAACAATGCAAAGCTAGGCTAGTTTGAATTCCCAATAGTCCAAATAAAAATTGGGAATCGAAGGTATGAAATTATAAGAATCAAATCATTCTTAATATATTTAATTTTAAAAAGTAATATAGAGCAAATATTGGCACTCAAGATTAGTTTTTCATATTAAGTGATTAATATGTAAAGGGAATAATTTCATCACTTTAACTTCAATGGCCAGAGCATTGTTTTAATATACTAGTTCAAAATTTTCATTGGATTTTTTTGGAAAAAAAAAACATAATATCCACTAATTCACTAATTTTTTTTGGAACATGCAATAGTATTAAGTGAATTCTTACATTATATATTATTAAAAAAAGTATGTTAAGTCAATACAGTGCAGAGTGAGAGTACCTATCCAAAGTCCAAATAGTCTGGAGCTAAAATTTGGAATCTAACAAACTCAGTTATTGGACTAAAATAATTCTTAATATTATATTCAATATGTAAAAATAGTGCATAGTCAACATTGGCACTCAAGATTAACATTTCAGATAAAGTGATTAATATAATGGAAATCCATCACTAAACTTATTTTTACTACATTATAAATGTCAATGTATTTACATTTAATTAATCCTACTTAGATTTAATATTGTGGAATTATAAATAAAAATACTTTGGGGCCAAATTATGCTCACTAGATTAAACTTTAAATTGGATTTCTAGGCTTGTCTTATCTAGCTCAAACCTTTCATTAGATTTTTTGGAAAAAGAACATAATATCCACTCAAAACTAATATTTTTTGGATTTTGTTTAAAAAATAAATAAAATTAGTCAGGTTAGACAAATAATATGAAGTAAACAACTCATATCCCCACTCATGTCATTTTTCACAGTCATGTTCTCTTATACAATGCAATTTCCTCAATCTTACTATTGTATAATGAAAATTTTACCCTGAAGGTTTTAGATGTAGGTGCCACATCAATTAAATACCATATGACCTTTCATAAGGTATGTTAACATGAAGGGCTTGTGACATGTTTATATTTATAAAATCTAAATCATGACAATGGTATTTGAAGATAGTTTAGTCTAAAAAATAAATGAAATGAAAATATGGAAGGTATAATCCTAGTATTTATAAGTGGTTTAACATGAAAGGGAAATAAATCATGGAAGCTACTCTTCCACCCATAATTTCAGATTTGTTAGACAACATATAAACATACACTTAGTAAAAAAAATGTAGTAAAAAACATTAACTACAACATCTAAAAAATGATATAAAACCTTATACATAATCAACTGCTATAAGTTGATATTGAAAAACTTGAACCTTATTCTAAATGATAGCCATGTATTTTTTGAATTATTTAATTTTTTTACATAGGAATTTGTTATTGTCCACTAATTTAACACCTAAAATACACTTTGATATCCTTCATATACTTTTATATCTACAGATGTCAAGTATTTTAACAAGGAATTCATGATTGTTACATTTCTTGTGCATTATATAAGAGAAATCGACTATGGGAAATGACATGAGTAGGGATAGTTGTTTACTTCTCAATGATATTATTTATCCAAAACTCATTACAAGGTCATGAATTTATGAATATTTATTTTTTTATTATCATTGTGACTATATAATTATATATACTATATTTATTAAAAAAATTAGGCATAGTCAATACATTACAGAGCTAGACTAGTCCGAAGTGTAAACATTCTAGAGCCAAAATTAGGATGAATGAAAAAAATCAATATTATTTTAGGACTCAAATATTTATTATATTCAATATTTAAAAATAATTTGGAGCCAAATTTTCCGCTAGGATTAAATTTTCATACTTAGTAAGTTATTATATGTTATGGAACAAAAAAACACAATATCCATAATGAACTAATATTTTCTGGAACTCATGAAAAATGAATATCCTAACATAATATTGAAATTATCTATAAAATTCCATTAAATCAAATTTCACTTTGTTTAATTATAAAATAATGTCAATAGGCAATTGTTTTACATTAATGGGTTGGTCAAAGTTCCCATGTTAGGATCCAAAATCCATAAAATTACATAATTGTAGAGGATTTTGAGCATCCTAGAGAACTGCTTCTCTTCTCCACCCTAATGTCATGAATGTAATCAAAATTTCATAAAAATTTAGACTATAAGTGAATCCAAAATAAATAATGAGTTAATCCAAATAAATAATGAGTTAATAAGGCATGAATAAACTACCTAAATGGGAGGAATAACCTCACCATATAATGTAGATATATCATTTTTACAAATACTAAATTACCAAAATAGGAGAAATAAATGCATGAAAATATGTAATTACATCCAAAAAAATTTTATAGTTAATTTAAAGATAATTTTCATTTTATTTTATTGAACATATCAACCAAGATAAGGAGATTTTCCTATATAAGTTGAAAACTAAATTGATGTTGAAAAACCTTCACTAAATATAAAATAGCTTGCATATTAATAGGTAAAAAAAACATGTAACAATATGATTATGCATCATCACTTAGAATTAATATTTAGGAATGAACCCTTTTAAATTAAATATAAAATCATATTGAATACTTATTGATATTGATGTTGAATATTATCATTGATGTCAAAAGTACATCTTGTGAAGGTTGATGTCAAAATTGATTAAGGACAATGGGCAGTGTGTGATGTGACAAGGTACATGTAAGAATGTTGTTACGAGAGAATGATAAATAGATAATTTTAAGGCAACTAATATCTTGGGTTTGCATGATTGATATCATTATCAACATGGAAGGTACATGCTATTGATGTCAAGTGCATAAGAAACATAGTCATGACATGAATAGGTATGTGCATGGTGAAATGAATGATCAAAAATATTTAAAGGTTGCATGAATTTTTTTTAACATGTGAGTAAGGTATATAATCATTTATTAGAGTTTCAAGGTGAGCCTATAAGGCTAGGACCTTCAGTCTAAATCTACACCTAGACCACTTCTAGACCCTGCCTAGCCTAATGAGGTATGAACATCAGATTTCAAGGAAAGTATGTACATGAGAGAATATATAGATTTAAAATAAGTTTATTTAAGTATTATCATTAATTTTTAAGTTATGTTTTAAAATAAAATGCATGAACCATTATTTTAGGCTTTCTCGTGCTCATAGAATGAGGTTTAAAACCTGATAAGCACTTTCAGTTGTTCATTGGAATTTGAAAATATACGTGGGAGTATAATATATTAAGGATATATGGGTAAGGGTACTATATGATATATCCAAGAATTAGTTTTGGATTCAAGTGGAAGTCTTTTATGAAAAATTGTTAACACCAAACCCTGTGTTAAATATCCCTAAAACCCTAATAAAGACTCGATATGAAAGATTTTTTAAAAATAGATTTTGATGGATTAAAATTAATATATAATATATTGTATCATATATTAAAATCTCCCAAGTACCTCTAGGTTGTGGTGGTTAGTTAGATGAGAGAGAAAATGTTTAATATAGGCTTATTTGTTAACAAGTTACTGTAGCTCTCAAAAGTTGAATTGGTCAAGAAAATAAAATGGATGGTAGAAGATGATAGAGACTAATTTTACATGTAAATTATGATTTATGGATAGTTTATATCCTTCAATTTTTCTAAATTGGTCATCTAAGAAAGTCAGTCACAAACAGACCTAATGGTGTGAATAGTGTAAAACCTAGACATAGATGAAGAGATATATTTGTGGATATGTGCATGATATATTGATGAAATAAAGTGAATGAATAATTTATTCATGAATTTTATGTCATTATAATTCTTTTTATAATTTTTTTAGGTTAGTATATATGGTGAAAATTTTTCTTACAAAATGGCATGTCTGGTTCAGGTAGGACTATGAGATATGATGTCCAAAAATTGGTCTGCAAAACGAAAATTTGACATTAGACCATATGAATTTTTTATAGTATGTTATGGAGATATAATATAAATTTTTTTATGCATAATGAGTCATGAAAAGTGTCCACATAGGTGTTGGAGGTCTAATTATTCATGACTGGTTCTTGAGGTAATCTGACAGTTCTGAGTAAGCAAGTTACAGAGATGTTCTTGAGCCCTTATTTCTTAAGTGAAGGTATTAAAATATTTTAGTGATGAAACTAAGGTCATGTAAAATATATATAAATGTTTCATTTATTTTATTTTATGATCTTAAGGGTGCTTAATCTTCATTATTTTAAGACAAACTTTTGAGGTACATAAGCCTAATAGGGCAATTTGTCCTAAAGGATCTTTCATGGTATGAACAAAGGATGTAATTATAATAAATATTGGATGAGGTCAAAATATTTATTTTTATAAGTGATTTAATGTATTTTTAATGTTGGATAAGGCCATCTGGGCTCAAGAAGATCAGGTTTTAGCACTAAGAGGACATACCTAATGCAATTAGGTCTCCATGAGACCTAAAGGAGGAGTAAGAAGTAATTGAGTTGTTGAAGACAAAAATGGGTTAAAATTATGATTTAAACATGTTCATAAGATGTAAAAATACCTATTATATTGCTTACCTAATATTTTTAAGGTGTGTTTCCAACCAAGTGGTGTGTGATCATGAGACTAGTATAAATACAACACAATTTAGGCCTATTTATATGTATGAAAAATTAAGCAAATAAAATCATGCATGGTTGAGTATAATAAGGTATTAAAATGAGTTTTAGACCATAAAATAAGAGAAAATGTCTGGTAACAAAAAAATTTAGATGAGGTGGTTGATTTGGTGTTGAGTTACTTATTGAGTTGGTGCTTTCTTGCAAACAAGTACTTGCTAAAGCCTAGTCAAGTGGGCACTTGAATTTATTGGAGTTAGTGCTCTAAGTTGAGTTGGTGATCAAATAAATTTGGTATTTTATTTTATAAGATAGTATTCCATATACAAATATCATAGTGGATTTTATTCCCCTTGAGGGTTTCCCACTTATATATGTGTTATCTTGTTTCATGCTCATCTGAATAGTTCTTTATGCACTACTAGATCACTATGTTGATTTCATAGTTCATGAATGATTAAGTATAATTAAAAGAATGTTTTTAAACATTGATTCACCCCCCTTAAATTAATTATTCTTACAATAATTGGTATCATCCCTTGGTCATTTGAAGAAGGCCTAACAACTTAAAGGAGATCCTTGAAGCACAAACATGTCTAGTCATCAAGTACAAGGAGGTTTCTCAACCAACAAGGTCCCTCTCTTCATTGGGAATAACTATGAATTTTGGAGAATTAGAATGAAGACCTATCTAATGTCCTTGGGCTATGACATATGGCAATTTTTTTTAATGGATTTGCTCCACCTCCTATACCACCAACTAATGCAACAAGAAAGAAGGCAAGTGAGAATAACTCTAAGGCAATGAATGCCATCCTATGTGGTCTTTCAGAGCTATAATTTATAAAGGTCATGCATTGTGATACAAACAAAGGGATTTGGGAAAAGTTGAAAACCATCTATGAAAGAGACACCAAAGTTAATTTTGAAAAATTATAGAGCCACCAAAGGTAGTTTGAAAGTTTAAAAATGAAGGAGGATGAAAACATTGCATCTTATCTGTTAAGAGTAGATGAAGTTGTAAATGTGATCAGAGGTCTAAGAGAGAAGTTAGAAGAATCAAAAATAGTAAAAAAGGTATTAAGATCCCTAACATCTAAGTTTTATTCAAAAGTCTCTATTATGGAGGGCATCAAACCTCTCAACATACTATAGATGGATGAGCTTCATGGCATCTTGTTTGCCTATGAAATAAAAACAAGTGATGGAAGACCTTGCAAGAAGGAAGTGCATTCAAATCTGAGAAAAAGTCACAAGGTGAAAATTTCAAGGATGACATTGATACAAATATTGATGATGAAAAGATAGAAGCCATGTTTGTCAAAAAACTAAGTAAATGATTAGGTAAGTATAAGGGCAAGTTTCCATTCGAGTGCTTTAACTGTGGTAAGATTGGTCACTTTGCATCCAAGTGCCATAACAAGGATAATAATGAGCATGATGGAGAGCATGATGAACATCATGGTGATGATAAGAAGTTATATAATATTGACAAGACCAAAAATATTTTTTGGAAGTATGAAGGTAAGAAAGGGTCATTCAAGAACAAGAGAAGTTTCTATACCAAAGAAGATAGTAGTTCCTTTGATATAAGTGACACAAGTATATCTGATAGTGATGATGATAGTAATGATCATGATAGCTATGGAAATATATTAATGGCTATAGAAATAGATAATTTAGGTTATTTAAAAGGGAAAAGTCTTATAAAAGATGAAGAATCAGATGAAGAAGAGGTTAAAGTGAACCTTGAGATAAAATTTGTGAGTGCTCTAGAAGATTTGAAGTTACAGATAAGGAAGAATCATAATTTAAGATCATTGATTAAGAGTTATAAGGAATAAATCAATCTCTTTTAAGGGAGACTAAGTAACAAAACCAATAAACATGATGATATCATTAAACAATTAGAAACTTGAAATGGGATTGTCACTGCAAGTCTTAAAACCAAGGAGGAGGAATTCACCAAGTTTAGAATATAAATGGAGTCCTTGAAGATAGAATTAGATCAATAAATAATCAAATTGAAGACACATCAAAAATTTGAAATGAACACTGAAGTCCTTGGTGATATTTTGAATAGTCATAGGTCTCCACATGAGAAAATAGGTCTTGGGTTAAAATATATGAAAAGGAAAACAAGGAGAGTCAGACTTCAAAGGACAATGGACCTTCAAGAAGTGATGGTACTGATGGATTAAAGACCTATGCAGAAACTCTCAAATATGAGACTCAAATTGATCATCAAAAATTAAAGAAGAGTGTGACTCTTTCAAGAGACAATAAAGGTAGAGGTGCATCATTCAACATTATATAGACAAGGTATGTGAATTATTTAAATGGTTACTATTTTTCATACAATCAATATGGACAAAGAGTTGTGGATTGTAGACATCACACTATAATCAATTCCTTATGGCAGAGTAGGATGAATGCTCACTTTAATATGAAAAGCATAATTTATTGCTATAATTGTTATTAGAGAGGACATATTGTAAGGGATTATGAGATGAGGCATATGAGGAAAATTAGTCAAGACAAAAAGGTTAATATTCATACCACTGAAAAGTGGATCAAGAAGTTAGACCTTGTGGATAAGGTGAAGGAGGAGTAGTAGACTAAAAGAGAAGAATATATGATAGCTCAGACTACCTTTCATATCCAGGATGAAAAAATGAAGTGGTATATAGATAGTGGTTTCTCAAGCCACATGATAAGGGACATGAGTAAATTCATTTCATTAAAGAATAATGTTGTAGGGACAATGAGATTTGGAGATAACATGACTACCAATATTTTTGGAAAGGGTATCTTGAGATTAGATAATGGGAAGACCAAGATAGAGAATGTGATGTATGTGGAAGGATTGAAGCATTACTTTCTTAGTGTAATTCAAATGTGCAACCAAGGACACACAATGACATTTCATGATAAAGGGTGTGATATAAGGAAAGCCAAATCATGAATGTTAATTGCCAATACAAAGAGGACTGAGAACAATTTGTATGTCTTAAATGGAGATCAAGAAGGAGAGATGTTTTATGAGAAATATGAATGAATGTTGGATATGGCATAGAATTATAATCCACATAAACTTTGATAATCTAGTCAAGAGAAGCTCTAGGAAGTCTATGAAGAATATGCATAAAATCAACAAACCTGTAAACACACTTTCTAAGGCATGTCAACATGGTAAGAAAACTAGAAGGATGTTCAAGTATAATGAGTATTATATTGTAATACATTTAGAGTTAATCCACACTGATATTTGTGGACCTACAAGACTCAAAAGCATTTAAGGAGATAACTATTTCATGTTACTCATATATGACTACACAAGAATGACTTGGGTAGTATTGTTGAAGAAAATTTAGAAGCTCTTGATAAGTTTAAGGAATTTAAGGATTTAATTGAGAATGAAAAGAATGTAAATATCAAATGACTAATATTTTATAGAGGAGGATAGTTTTCATTCAATGAATTTGATGACTTCTATGAGGTCCATGGGATAAGGAGATAATTCTCAATAGCTAGAACACCTTAGCATAATGGGGTAGTGGAAAGAAAGAATACAATAGTTCAAGAAATGGAAAGGAATATGATAAATGAATCAATATTATCTAATGGAACTAGAGGGAGGTAGTGAGTACTATAGTCTACATTTTTAATAGAGGACATATAAGAATTAATGGAAACAAAACTCCCTATGAATAATGGAAAGGTAGACCTACTAATGTGGAATACTTTAGAGTGTTTAAAAGAAAATTCTTCATCAAAGAGATGAGGAAGACTTATGAAAGTTTGATTCAAGGTATGCTGAAGAAATATTCTTGGGTTACTCATTAATAAGCTCAACTTATAAGTGTTATAATAAGAGGCTGCAAAAGATAGTGAAAAGCACCAACGTGAAGATTGATGAGCCCAGTTATAAGAAGTCATAATCTCAGTCAAAAGATGCATCAGAGAATTTGGACTTAAAAAATGAATAATAAGTAATAGTGTTAGATGAGGAAGAATAATAAGTTAAGGAGAGATAAGACTCAAAAGGCCCCTCAAGATAGATTCAAAGAGATCATCCTAAATCATAAATAATTGGAAATAAGGATGCAGGTATGCATTCAAGGAGAAAGTTGGTAAGTAACCTAAACCAAGAGAATATTTTCCCCTTGTCTAAGATTGAGTCTAAAAACCTTGTATAAGAAAGTAAAGACAAATTTTGGATAGGTGATATGAATGAGGAGTTAGAACAAATAGAAAAGAATGAGACTTGTGAATTAGTTCCTAGGCCTAAAGACAAGAATGTGAATCACACAAAATGGGTGTTTAAGAATAAGTTGAATGAAAATGGAGAAGTCACTAGGAACAAGGATAGATTGGTATGCAAGGGGTACACACGAGTATAAGGGGTAGATTTTGATGAGACCTTTGATCTATAAGTAAGATTGGAGGCTATTAGATTATTTCTAGCATATGCAGGCTTCAAAGGATTCAAGGTGTATCATATGGATGTCAAATCAAATTTTGTAAATGGGAACTTGGAAGAGGAGGTATACATAGAGTAGCTTGGGGGTTTCTCATTATTAAGTAACAAGGACTATGTGTGTAGATTGAAAAAGTCCCTTTATGGTCTAAATCAAGCTCCTAGATCTTAGTACACCAAATTGGATAAGTACCTATTGGACCAAGGATTTAAGAGAGGAGTTGTAAATATTAATATATACATAAAGATATAAAATGATCATTAATTGATAGTAGTTGTCTATGTGGATGACATCATGTTTGGTGTAAATAGTGAGAGTATGACTAAGGCCTTTGCAGATGTGATCAAGGAGTTTGAGATGTCTATGTGGGGAGAACTATCATCATTAATTGGGTTACAAATCAATCAATTGAAAAGAGGTATATTCATTTCATAATCTTAGTATATAAGAGAAATGCTAAATAAATTTGATATGGAATATTTCAAGGTGGTTATTGTTGAAGCTGGAAAGTGCACCCGGTGGTAGGAGAACAGATTCCTGCCCTCTCCCCGCAACATGGAAACCCCTCTCTCGCCTGTGGGACAGCGAAGCAGGAGAGGAGAGTCTCTAGATATGGGCTAGTTCCCTCTGATGTATCTTGTTTGTTTCAAGCAGTGCAAAAATAACGGATATATAGCTATACTGGGGGGGATGAAAAGGGAGAGAGAAAATGCATGAAAACAAATATCATACTCTAAAAGAGGTGATACACCAAAAATGAAAGTGACCTTCCCACATCCACACTCAGGACCAAACAAAACATACATACACTCAAATTTGGCAGAAAAGACCAGGTGTCTGGGATGATAGGGAGGTTCTTATGGAAAGCACAGGAAATAGGGACTCACCAAGGTGCTGCAAAATACACACTGTAAGTGACCTCACCTGTTCTATACCTCCAAAATAGAACTCTACTCCTGGCAGCAGCAGACAGTGGCACTTTGTAGATCACAGGTTTGCTGGTGTTGAACCTGTGAGAGCATCAAGAGACAATGACTGGACATAGATTAACATTCAAGGCATACTCTGCATAATCCATCCAAATAGAGGTAAAAACTATCTTTTATTGATTTAGGTGGAGAATTTGGAGAGCAGTGCTCTTTACAAAAGTGTGAGAAGATCCTGATAAATGACCAAGTCTACATATTTATATGGGAAATGGTAGCCTTAGTCTTCATTGGAAAGAGAGAAAGTACTGTTGATGATGTCATAAGTCTATCAAGACCATGTTTGATGCCTCATTTTGCGTGCTAGCTACTCTCCTCATTTTGTGTGTCGGTCTACTCTGGCAGCTGGGCGGGTCTTTTTTTCCGCTGCCTATTATGGGTGGAAAATTTTCCACCTGCTTCATGTGGGTAGCCCTTTTGGTGTCCTCTATATGGGTGGCCCTTTCTTCTTCCCCGCCATGGGTGGCAGTTTTGTTTATCCTGCCATGGGCGGGGGTTTTTCATTTCGCTACCTGTGGGCGGGATTTTCATTTTCCCCACCGTGGGCGGGCTTTTCTTTTTTCCCCACCATGGGGTGGGGGTTTCTATTTCACCACCTGTGTTGTGTGTTCAGTGTTCACTGCCCTCGAGCGGCCTTCAGCCGTCCGCTGCCTGCTAGTAGCCTTCGGCCGTCTGCCTGCGGGCTTCGGCCTATCAACAAATTGGTGACTCATAGGGGAAGCATGCCTGCTATGCTTAGGACCCAGTTGCCTCTGAATATCTATTGGGTGCAGATTCGGATGGTGAATTTGAAGAGAGTTCACAATAGCCTTTGAGATCCCAGAATCAAATACATAGAATTTACCCCCAAACAAAGGGAAACACACAAAGCTAAAAACAACTAACTGTGCAAACTGCACTTAGGGAAAGCGGGAGAAAAACAACTGAAAACTATGTACAGCTAAACCAAAAAAGATCAGTGGCAATGCTTTAGATGTATCCCGTTGACTGGGTTATGCAATTCTTCACCATCCAACCTAGAGAGATGGAAGGCATTATGCTGCTTGCACTGAGTAATCATGTAAGGACCGCTCTAGAGGGCATCAAATTTTGCATGTTTTCCGAGCTTAGCTCTATCATCGTCCCATTTTAGGACAATGTCTCCTTCGGCAAAATTTTTTGACAAAGACTTCTTGTCGAAATGTCTTTTCACCTGATGTTGGTGACTGATCATAGAGACCATGGCCCGATTCCTTACCTCTTGGAGCTCCATTAGTTCACACAATCTGACCTCCATGCTGCTTCCTTCTTCTAGTTGCAGCTGATGAGCGAGGTCTAATGCTGGAAACTCGAGTGAGATAGGAAGCCTTGCTTCCCTTCCATACACAAGCGTATATGGCAAATTTTTGATTGATCTCTTCAGAGTGATTCGATCGGCCCATAGAGCTATCTTCAGCTTGGCATGCCAAGTTTTTTGATTTTCTTCCATGGTCCTCTTTATAATCCTGATCAGATTTTTGTTGGTGGACTCAGCCAACCCATTTCCTTGCGGGTAGTAATTTGATGAAGTGCTGAGGTATATACCATACCTTAGTGCCCATGCACTAGTTTTGGTTCCCAAAAAAGCCAAGGCATTATCTAAAATTATAGTGGCTGGGACCCCAAAACGTGTCACTAAGTCCTCATAGAAATCCAAGACTGTGATTTCATTCGCTTCCTTCAAAGCAATGGCTTCAACCCACCTGGTGAAATAATCTGTAGCAGTCAGGACCCATTTGTGTCTGGCACTGGAGGGAGGATTGATCATCCCTATGAAATCTAGGCCCTACTGCATGAATGGTTGTTTAACTTGAATGGGCTATAGGGGCATGGCAGCCAATCGTTGCTTTTCATCAAAAAGTGCACACTTCTGGCACTTCCTTACCCAGGTATAAGCATCCTTGAAAAGAGTGGGCCAAAAATAGCCAGCTCTCATTATTTTTGCTGCTGTGGTCTTGGGGGTGAAATGGCCGCCTGTTGTCCCATCGTGAAACTAAGCCAATACCTTGTCAGCCTGACTAGGGTCAATGCATCTTAGGAGAACCACAGAGAGATCCTTCCTGAATAATACTCCATCAATCAAAATGTAAGGAAGGGACTAAAGTTTAAAATACCTTCTTCCGGCCCTACTGAGACCCTGTGGACATTCACCCGTAAGAAGGAAGCGCCTCATGTCCATCGTCAAATCTCTTATGATAGCTAGTTCTTTTGTAGTGGCTGCGTCATGGATCAACAAGCTGTCTTCACCCTTTTGTCTCAAATCTGCTACTAGTTGTTCACACAGGCCCCTTCCTCTTACCAACTTGGTGATTTTGATATCTATATTGTACTCCATCACTTTGGTGATCCATCCTGCTCTTTTCTTGTTTAAGTCTCGATTGGTCAAAAAATCCTTAACACCAGGATGTGGAACCATGAGATGGATCTTGCTGTTCGACAACATATATCTAAATTTCTTTAGGCTGTGCACTACTGCCAAGACTTGCTTCTCTACATAGGTGTACCTGATTTCAAAGTCCTCTAACCCTTGGCTGAAGAAGGCGAGTGGTTGCTCGAGGTTATCACTATTTGCTTGGGTAAGCATAGCAGATATTACTTCTCCATTGCTGAAGGTATAGAGATTGAGGTTTTTGTTGAAGTTAGGGCTGATTAGAGCAGGAGCTTGGGTCAAAGCCTGTTTGATAGCTTCAAAGCTATCCTTTCTTGGCGTTGTCCACTTGAATTCTTCACCCTTCCTCAGCATAGAGGTTAGGGGTTTAACTATTTCAGCAAAGTTCGGAATGGACCTCTGAATGAAATTTATCTGGCCAAAGAAACTCTGAAGGCCTTTCTTGTGCTTTGGTAGGGACATCTCCAGAATGGAGTAGACTCTCTCTGGGTCAATAGAAAAACCTTCCTTGGACACAATGTGGCCAAGAAGTTTCCCCTTATGAACCACAAATACACATTTCTTTGGATTTAGGGAAATGCCAAATTCCTTGCACCTCTCAAAAATTTGCCTGAGGTGCTTCATATGCTATCCCGCCTCCTTGGAGAAAACCGTTATATCATCGAGGTACACTAGCACGTTCTTATTTATCAAACCACTGAAAGCCATATCCATGGCTCGCTGGAAGGTAGCACCACTATTGGATAGCCTAAAAGGCATCTTCTGGTAGGCAAATGTTCCCCATTTAGTGGTGAAGGCTATTTTGTATTGGTCACAGTCTCGAACCAGAATCTAATTATATCTTGAATAACCATCTAGGAGTGAGAAGCGTTCAGAACCAGTTACCTTTTGGAGGATCTGCTCCATGTTTGGAAGGGGATAATGATCTTTTAAAGAGACTTTATTAAGGTCTCTGAAGTCGACGCACAGCCTGATCTCCCCATTTTTCTTTCTAACTGGAGCCAAATTGGCCAACCATGAAGAATGTTTGATCAGAAATATAATGCCGGACTCAATCAACTTGACCAATTCTTTCTGCATAAGGAGCTCGATCATCAGATTAATAGGCCTCTATTTTTGTGTGACTAGTTTTGCACCTTCTTCTAATTTAATGGTGTGTTGGGCGAGTCTTGGATCGAAGCCTTTCAAATCACTATAATTCTAGGCAAAAATATCGGTGAACTCCTGACATAGCAGAATGAAAGCCTGCCTTTCTTGAAACGTGCAGACCTTACCAAGTGCCAACAACTTGTCCTTGAAGATTTCAACTTTTTCATGATTCTCCTCTTTGGTAGTGATGCATGCTTTGTCATCTCTTAGTTGGTCCTCTCAATTGAAAATACTTTCAAGTGTGACCAGACCCTTAGGAAGTTTATTGTTCTTCAATTGAACAATCTGATCTCCATATTACTGCAACAATTTTGCTTGATTGTGGACTGCAAACTCAGCTTCTTCCTATAGGAAGAGAGCTATCTGCTGGTCACTTTCGAAGACTTGCCAATTTGTAACATTGTCTAGAATTGAAGGCCGAACCACCACTTTTAAATGGTGCAAACCACAATCTCTGCTTATCTCTTTTGAAACATCAAATTGGGTGCCAACAGCTGCCACCCTGTTAGCTTGCTTATTCTGTTCTCTAGGGATCGAGGTAATGTTAAGAGCAAGGAAATCTTCCATCAAGTCCAAGAATCTATGCTTGTAAGACTTTAGCAAGGAGTTCTTGGTTAGGTTCAGGCCTCTTATTTGGTTCACTATTAGTTCATTGTCTCCTAGGATTTGCAATTCCCTGATCCCTCTCTTTCTTGCCCACTCAAGTCCATGAATCAAAGACTCATATTCTGAAATATTACATGTGTAAGAGAACTCGAAATGGAAAGCTAAAAAGCAACTTTCTTTAGAAGGGGAGACTAACATTGCCCCACCACCAGTGCCCAATTTGCTTCTGGAACCGTCGAAGTATAGCTGCCACAGGCCAAGGTCTTCTTTGTTCTCCTTCATTATATTGGGCATGACGGTGCTTTCTTCATGCAAGCAATAGACGCCAAGGTCTGCCTCCTCAATAAACTTATAAGGATCATGCTCGAAGTTATCGCTTCCCCATTCATCCAAGAGTAGATCTGCGACTCCTTCAAGAGTAGAAGATGAAGATTTATCTGTCTGAGAGTCTTCTGGATTAATGATAGTGTAATTGACGTTCACCGCCTTCGGTGAATAGGGCTCTAGGTGGTCCTTGTAGAGTGGCTCGGACTCGATTTTTACTTTGGTCCTGTATTTGGTTTTGAAAACTAGATATGACCAATTTGCTGCTAGGTAGCCACCTATCTTGGACGTAAAGTCCCTAGACAAACAAATTATGAAATATGGAGGAACGTCCGCTACCACTATATCATGGGGGATTGAGAATGTCAGGCAGGCATGCAGTGTTAGACTCAATCCTTTCAAGATCCCGACTGTCTTTGCAGGTGTCCCATCTAGTTGCAAGACTCCCTTGTTCATGGCTTCGTATTTTAACCCCATCTTATCGAAAATGCACTTGGGCATTACTGAAGTGCTGGCCTCGCTATCAATTATGCAATTATGTACTAAAAAATCCCCCATGATCAGAGATACATAAAAAGGGGGAGTCCTTTCTTCTTTCTTTACCTGATATGAAGCAGAAGGCTGCCCATTTGTTATTAGCATGTTATTAGTGTCTATTGGGATGGCCTGGTGATCTAGATCATGCAATTCTTTCTTCAATACCTCCTTTTGTCCTGGAAGAGACAATGAATCCCATAGAGAAATGCTCACATGCAATTTCTTCATTTGATCAATTATATTAACTTGGGCGCTGATTCCCTTCATACTTTCCTTTGGGCTGATCCCAGCGGGAGCTGTAGACTGGGGAGCTAGAGGTGCAAACGGTTGTTTGGAAATTGGGGCCCTTTGAAATGGGTGTGATGGAGGATTCGTTGCTACCTGAGGGGAAGCTTGTGCTTCTCCAACTGCTCTTCTTTTAAATCTTGTGTTGGCTGTAATGTAATTAGCCTGATTGTCTATAGTGCCCCTATGATTAATTGCATAGAGCTCGCCCTCTTCATGATTTATCAGGGTAGAATCCGGCTGAGTTTGATTGTTACTTGTGCTGGGCTAAGCTGGAAACTCAAAAAATTGAGAAAAATTAACAGCTTGATTTTTTGAATTTTGGAAAAAATTCATCATATCATTCGTGTGGACAGCCTGCTCTTGACCTTGTCCCATGGTTGAACAACCTAGCTGCTCCTACACTAGATTATTCTGAGTAGGCACCATGGCTTTAGATGATGAAGAGGGACCTGAGTTATAATTTTGATAAGGCCTGGTTGTAGTGAGCTGCCCCTGACCTTGGTTATAATTTTGAAAGGGGGGTCTAGGGGCATGGCCATAATTCTGATAACCCTGGTTTGGCTTGTTGCTTTGAGCTTACTACCTTTTAAGGGAAATAAGTTCATTTGACATGCTCTGCAATAGGCCCTTAACTTCATTTAATTCATTGGATGGAATAGCAGTTGGCTTCTCAATGACAGGTAGGGGAGCAATTGTGGGAGCGATAGCCTGAATTGGGGGTAGTGGTTTTGGGAAAAGTGGCATATGAGGCCTACGAGCGATTTTCTCGGCTTGAATCAAGTAATTTTTGGCTGTAATGGTAATGTCATACGCAGTCGGCAATATATGTCCTCCCATAGATTGGATCATCATAGCAATGTCACTATTTAATGCTTTTAAATAGTACAAGAAAGCATAGCTGGGAGTCGGCCTTACCAGGATGGGAATTTTATCCCAAGTCTTTTGAAACTGTGTATTGAAGTCCTGCATGTACTCATGTGGAGCTCTTTTTATAGTCGTCGGCTACTCAGCAAGAGAGAGGCCGTCACTTTTTTCTCTAAAACGATCAGTTAAATGGGTGCCCAATTCATTCTAGGAATGTATGGAATTCACAGGCAAGGTGCCGTACCAATCGAGAGCTTTCCCTTTCAGAGACAAGGCTAACAGTCTGATGGCAATGTTTTCTTCTGTTATGTTGTGAATATTGCAAAGGTTGGCAATATTCTTGATATGCTCAACAACTGTAATAGGTCCCACTCCATCAAAAGAGGGCACATTTTTTAAAGCTGTTCCTAAAATTGGGTCATAGCATGGGAGGTTTAAGGGGCTCTCACCATGAAAAGCTGCGAAAGGTAATGCCATGGCTGGAACAGGTTGTATTTATGGCTGAGCTGGGTTGGTGTTCCTAGCAACAAGTCTAGGAGGGTTTACTAGTGGATAAGGGCGAGTTTTTTCAAACCTGAGCCTTTTAGCAGAGTTTAAAGGCAACTCAATGAAAACAAAAGGGACCCCTCTTGAAGCTGACCTTGTGGTAACCTTTGGCATAGAAGTTTAAGTGACTAGTCTTAAAAACAAAGAACTGAGCTCTTACCAGTGGAGTCGCCAAATGCTGGAAAATCTTTGAAATGATAGTAGCAAGACCAGCATCAATCCTGAAATACTATTGCATTAGAAACTGATAAAAATACGGTCCCACTGGGCGTGCCAAAATTGTTGACGCTGGAAAGTGCACTCGGTGGAAGGAGAATGGATTCTTGCCCTCTCCTCGCAACATGGAAATACCTCTCTCACCTGTGGGATGGCAAAGCAGGAGAGGAGAGTCTCTAGATATGGGCTAGTTCCCTCTGATGTATCTTGTTTATTTTAGGCAGTACAAAAATAACGGATATACAGCTATACTGGGGGGTGATGAAAAGGGAGAGAGAAAATGCATGAAAGCAAACAACGTACTCTAAAAGAGGTGATACACCAAAAATGAAAGTGACCTTCCCACATCCACACTCAGGACCAAACAAAACATACATACACTCAGATTTGGCAGAAAAGACCAGGTGTCTAGGATGATAGGGAGGTTCTTATGAAAAGCACAGGAAACAGGGACTCACCAAGGTGCTGCAAAATACACACTGTAAGTGACCTCACCTGTTATATACCTCCAAAACAGAACTCTACTCCTAGTAGCAGCAGACAGTGGCACTTTGTAGATCACAGGTTTGCTGGTGTTGAACTTGTGAGAGCATCAAGAGACAATGACTGGACACAAATTAACATTCAAGGCATACTCTGCACAATCCATCCAAATAGAGGTAAAAAACTATCTTTTATTGATTCAGGTGGAGAATCTGGAGAGCAGTGCTCTTTACAAAAGTGTGAGAAGATCCTGATAAATGACCAAGTCTACGTATTTATATGGGAAATGGTAGCCTTAGTCTTCATTGAAAAGAGAGAAAGTACTGTTGATGATGTCATAAGTCTGCCAAGACCATGTTTGATGCCTTATTTTGCATGCTAGCTACTCTCCTCATTTTGCGTGTCGATATACTCTGGCAGCTGGGTGGGTCTTTTTCAGTGTTTTGCGGGTCTTTTTTGCCACTACCTATTGTGGGTGGCAAATTTTCTGCCTGCTACATGTGGGTGGCCCTTTTGGTGTTTACTGCATGGGCGACCCTTTCTTCTTCCCCGCCGTGGGCAGCGGTTTTGTTTATCCCACCGTGGGCGGGGGTTTTTCATTTCATTGCCTGTGGGTGGGCTTTTCATTTTCCCTGCCATGGGTGGGCTTTTATTTTTTCCCCACCATGGGGTGGGGGTTTCTATTTCACCGCCTGTGTTGTGTGTTCGGCGTTCACCGCCCTCAGGCGGCCTTCATCCGTCTGCCACCCTCGGGCAGCCTTCGGCCGTCCGCCACCTGCTGGCGGCCTTTGGCCGTTCGCCTGCGGGCTTCGGCCTATCAACAGTTATCACAACTATGATCATAGGGTGTAAGTTAAACAAGGAGGATGAATCCCCAAAGGTCAATCAGAAATCATATAGGTTAATGATTGGAAGTTTACTATACACTATTACCTTTAGACCTGATATCATGTAAAAAATAGGTCTTGTGGGAAGATTTCAAGTAGACCTAAAGGAAAATCATTTACAAGAAGTCAAAAGGATACTATGGATTTTGGGTTATGGTATCTAAGGAGTAAGGAGTTTAACCTAATATCCTATACAAATGTAGACTAGCGAGGGAGTATAGATGATAGGAAGAGCACTAGTGGAGGAGATTTATACTTAGGAGAGTGCTTAGTATCATGGTAATCAAGAAGTAGCCATAAATGGAATTATCTACTTTGAGGATGATTAAATTATAATAGTTTCATGTTGCACTCAATTATATGGATGAGGTAGACTTTAAAGGACTACAAAGTGGACTATAATAGTCCTATCTTTTATGACAATACAAGTGTTATAAGTGTATAAAAAAACCTATTTATGCACTCAAGGACTAAGCACATTCCCATTAGGTATCATTTCTTAAGAGAATAGGTAAGTGAAAAAATGTCAAGCTTGAGTATGTATATACTTTGGATCAGATTACATATATTCTAACCAAGCCATGACCAAAGACAACATTTCAACATCTAAGACAAGAATTAGGTGTAATTAATTACCCTAGTAGTCATTAAGGAATTCAAGTAATTAAGGGGAGATAATTAGGTGGCTCATTAGCTCCAAAATCAAGTGAGTAGTGTTGAGAAGGTATGCTTGGAGATAAGGGGAACATGCTTATATGATGCTTCATAGACTCATAATCCTGTGTGTTGAGTTTTTGGTTGCAAGAGATATTATATAAGAATTTATAGGTACCTCTTTGCCATTAATGTCAAAGGGGGATAAATATTAGAATGGGGGAGAACTATCCTATTGAGAAAAGTTTCTAAGAATGGTTTTCATCAATGATAAAGGGGGTCATTATTGAGTATTGTCATAAATGTCAAAGGTGCATCTTGTGAAGGTTGATGTCAAAAGTGATTAAGGATAGTTGGAAATGTGTGATGTGACAAGGTGCATGTAAAATTTTTGTTATGAAAGAGTGTTTTTATTATAGAAAGATAAAGAGATAATTTGAAGGAAACTAATGTCTTAGGTCTGTATGATTGATATCTTTATTAGCATGGAAGGTACAAGTCATTGATGTCAAGTGCATAAGAAGCATAATCATGACATGAAGAGGTATGTGCATGGTGAAATGAATGAAAATAAGCATCTAAAGGTCATTTTTAATTTTTTAAACATGTTAATAAAATATAGAAGAATTCATGAGAGTTTTAAGGTGAGCCTATAGGGATAGGACCTTCAGTTTAAGTCTGCACCCAGACCACTTCTAGACCCTACCTAGCTTAATGAGGTATGAAGATCAGATTTCAAGGAATGTATGAAAATGAGAGAATGGATAGAGGTAATATAATTTTTTTTAATTATGATCATTAAGTTTCAAGTTATGGTTTGAATGAAAATGCATGAATCACTGTTTTAGGCTTTCTCGAGCTTATAAAATGAGGTTTCAAACTTGAGAAAAACTTTCAGTTGTTAATTTGCATGTCAAACCTCTATATGGGAGTCTTATATATTAAGGATATATGGTTAAGGTTCCTATATAATATATCCAGGTATTAGTTTTGGATTCAAGTGGCAGTCCTTTATGAATAATCATTAACACCAAAACCTATGTTAAACCTCACTAAAACCCTAATAAGAACCCAATATGAAAGATTTTTAAAAAAATTTAGGATGGATTAAAATTAATATATAATATATTAGATCATGTATTAAAATCTCCCAGGTACCTCCAGGTGGTGTTGGTTAGTCAGATGAGAGAAAAAATTTACAAATATAGGCTTATTTGTCAAGAAATTGTTGTAGCTCTCAAAAGCTGAATCGATCAAGAAAAAAATGGATTATATAAGAATATATAGAATAATTTTACATTTACATGATTATTTATGGATATTTTATATCCTTTAAGTTTTCTTAATTAGTCATCCAAGTAAGTTAGTCGTAGATAGACCTAATGGTGTAAATAGTGTAAAACCCAGGCATAGATGAAGAGATAGATTTGAGGATCTATGCATGATAGATTGCTGAAATAAAGTGCATGAATAATTTATTCATGAATTTTATGTCATGTTAATTATTTAGATACGTTTTTAAGGTTAGTGTATATGTTGAAAAATTTGCTCACAAAATGGCTTATCTGGTTCAGGTAGGACTATGAGATATGGGGTCAAGAAATTGGTCTGTAAGACCAATATTTTCCATTAGAACATATGATTTTTTTATTTGAAGATGTTATATTTATATCATATAATCATTTTTATGCATTATAATTCATGAAAAGTGTCTACATAGGTGTTGGATGTCTAATTCTCCATGACTAGTTCTTGAGGTAATTTGACAGTTTTGAGTAAGTTGTAGAGATGTTCTTGAGCCCTTATTTCCTAAGTAAAGGTATTACAAGAATTTTGTGATTAACTTTAGGTCATGGATAATATTTATAAATTTTTAATTTGTTTTATTTGATTATCTTAAGGGTGTTTAAGCTTCATTATTGTAAGACAAATTTTTGAGGTACATAGACCTAATAGGACAGTTTGTCCTAAAAGAGATTTCATGGTATGAAAGAAGGATGTAGGTATAATTTAATATTTTATGAGGTTAGAATAATTAATTTTATAATTTTTTTATTGTTTTAAAAGGCCATATGGGCTCAATAATATAAAGTTTTAACTCTAAGAGGATAAACCTAGTGTAATTAGGTCTCCATGAGACCTAAAAGAGGAGTAAGGACTAATTGAGTTGTTGTAGACAAAAAAGGGTTAAAATTATTATTGAAACATGTTAATAATATGTATTAATACCTATTGTGTGTCTGACCTAAGAGGTTGAAGGTGTGTGGCTGACCAAGTGGTGTGTGACCATGAGACTAGTATATAAATAAGGCAATTTAGTCCTATTTATATGCATGAAAAAGTAAGTGAATAAAATAATGCATGCTTGAGTAGAATAAGGTATTGAAATGAGTTTTAGGCCATAAAAAAAGATATGAGGTTTGGTAACAAAATTTTTAGATGAGGTGGCTAAGTTGGTAATGAGCCACTTAGGGAGTTGGTGCTTCCTTGCAAGTAGGTGCTTACTAAATCCTAGTCAAGTGGGTGCTTGAATTTATTGGAGTTTGTGCTCCAAGTTGAGTTGGTGCTCAATTGAATTTGGTATTTTATTTTATAGGATATTATTACATATATATAGATCATAGTGGATTTTATTCCCCTTGAAGGTTTCCCACTTATATATGACCATGAGACTAGTATATAAATAAGGCAATTTAGTCCTATTTATATGTATGAAAAAGTAAGTGAATAAAATAATGCATGGTTGAGTAGAATAAGTTATTTAAATGAGTTTTAGGCCATAAAAAAATATATTAGGTTTGGTAACAAAAATTTTAGATGAGGTGGCTAAGTTGGTAATGAGCCACTTAGGGAGTTGGTGCTTCCTTGCAAGTAGGTGCTTGCTAAATCCTAGTCAAGTGGGTGCTTGAATTTATTGGAGTTTGTGCTCCAAGTTGAGTTGGTGCTCAATTGAATCTGGTATTTTATTTTATAGGATAGTATTCCATATATAGATATCATAGTGGATTTTATTCCCCTTGAAGGTTTCCCACTTATATATGACCATGAGACTAGTATATAAATAAGGCAATTTAGTCCTATTTATATGTATGAAAAAGTAAGTGAATAAAATAATGCATGGTTGAGTAGAATAAGGTATTGAAATGAGTTTTAGGCCATAAAAAAAGATATGAGGTTTGGTAACAAAAATTTTAGATGAGGTGGCTAAGTTGATAATGAGCCACTTAGGGAGTTGGTACTTCCTTGCAAGTAGGTGCTTGCTAAATCCTAGTCAAGTGGGTGCTTGAATTTATTGGAGTTTGTGCTCTAAGTTGAGTTGGTGCTCAATTGAATTTGGTATTTTATTTTATAGGATAGTATTCCATATATAGAGATCATAGTGGAAGAAGGTTTCCCACTTATATATGACTTATCTTATTTCATGCTCATCTTAATGGTTCTTTATACATTGCTAGATCACTATGTTTCTTTCATGGTTCATGAATGATTAAGTATAATTTAAATAAAGTTTTCAAACACTATTTAAAGCCTCCTCTTTATAATTTTTCTTCCAAAAATTGACACCTACATATTCTACTTAAATAAATATGTTAATTATCTCTTAGTATTAATTTCTCGCATAGTCTTTATGCAAATAAGAATGACATATGAGTCATCATCATCACCAGTTTAATCACTTGATTTAAAATCCATGATAACCAAAACAATCAATCATCATAACTAATAGACCTTAGAATGGATGCCTCCAGAAAAATAGTTAGCTATTTTATATTTACATCTTGAAAAACATTATAAGCAACTAAATACATTTTACTAAATGAAACTTTTTAAATTAAATTATTAAAAATCAGACTAAATATATATCAATATTCAAACCTACATATTATAATTTAAATTTATTAATTCCCCCTTAACAATAATTTCTCACATAGTCTCTATACACATGTCAATCACATATGAGTCATCATCATCATCATCGGTTTAATCAGTTACATTAAAATACATGGTATTAAACTAAAACAATCAATTGTCATATTAAATGCCACACTATAAAATAGATGCCACCAAATTTAGTATTGTTAGCTAAATATTTAAATTTCAAAAAATGTTAATATAGTTAACTAAATATTTACTAAATGACCAAATATATATTGATTTTGACACAGGCTAAAGATTCTAATTTTATATTAATTATCCATATTAAATATAATTAACTTCTCGCATAATCAATATGAACAATTGTGTATGAATGAAAAATTTAAATTTAAATAAATAAAAAATCAAACCAAATATATATCTATATTAACACCTACATATTATAATTTAAAAATATTATTTTGATTCCCTTAGTATTAAATTTTTGCACATTCTCTATGCACATGCCAATAACAATGTAAGATTCTTCATCCTCACCAGTAACTAATAACTTGTATTAAACTAAATGATAATAGAAACAATCAATCTTCATAAATGCCTGACCATAGAACATATGCCATCAAATGTAAAAAATGAGAGGAGTAAATAAGTTTTATGGCAATTTTGAGCTTGTCAAGAACCAAAATGGTTTAGGTAATAATATCGTCACCCAAACCAGTGTATTAGGTCACATTGGAAACCATTCATTTTTTAGGAGGAACAAAGGAACATTAATCAATGGTTTTAATCTATGATGATTTTAGCCTCATTGGGAACTTAAATGGTTCTAACAATAACATAGTTGATTGAATTGATGCATTAGGACTTGCCAAAAACTGATAATTTCTCAAGAGGAATAAAGGAACATTACTCATCAAAATTAGAACTTGAGGGAAATAATCAATAATGCTGGGGACATTTAGTGTGAGTTGATTAACTTCAAGGTAAAGTATAATTCTGGCCATAGCATCAAAACCATCAACATGACATGATTTTTTGAGAAAAACAAACAAACACCAACCATCATAATTATCAGGTTTAACAGATCACCTACCAAAATTAATTTACCAACGGTTCACATTATAAGTTGACAAATGGTTAGAAGTAGAAACATATATTATTTTAATTTGTCCAATAATTTAATTTATAAAATAGTCCATATGCAAATATCAATGACATAAAAATATTCTTCATCTGACCATTTTAATCAATTGTGTTACTTTACATAAAATTTGAACTCGTTAGGAACTGAAATGGTTCTGAGAAAAAAAGAGTCACCCAAATCGATGCATGAGTACCTTTAAAAAAATGATCATTACTTAGGTTTAATGAATCAACATTAATCAATGATGTTTCTACACTTATTTTTAGCTCTTTAGGATCTAAAATGGTTCTGAAAACAATAGAGTAACCTAAATTAGTGCAATAGGACCCGTAAAAAACTAATCATTGCTCAATAGGAATAAAGGAAAATTAATCATCAAATTCAACACTCAAGGGAACTGTTACTTAATAATATGCTAGGACTCAAGGTTTAATTTTTATACTATTAAATCCAATACAAAAATCCATCATGAAAATCTTTTAGTTAACTATATTAAGGATACATGATATATTGGAAATGATAGTAGTATTTGTTGTATCATAATTTAGGTAATTATAAGAGTATTTGGTGTATTATGCCAATATACCAATAATATTACCAATATGAAAATTATGACAATATGCCAAAAATAATGCCAATATTGTTATTATGCCAATAACAACATGAATATTCCAAATATGCTAATAATATTGAGATAGATTTATTAAATACATAATTTGGAGTGCTATGTGGAGTATCCTATGCTAATTAATATACCAATATGCCAATTACTTTTCAGGATTATTTGGAGTGCTATTGATCATCATGAAACACTCATTTTTTTGGTTACATGTATCATTTTTTCCTTACACATGTATCATTTTATGCCATTATAATTTAAGAAAACTTAATTGCAACTATGTTGTTAACTAAAAGCTTTTATTCTATTACTATTAATGGTTCAATGTAACATGTAAATCTTTAAATTTTTTAAATAATATAATTTAAAATCGATAATTTAGTATCTTCTCATTTATAGTTGGGGCTAAAATATAACATAAATATGATTAGTAATAGCTTATTAGGATGGACATAGTTCAAGAAGCTTTATCAAGATAGTTCAACATAATATTTAATTTTTTTCAAAAGGTAAAATATCAGGCTCCAAAACAAAAATAAGAGGTTACCTAATTTATCAAGGTAAAATTAGGGCATGTTGTGTAAAAAACAACAAATGGTGACTCTACTAGAAAATACTCCCAAGTATTTTAAATAAAAAACATTTCTACGAACCAAGAATCTCTAAATTAAGACAACACATGGAACATGAAAAAACTCATGACAGGATAAGAACGGAATGATTATTAACAAAATTAGATATTCACATTAACTAGTGTGTGAAAAATACTTTCATTCCTTTTTTCTAAAATTTTCAAGGGCTAGTTACTACATTTGAGACCATCAAGCTACAGAATTTTACCTTAAGACAAATACTTGGACATTGATCCACTTCCAACCAAGCATTTATATCCTTGACAAAGTTGTCTTTGATCCCACTCAAATATTTGATTTAATGCCATCCAATCATCCATAGCCCTAGTAGAGATTACTTGAATCACCTAGAAATTGAGTATTTTAGATAATAGATTTTATTTTATTTTCTCTCTCTCTTTTAAATCATCTCAATTATGAGTTACAAAATTTGCACACAATTGTTCCAAATGTCACAATTCCCCTGGACCACCTTAGGACCCCCTTGGGCCCAAACATTAGCATTTTGACTAACATCCAAGCTTAAACTAAGTTAGTTGACCTTCTGGATAAAACCCACCTTTTAACCAACCCTGCCTTTGACCCCTAACCGTCAACGGTTAGGTTCCACCATATAAACCAACTTAACTCACCCTTAACTTTGACTTAGTTTTTTATAATTAGATCATCTAATTCATGTGAAAATCAATACATGCATGAGTTAAAATTAGACAACAAGTTGGACCCCTTTCTAACTTCTTGTTATACCTCTCCTTCTTTGTCTATAAGAAGAGAGGAGTAGGAGGTGAAAAAGGGATCCATTTACAACTATCAAGAGATTTTGAATCTAGATTTTATCTTGAAGGTTCTCTTCCAATAATACAACTATACAACCATCATGATAGAGATCTAACTTACCACCACCCCTCAATCGATAGCTAAGTACCATTACTCTACTAAAATCATGCTAGACTCTATCAATGAGCTGAACACGTCAACTATTTATCTGACCAACTTCCAGCAAGTTAATTATTTATCTTCAACATATCAATTACTTTGTTTGTATTTCACAATTAGCCTAACACAAACCAATATTTTAGAATTGCCTTCTGTGACCCCATCAATTTGATATTTCACCACCCAAACCTAACACATAGTAACCACCAATGGTCATCCTCACCATCGATGATCTATCCAATCGTTGATGGTCAGCTTGACCATTGATGGTCATCTAACCATCGATGATCACATCAACTACCGATGGTCACTATGTCAAAAAATAGTAGCAATCTATTTCCACCCACTTAACTCTAACCAAATCTAGTTTTCTTTCTATCTACTTGTTCACAGACCCCCAACCTATTTTTTGAACTGCACTTGACTTGTTTAGCATTAGTATCAACTCACTTATTTTTATATTAGTCATTTTTGATCATTTATTTATCAAGAATTTCTTGTATTTAATTTCAATAGATTTTGATTATTGATGTAAGTACTTTATCTTTTAATTTCTAAATTTAACTATTTAAAATGTATGGATTGATAGCCCTTGAGGAAGCTCTTTCTTCTAGGATCTAGCTAGTGGTAGGAAATACACCTAGTTATATATCTAACTAACCTTTTGATTTAGTGCTATCTTATTTATAGGTCATCCTCCCAAGACAAAGAGGATTTCTTCACAATCATTTGATTCAAGGTGTTAAAAATCAAATAGGTTTTTCAACCATATCCATATTTAGTTTCTTCTTCTTCCTTTCTCAAAATATAAGCTAAAATTCATTAAAACATTTTTGGCATGCCTAGTGGGACCTTGATTATTTAATTGGGTTTATTTTATTTGTATCTATATGCTATTATCCCTATTCTATGCTCATAAATGAAAATAAAATTTCTTCTAGTTCTAAAATCAATTGCATACATTGATTACTTACAAGTTTAGCTCACATAATTTAAATTAAAGCAAAGTAATTCAATCATAGCATCACTTATATTTCACAAACTAAACCAAACCACCCACATCATTTAAACATCAAACAACTTGTGATAATGCCTGAATAGGATTTGAGCACCTAGCGGTTACCTTACCCTTTCCCGATGATCCTATTTGGAGGTCATTACCAAGGGGAGGACCAACTCAGCTCTCTAGTTAAGTATAAACTCTAGAAATTGGTATATATTGGTTAAGCCCCTTATCATTGTGATGTGTGAAGTGAGGGGGTAGGCCCCAATACCAATCCATGTATTGATTTTCAATACAGATCCTTTTGAGAGCCTAAACACAACTTAAAACCAACCATAGACTTCTTTTCTAGTACCTGCTCTACAAACCAATTTCAGTCACACAATTTCTTGAAAGCTTAAGGCATAAGCCAAAAGAGAGACTAAAAATAAGTTTAGGATTTAACATGATTTTTATTGTGTGTTTGATTTCCTTTTTTATTTATTATCTTTTCTCTATTTGAGTGGTGAGATTGTTTGTGTATTCTCTCTCCCTTGTCTTGTATGGTTCTAACACACCAACAATGAAATAACCTATCAAAACAAAACCCATCACCAAACCAATCAACCTCTCCTACCTCTTCATCCATGGAGTACCTTTTTTAACCAAAAGATTATATTCACCCTTTGGGAAGTCATTATTTCCCTTAGGTAGTTCCCCAAGGAGATACAAACTTTACCACTTTATTAGATAACAATTCTGTGGCCCTTCAACATTATCTTAACACCATGTCTAACCGTACCCTTACTTTGGTTCCACCTGTGGACCCACTTTATGGCATGCCTTCCCACCTTATTGGAAACACTTCTATTTCCATATTTTCCATGCAATCATTGACTACCTAAGCATCTTCATCCACCAATAATCCCTTTGACATTAATATGGAAAACCAACCTTCTCAACCTACAAACACCTTTATACCTTCCACCCCCACTAACAACTCCTCTACCTTAGGAGTAACTCAACCACTAGCCACCTATACTCCACTCACCATAGGAGTACCTTCCATTAGTATTTCTAACCTTCCTTCGATTACCCCAAATTCATTAGTCATTACTTCACTATAAAATCTTATGGTGTCTATATCTTATACCTTACCACCAATTAGTACAAAGGTCACTACCATTCCTTTTATTACCAAACCAACCACAACTTCTACCCAATAAGTGCCCATTTTACCAAACCTAAGTTACATCCCTAACCTAGGTTACATCCCTAACCCATAAGGACATATACCTCTACCTACTTCCCAACCACCCACATCCACCTATCCCTATATAGATTTTACCCAACCACCAGTATCCACATATCAATATGTGGTAGCTTCTCAACCCCTACCAATTATCAATATGTAGCCTAACCACAACTACAATATGCTCCTTACAATATTTTAGGTGCACAACTCCCAATAGATCTAATGAAAATGCTTATGGATAAAATGACTACCTTAGAATCATCCATTATAGGAGCTCAAAACATCTTATCATATGATCAAATCTGTAATAAACCCATTCACCCATCTATCCCTATAAAACCATATCCTCCTCAATGGGAAATATCCATGTTCTCTAAGTTTTAGAGTAATGAGGATCCCCAAAAACACCTCAAGGAATTTAGGCATGCATGTTATTTGATTGCCTACAATGATGTCCTCCTTCTTCATACCTTCCCCATGTCCCTATCTAGTCCATAATTAGATTGGTATAGTGCCATAATCAAATATTTTCTCTTCTCCTTCACCCAATTGGCCCAAAATTTATTGGACCACTTTTCAATAAATATATCCAATAAGGTTTCCATCACTGACCTCTACTCTATCTGACAATTTGATGATAAATCTATTGCTGATTTTGTAGCTTGTTGGATAAGCCTAATCATTCAACTTTCCTTATTTTTACCCCAACATGAACTGATAGAATTTTTTGCTTAGGCATGTGCCAAGCACATCTCTTCTAAATTATGTGTTCAAAGCTTCATAACCTTTGACAAACCTTTCACCATGGAATGTAATCTATAAAATAGAGCCATCGATGAAGGGAAGTTAAAGTTGAGGAACAAAAACTCTACTTATAAAACCAATGAGGCCTCTTCCTCTAAACCAAGCAACCAAACCAACACAGATTCTAAGAAAAAGGGAACTATAAATGTAGTTGTCCTTAAAACTCCTCTTTCACCATCTACAAAACTATCAAATTCTTCTAACTCCTCAAATCAAAATACAAGGAACCAAAACCAAAAAAATTAGAAGCAATTCACCCCGCTTGGGGAATCTTATGATTCTATGTGGGAGAAGTCATTGAAGGATAATATATTAAAAATTACTTTTATTAAACCTCTCCAATAATTTGACTCTTCTTATCCTACACCTTGCTAGTATAATGAGAATGACTTGTGTGCTTTCCATTGAGCAGTGGGGCATGACATTAGTAGGTGTAATACCTTCAAAAGCATTATCCAATCCCTCATTAACAAGGGAGAGATTCTATTGGACAACCCTAATGTAACTTCAAACCAAGACCTCTATATTTTTATACAACCTTCTCCAAATCATGCACCTAAAAAAAATGACAAAAATAAAGTTTAGTCTTCTCATGACACCCATATTGTCAATATGGTTCTTGATACGCTCATTGCTAAAGAACCCACCACCCAATCTACTTGTTCTTCACCCTCTCCACTTATTGAGGTAGTGGAGTTACCTTATCTTCTTTTGGATAACCAAGCCAAGGAAATAACCTTTTCCTCTCTATTTATTGAGGTAATGGAGTTACCTTCTACTCTTTTGGAGACCCAAGCCAAGGAAATAACCTTTTCCTCTCCATTTATTGAGGTAATGGAGTTACCTTCTACTCTTTTGGAGACCCAAGCCAAGGAAATAACCTTTTCCTCTCTTCCCCTTTTTGAGGTAGTGGATTTACCTTATCCTTTTTTGGAAACCCAAATCAAGGAATCCCCCCTTTCTCTTCCTCCACTTCCTAAAGTAATGGAATCATCAACCACTCCTTTAACTAAAATACCATAACAAGCAACCATCACCATTTAACCTTGTCCCTCAACTACCAAACAACTCACTACACCATTGGAGATCATTCCCAAAGAGGAAGCAATCATGTCTTCACCTCCCATAGAGGAGTCACCCATACAAACCTTAAATCTTTTGATTGATAAAAAGGATGAGGTTACCATTCACATTTCTCAACCTATGGGATTATCTTTCGAATCCACTATCTAGGGAATAAGATCGATCTACAAACCATTCTCTAGATTAGTTCAGAGATTGGAATTTGTCTCCAATCCTGACATGGATCAAACCACCTTTTGGAAACAAATAGGGATTCCTTACATCACCAAACATGAACCTTGAACCACCTCATTGATATACTAATGAACAATTTATATTGTCCAACCCCCTATCTTATCAACCAAACCAATAAAAGCCTCTGCCAACCCAACAATTTCTCAACCATCTAATGCACCCAAACCCAAAACAATAAAAACACCATCTCCAACCAAACCAACCAAAAACATGTGTGACTTCCCTACATATATATTTAATCATCCATCTATGAAAGTGGAACTAACCTCACCAAACCCATCAACCAAACACGAAACCAAATCAACCAAGGAGGTAAAACTAATAAAAGTCTAGAAGGAAGGCCAATTTTTTTCCTCCCTCAACTTCATCCTCTATTTGAGGCCTCAACCCTCTACTTTGATTAGGAAACCAACTATCCCAACCAAAACCCAACCACCTCTATTGGTTATACTGACACACTTGCTTTCTAACACACCCATCTTCACTGAGCCATCAATAGCTAAACTACCTACCCTGAAGCCCCTTACCTCCAAATTATTAACTTCCAACTCACTAAAACCAAAACTATTAACTAAGAAAACTACCATACCTAAACCTTCTACCACCAAACCCATTTATAAAAAGACTTCCATCTCATCAACTCAGGCCAAAACCTTTAAACCCTCACCAACTTTAGTTGAGCCTTACTCAACTATTTTTCAAAGGTTATTGAAAACGTCTTGCTTAACCTTGCCCCCTATTAGGCCATTTGACCCTATCAATCCAAAATAAGTATAATATAATGATCACTAAGTGTGCTCTTATCATAGGACACTGCCATGAAATAGAGAATTCTAAAGCTCTCAAAACCATAATCCATCAGCTCTATGATGAGGATCTATTAGAAAATGACCCTCTCACGAGCTTATTTCAAATATAATAACAAAAAACCACCACCTAATGCCTACCTACTGCCACACTCTCACCTCAAAGTGATGAAGAACCAGGCCAATCTCCTACCCCATCTCTTCCTTCCATCCATACTATCCATGTGATCACATGATCACACACTCAGTAGAAGGATAAGGGGAAGACTAAAGTGTCCATCCCATGGATATAACCATCTTCTACCTCCCAACCAATTTAAAATCAAGCACCATAAACTTCAACCAAACCTAAGATATCTATCTTGGGTACCTCCCAATCCAATCCCTCTAAATTAATTAGGAGAGTGGTTCTCAAACAACTTCACCAAACCCCTATGAAGATGAGCATATATGAGTTTATTTCTACTTCACCTCATCATCACCAAAAAATGATAGAGGAATTGAAATCCATAGAGGTCCAACCTAAAGAACCTCAACCTCTTGTAGTTTTTGTTGAAGCTCTCTAAAGTTATAACCTAGTCACCTTTAAGGACTCAAAAATACCAAATCCTCCTCTTTTCCTCATGGCATACATCAACCAAACCCATGTAAAATGGGTCATGATTGATGTGGGAGATATAATTAACATCATCTCCTCTCATGCCTATGATCAATTAATTCTACCAAATAATGTCATGTCTAAAACCTCAACCATCCTCTAATCCTTCAATGACACCATGGCCACTACCCTGGGAACTATTATTCTTCACATCCATTTAGGACCTCACACACTCCCAAAGCTATTCTATGTAGTGGAAGGTGAATTTTAGTATAATGTTTTGATGGGATGACCTTGGATCCACTCCATGGGTTGTGTCCCCTCTACCCTTCATCATTGCATCAAATTTGAGTACAAAGGTTAGGTTGTCACTATACAAGCTAACCCAAGCCCCTTTTCATCATGCAACATGACTTATCAACCCAATGACATCCTCCTACCTCCATTTATCATACCCTCATTAGCCAAAGATAAGCCCTCAAACCCAAAAAATGAATTCATACCTTCTTTTACCAATGAAGCATCAACTAGCTCATCCATCCCCTTAGATCATATCCCCACCTTAGACCTATTGGAATCCACATTTTAAAGCCTTTTTTTGGGGGAATATCACCTCCTCATCCTTGATGCTTTCCCTACTCCCCAAGAGTCTAGGAAACTTAAACACCAACCTAACTATGAGCCCAATATCAGAGCCATTATTCCACTTGGACTCTCAAACTATCAAAACCATTTCATGTATGGGGGACTTAACAAACCACTAGATGATTATACCATCTCCTCTTGACCTCAACCATTCACCTCTAGCTTCTCCTATTTGGACAACCTAGGCTTTACCAAGACATACCTCTACATGTGTGCTTAGAATGGATTTGGTCTTTGATGATATGAGCATAGACCACATGAGTTAATTTCCATTGAAACCATAAAACCTCATGAAAAACATGTCCTCAATTTCATTCTACCTAAAAAGAGGAAAACCAAACCGTCCACAGTCACCATCATTGAGGAAGACATTCCTTCCTCACCAATCCTTTCTCCTCCTGAGTGTGAGGATGACATCATCATCCCACCTAATTTTTTTTCATCAGTATGATTATCCTTAGACCCTTGACTTATTAAAAGTAAGGGGAAAATGTAACCATCCCCATGACCCATCTTGAGATGATAGGAGATGACTCTCCTACCATTAATACCATTAAGTGTTAGGATGATGGTTCCATTCTCACCTATCTTGGTGCCCTAGATTCTTCTATCCACAAATCCCTTCCTCTTGAGACTTTAACTATGTTGTATGAATCAACCATGGATATCAACTTGAAAACTCTAGACAACGCTTACATTGTGAAAATTGGCCAATCATTAAATTATGAGGTGATTCAAAACTTCCCCTCTTTATTTTGAGACCACAACATATCATTTTCTTAGTCTTATAGTGACATACCAGGAATTGACACCACCATTAACACCCGTAACATAGTCACTAACCATGACACCAAGTCCATTAAGCAGAAACCTAGATAAATACATCCTCACATAGCCCTTATTGTAAGGAAAGATTCTTGGCTTTATCATTTCCCTTCGAGGAATCAAAGTTGATCCTATCAAAATCAAAGCAATCCTTGACATGCCTCCTCCCACCCACCTTAAGGAACTTTGTAGCCTCCAGGGGAAGCTCTAATCCATTTGTCACTTTATCTCCTAGCTCTCAAATCGATGCCAACCCTTCCATCACCTTCTTAAGAAGGATGTATCTTTTAATTATAATAGCAACTATTAAAATTCCTTTGATTCACTCAAAAAGTACCTCTTATCTCCACCTATCCTCACCCCTCTAAAGGACAACCAGTTTTATACCTTTATATCTCTTCCACTAACCACTCCCTAGGGGCAATGCTTGCTCATCGAGATGAACAACATAGAGAGTAATCTATCTACTACATCAACCACATGCTTGTAGAGTATAAGACTTGGTACACCCATACTAAGAAACTTTTCCTAGCATTGGTCTTTGTGGCCACCAAGGTTCACCATTACTTCCTCAACCACAAAAACTATGTCATAACCAATATCAATCCACTCAAGTACATTCACTCCAAACCAATCAAAACCAATGTATATCTAAGTGGCTCAATATTTTAGCTAAGTTTAACCTTGAGTTTTTTCAATAAAAATTAATTAAAGGGCAAATCATTTCTGACTATTTACCCAAAGTGCCAATAGCAGACAACCAACCTCCTTCTCTTGAGTTTCTTAATGAGTCCATCATGACCCTCTCATAGGTGGGCTTCACCTATCAAGTTACCATGTTATTCGATGGATCAAGGTGTCAACTTGGTGGGGGATCTGGCATCATCATTATTCCCTTTGAAAATGAACCTCTTCCTTTGTATTTCAAGCTAGATTTTGAATGTACTAATAATATGGATGAGTATGAAGCCTTAGTAATAGGACTTAAAATTACATTATCCTTAGGAGTAAAAACAATCAACATCTTTGGTGACTCTCAACTAGTTTTCAATAAAATTAAGGACTCTTATCAGTGTAAGAATGATGTTTTACAATAGTAAAAATAACTAGTTGATGAACTCTTAACATCATTTGAATGCTACCGTATCCAATCTATCCCATAATCTACCAATGAGTTTGCCAACACCATATCCTCCCTCACCTCTCAAATATCATATTTGCCCTCTAAATCTAATTTATTTGTCATTATCTATAGACTTACCCAGCCTTCTCACATCAAACCTGACTCTCCCATCATCTTCAATGTGGAATAGACCCAATTTGACCTCTGGTATCAGTGACTATCTTAACCTTACCATCATTCCTTCTAGTCTTTCTAGGAATGATCATAGGGTGTTTATCTAGAGTACCTCATGTTATACCATTATGGAGGGAATTATTTACAAATGTGTCTTTGATGGTCTCCTCTTTCATTGTCTACATAGTTATGAAGCCTCTCATGCTATCAAGGAAATACATGACAAGATTTATGGGGGACACTTTAGTGGCCTCTTTATGGCTAACACATCCTTCTCCTTGGATATTACTATCCTAACCTTAACCAAGACTATTGTGATTATGTGAAAAAGTGTGTTAAGTGTTAAAAAAACACCAATTTGAATCATGCACCTAGTCATAGCCTTCACATATCCATTAGTTTTTGGCCCTTCTCATAATGGGGTTTAGACCTTATTAGTGAGATTAACCTACATTATTCACAATGACACCATTATATCATCACTATGACCAAGTATCTTACCAAATAGGTAGAGGCTATTCCTCAAGTCTCAAACAAAGTGGAAATGATTGTTGACTTTATCAACCATCACATCATCTACCTATTTAGTGTTCCTCAAAAAATTATAATTGACAATGGTAAATATTTTAAAAATAAGTGAGTCTAGGGTCTTTGTGATACATTTGGGATTAAGTTGAGTTTAACTTTACCCTATCACCCTCAAGTTAATGGACATGTGGAGGCCTCTAACAAAACTCATAACAACATGCTCACTAAAATGGCCAATGCATTTGGTCAGGATTGACATTTGATCATCCCCTTCAACTTATGGGCATATCATACTAGCATTAAAACCCCTATGGGTGCTACCCCATTATCTCTTATGTTTGGAGTAGAGGTTATCTTGCTTCTCAAGGTATATATCCCATCTCTTCACATATCTTTGCAAGATTTCATTTATAAAGATGATTATTGTCAGCACCATTTAGCTTAGCTTGATCTACTTGACAAACATCATTTAGATGCCCTCACCCATATTCATGTCTAACAAGAGTGCATCAAATATGCCTATAAAAAACACTTTAGAGTGTGATAATTCAAAATTAGATACCTCATCCTAAAGGAAAATCAACATGTCACCAATATGGAGAAAAGTAAGTGGGGTAAGTTTTCTTTCAATTAGATTGGACCTTATAACCCATGAGTATGGATTAGGAGCTTACCGGTTGTCAACCATACCCTATCAGCACCTTTTTACTAAAAAAATTACTCAAAATAAAGTGTACTTATCCCTTTAAGGATAACTATTAAGGGCATTAAACAAAACATACAAACTTAGACCACTCTCTTGAAGGATGGTTGAGTAAGGATTTTATCAATAGCATGGCAATTTATTGGAAGCTTCTTGCATAAATTAGCTTTCCCAAACCTCCAAGAAATAATGAAATAATAAAAATACCCATTATCAAGCAATAGTAAAATAAAAAAATAATTTTGAAAGCCACAATCGGCTCTCATAATCAAAATAAACTTTAAAATTGTAATCATTTCTCATGAGTAGACTTCTTGCATCGATCAGTCTACACTTTTTATGACATAGACTTGTTTATAATGCCTCTTTAGAAACTTATAGGAAATGCATGCTAGTCTCACAATAAGGTTCCATCTTTCATCAATCTCCTATTTATATATTATAAGTAAGGGATTTTGAGCTCACTTGACATTATGTGATCAAGACACCTTTTTAACCAACTAATAAATGCTAATGTAAATCATTCGAAGGGATTATGCTAATTAAGCCAATCCAACTCTAGTTTTATTTTAGTCCTTGTCAAAGAAGAAGCATTGTGTCCTCTTCCTATCCTATTATGACTAGTTGATATATTCACTAAGACATTTGTCTCTTGATTATATTCTTTGTTATCACATCTAGTATTGTTAATTAACTTAATTTACGTGATCTCACTCAAGCAAAGCAAAAATAACCATAATCATAAACACCATGCATTAACATGTATCATAAGAAAAACCATACATAATTAGCATATCCCTTAGTATGCCAAAATCAAGAATCCATGAATAATAAAGCAATCAACCATTTTCACCAATGTATAAATACAAATAAAGAAGCATATACTTATTAAATTTTAGCATAAAAATCATCATTATAACCATAAATAACATGATCATCACCATCATCATCAATATAAATAAAATCCATCACATAACTAGCTAGGTGAGTCATCATCAGTAATCAATATATCATCACCAATGATCAATATAAACATCACAACATAAACATCAAACCAAAGCAAGCCATATACCATGATCAATAAACAAGGATCATATATATAAATTGTGAGTCTAACATCATAATGTATACACAAATATACATGTCTCTCTCTCTCTCTCTCAAAATGTACATCTCACCGCATCGATTCACAGGCCAAAATCAAAATGATATATAACATAATATAATATATCATAAACCATGTCATGTTTATGCCCTTGTAGCACCACTATCTACTAGAGAACCACTAGGTCTTAGTGCCTATCCCCCTAAAGTATCTACTAGTCTACCTATGAAAGCCACCCACTAACCTGGTGCCACCACACTAGCACCACCTAATAAACTAGCTTTGCACTCACCCCATCGAGGCTCATCAAGACACTGCCTCAAGACTATAGCCTTATAGTAGCATAAATCGTCTATTATGGCTAGGTATCATGCCATGGGGATAGTTCTTAATGGTCTTATAGATGATACTAATCCTCCTCTAGCCTATCTGAAGAAGTCTCTCTCCTAAGTGACCAAGGCTAGTGAAGCTCTAGCCTAGTCCCTATCACCTGTAAGTGTAGCCATTTGACCTTATAAAGCTATCAGTTGACCCTATAAATTTGTAACTTGTTTTTGTGTAACAACTATCACTACTCTTACATGTGTATCTAGGGTACCTCCCTAAACCTATTCCCACTAACCTCTACCAATTGGGTCCACATCCATCTACTTCCTTCCACCATCATCTCCACTAAAATTGACTATTGCATATAGAGCCTGGTACCATGTAGGGTAACCATCTACAAAAATTGCATCATCAATCACTAACCTCACTAGAAACTCCTCATGATCAAGTAAATTTTGTACTAGATATGGATCAAGTAGTAAGATATCTATATCCTCCTCCTTATACCTTGGGAATGGGCCTATGATACCCTAAACTAGGTTGAAATATATCCAAACCTTATCAAATGGGATGAGATCTACCTCCCCATCTCACTTACCAAAGATCCTCCTGTAACTCCACATGGTCAAAGTCTACCTCCTATATTTCACCCACTCTAGAAACTTGACATATGGCCTCTAAATAACATCACCAATAACTGAGGTAGCCAATGCACCTCTAAACCAATCTACATCATAAGGTCCTCTTCCTGCACTTGAAGTGGAAAAGTCATCTCTCCACCACATGAAACCAACCAAGAAGTCTATTTGAGCATACCCTACCCATGATAGCCCCATCAACCTTAGCAATAAGATATGCCCATAGGCCCAATAGTGTAACACAATCTTGATGCTAATCCCATACCTCCTGTGAGCTCTAAAATGAAAAGGTGTCAATAGGGTCTAGTCAACATCCATAGGGGTTGGATAGTGACTAAGTAGGCTAGGCACTATATACAATGTTTGTATTCTACCCATAAGGTCTAGATGATGACTAGACAAGATGGATGACATCCATAGGGTTTGGGTTCCATCTACATGAACTAAATGGTAAGAAAATAAATTGGATGGCATCCACAAGGTCTAGACATCATCTATAGTGTATGGATGGTGACCAAATAGACTAGATGGCATACATAAGGTTTGGACACCATCCAAAGGGCTTAGATGGTGACCAAGTAGCCTAGACAACATCCATAAGTTCTAGACACCATCCATAGACTCTAGATGTTGATTAGGTAGACTAGATAGTGTTTACAAGGTCTAGATGTTGTCCACAAGGTTTAGATGGTGACCAAATAGCCTAGATGATGTCCACAAGTTTTTAGACATCATATATAGGGTTTAGATGATGACCAAACATACTTCCCAATATCCATAGGGTTTTAATGACATCTACAAGGGTTGAGTGATGACTATAAGTACTTGACATCAATAGGGACTATGAATAGTGGCCATAATGAAAGGACAACCAACTATAGAGTATCAAAGTGGTAGGTTGCATTATCTATAAAAAACTTTACAAGTTTATCTGGTGATAATGTTAAGAGATATGTATAATTATCAACAAAAAAGAGTATATTATTTTATTTTGTTGCAGCCACCAAGAACACCCAAACAAAGTTAACATGCACCCACTTAAAATATAGTTACTAAATGATTTGTAAAATTTATTTATTTATTTGTAATAACTATTATTTAACATTTGAGAAGGATAATATAAAAATCTTTATGCATGCAGATCCCTCCATCGAGTGTGGTTTTCTAAATGAAATATTTAATCATAATATTATTTTACCATTTGAAGATGCTATCGATGATGAGATGCCACCACTTGAAGACATTATTGAATATAACATGGCTATAGTGAATGACAAACCAGATGATATGATACAAACATTAAAAGAAAATTTTAGATCTCATAAAATAATAACTTATGTTGCAAATATAAGTCTACAATTTTTTCCAATTAAGAGAATACTTGAGGACATTCCATATCATGAGATCAATCCAACAAATAAAAATACTCAAAAATTTGTGCAAATAAAGAGAAGCAAATGGACAATTGAAAGGTATTTTAAGTTTGAATGGGCATAAAAATTTCCTTTACTTGAACCAGTAGAGCCATAAAATAGTAATGATACCCAAATTGAATGTAAATGCATAATATGTTCTTGTAAATTAGGAAAGGACCACAAAATGCAACATAAGTTAAACACAATTGAGAAACATTGTGGCAAAGTTTATGTGTTAGTTGAATAAATGACAAATTCAAAAGACTCATAGATGGAAAGATTCCAATGAATGCATGCATGTTAGATATGGAATAAATTATGAAATTAATCACATACATATGTGACATATTTTTGATAAAGGAGGAACAATTATAACTCAAATATGAAAATTTATTTAGTCGAATCAATATGCCAAAAATATATAGTTCTCAATTATCTACCACATTCTCAAAAAAGGTAGACCTATATTTGAATTTCTAGATTATAAAACTCTGTTTTAACATAATGGACTTCATAAAATTCCATAATCACATTTGTTATATGGTAGTGCTTGGGACATGACAAAATGTTTTGTGATAATTGAGAAGGAAGATTTGAAAGAAAAAGTTAAAAATACAAGATTTATATCAATGTCCATTGATGAGGTCACAACAATTGACAACACAACATGGGTTTGTATCCATGTTTACAATTTTTAGAATAATTTAAGGACATCTCATTTATTAGTTATACATAAAATGGTTAAAATTTTTAATGCATAAAACCTTTTCAAGTTAGTTATTTCTAATTTTAAGGATATTACTGGGATGGATAATTATGCTATAGTTACAAAGTTGGTATGTGTTGGAGCTAATGGTGTAAAAGTAATATAGGGGAACATAAATGGTTTGTGTATTTGACTACATAGAATAATTTTCCCATATATGATTTTAATTCATTGCATGGCCCACATTATGAATCTTGCATATAAATTGGAAGTAGATCTGAAAATGTTGCAAAAGTAGGGGAACTTATCCGTGATTTACACGCTTATATGTCCAAAAATCATAAAAGATTTTTAGAGTTTTATAAATTTAAAATTAGGGTTAATGATGATAAATAAATTCTAAAATATAATGACACAAGATGGATTTCCATGTATGAACATGCATGCATAATTTTTGAAGAATATCCATTACTGATAGGTTTTATTTTTAAACACTATATGGAAGTTGACAAGACAAAGGATCTATTGTACCATTTAATATATTTGGAGATGATTTTGACACTATGTGGTATTCTCCCAATGTTGAATGCAATACTTTTTTTTATAAAACATGCTCAAGAGATATTGATATATATTATATACTTCATACATTTGAGAAAATGAGTTTGTCAATCTCTTGATGTCTCGTATTCAAGATATAATAGTTTTAATCTTCCTATTTTTTCTATTTGGAAAACTTTAATAGATATTAAGGATCCAAAATTCTATTTTAAATTTGATATTAATGATCATATTATATCTTTGTGAATAGAAATGAAATGCCACTGCACATATTCCAAAAACAAGTTGATTTAATGGGATCAAAAATTGAAGAAATCCCTATAACACATATTCTTTACAAAACTATGATATTGGAAACACAAATAAAACTGATAAATATAAAGGATACATTTCTCATGGCAATTAGAGAATGTTTTCAAAGGGATGAGTTGCTTTAATCCATGGTAGTGGTGAATCCCATATTCTGGAGAGCTAAGGATGGTAAAGAACAAATCAATAATTTATGTCTTAGATACATGGACACTCTTATTAAATATTTTTCAAAGTCTATAGATATCAATGGATTTGAAATTCTTGGTATTTTTTGAAAAGATTTATTGAGAACACACTCTACCCATTTCATATTCATAATGATTGATTAATATAAGTGCTTAAAGGAGCCAATTGAAAATGGTGCTATTATAAACTTATGGGAAAAATGTATCCTAGTACTATCTTATAGGAATATATTATTGAATATTTTTAATTGTATGAACTCTAAAAAATAATGGTTTTGGGCTCTATAGAATATTAAAGAGTCTTTAGTACATTATGTTTTGTGAAATTGAAACTTTGTAATAGATTGGGTAGAAATTTAGACAAATGTTTGAGATTGTATATTTCATGTTATCTACTAGATGAATTTCCCTAAGATAGAGCACTTCAAATTTTGAATTCATTTAGACAAAGAAGAGGAGTTACCAATATAGAAAATGACATAGTTAATCCAGATATTGAGACTCTATATGCATCAAATATAATACATATAAAAGATAATTATGAAGAAAGGGATACTCAAAAACTGTTTTAGCTACCTGAATTTTAGTATGTAGGTTTCAATTTTGAATTTTGCAATTGATTTTTTATATTATGATTTGTATCAAAAATCATGAAAAAATTTTTATTATGTAAATTACAAGAATTCATAAATCATGTTATTGTATTATTTTAAAATAATTATCTTATATTGTAATTGTTTAAAATTCAAACTTTAAAAAAAAAAATATATTTAGGTTATATGTACGAAAAATATTTATTTTATAATATGAAGTTATTATTTAATGTGGTTGTGAGTATTATACATCAATTAATTATGATGTTATCACTCTACATCTTAAGTAGTAAATTTATAATATAATATAAAACTTGTCATGGATAAAATGCACAAAATAAAATAGAAACATAGACTTATATTTAAAATTTCAAACTTTAATTTACAATATAAACTTTCCAATTTCAACATAACATATATAAAAAAAATAATTTCCATATCCCAGGAGCCATTTGCATTAAACAAAGATACATGTACTAAATAGATATCATTCCACATGAGGAGTTCTAGTTTTTTATTCACAAGCAAATGTTGCCACCTCAACTTCCCCTTTCTTGAATCTGAATGTAAAACTACTTATCTAACAACATTAATATTTACAACTATTGTCTTTTATTCATGTGTTGCATCTCTTATTGATAGGATAGAGAGATCTATATCTATTTTCTCCTTCATAAGAAAATTTGGATCCATTCCATGTTCTTTGATGATCCTCAGCATGATATTATTGTTTGTTTACTAGGACAAATTTTTATTTAAATGTAATTACTGCATTTAATATTTTGCACACCTTTTTCCAAATGAATATTAAGTACTTGTGCTTCATTCTTGAAGTTGTTATATTTTGACTGCAATTTGGAAATTAAAGTGGGTCAAATAAAAATTACAAAATTATGATTAAAAATGGATAAAAAAGTAATTACTTACCAAAGCTTTATCTCTCTCTACATTGGCAAAGTGACAAAGGTTTTGGTCTCTTGCCCATTTTTTGTAGTACGTGCCTCTACATTCAAATTCTCTAATTCGTTTATCATAACATCTAAAATATTATCATTACAGAGATTTTCCATAGAAATGGATCGTAATTCAACTTGATTCACTAAAATGTCAATTTTAGACTAATCATTTTAAACCAAATAATATATTTATGAATGGTCATGATAACACTCATTAATTTTCTTTACCAAAGCCTTGCCCTAAATCTCCCACTATTTCAATAATTTTAAATTAGTCTATACTATGCCATCTAACAAAGTGAAAGAATTATTAACAATAAGATTATTTAATGGAAAGTATGTCAATTCATGAAAATATTGCTCGTCATCATTGGATGGCTTAAGTGGTGAACTAGAAGAACAACATCCAACTATTTTTTTAGTAGCCTAGAATTGAGATCCATGAATAATATTATGTGCAACAAATCTATCTATAGGCATGGAATCAATACCCTCAAGGAAATCATCATCAAGATCAATATTCGACAAAATTTTTATGACACCTATTGTAGCAGACACTCCACCCACATAACATATAGGGAACTCTAATATTGTTATATGCATTGTTCCCCTGCTATTTGATTGTTACCAAATTATTCCTCCTAGTTTGTATAAGGTGGGGGGGGGGGGTAGAGGTGAGATATTAATTTTTAACAAATTTTGCCCTGTAATATGAAGTTCTATCTCTAATCAATAAAAAACTTCATCAAAATTTAAACTAAGTTAAACTGAAGGTCTGTAATATTATTTTTAGACTTAGGATCCATACTTCAAGTTAATGATATGTTTTGTCATGGTGAACATGATTTAAGAAAAGGTGAAGCTTCAATTTATATCAAAGACTTAAAGTCTCATACAATCAAAATTTTAATTTAACATGTTGAATTTCATGTAATTAAAAAATAGTGTAATTACTAACATGAAGTCAAATACCTTGCATGGAAGGTAAATGTTGAACAGGTTGATGGATAATGTTACCAATGCTAGATGCCACTATGAAATTAAGTGAAACATTAATAATTCTAATTTTTTTTGTTGTTACATCAAATTTCAATAAACTTTTAAAATTTTAAAACCTAGATTTATGCCTAGGGATGTGCCTAAGGGCCTAGGCGAT